>OZ023212.1:17755042-18067542 GCA_963995525.1 Escarpia spicata
GAAATAGTTGTCCAAACCACATTACACTGTATAGATAAGTACTAAATAAAAGAAAGAACAATTATATAAAGAACCCAAGCTATATTGTTTGTTAATACTGTTATTAAAAAGTACGGAGAACAGTATATATTACGTTGGTGGTCACGTTAACATTTTGTTAGATTATAAGAACACTGGAAACTTCTCCCCATCCACTGGCATTGTATCATTGATATGCAGAACATGTTTCATCAAAATCTCACACCTCCAACTCTTTTAAGCCGCGTAACACTGCACCGATGTGTATTGCGGGAATGAAAACAACCAAATATCACTCCAGCATGCAAACTCTTCAAAAACTGCCACGTTTCACAGCCAGTACACTCTACCACTAAACCTGCTGATATGCCTCATCAACTCCACTCAAGTTCACATCAAGTTCGTTGTTAAACTTCAAATATTACAGTTTTCTATCTCCTTTGTTTTTGTGTGAAAGGTTAACTGCGCTGTGATTTCTATCCTTGATGGCCTACTCCTGTCTATAGTGCATCATTCTCACCAACTCATCACATGAATCCCTCCCCTTCCATACCCCCTCCCCATCCCTGCAGTTGTAAGCAGGCTGATACTAATCTACATGACTCTCCTCAACCTCTACTTCCTTTATTTCACCCTTACTATTCACTTTCAAAGCCTTTATATCTAACTAAAAATTGTCTTACTATTTGAATGCCCTTGTATCTAACTAAAATTTTTTGTTTCTGCACTTTGTGAAACAGTTGTCTTTTCCAATCCACACAATTAAGATCCTTCACATTCGTTCTACCCTCAAACCAGTGTATGCAATATACATAATATCATCCCTCTCAGGTGCCACATCACAAACGCTTCCGGTCTCTCCCTTCACTTCGTTTCATAACTGTCTAGTGTAGCATACCGATACAGTAACGGAATCTGTCATAACATAAATAAACAGCAGTTTCCATAATTGTGTATATAATTGGAAGACTATCATTATGGACGCCCATCATTCTACCCCCACTTTCAAAACCAAAATACTTCTGAGCCTTAATGAATCACACCATCACCTTGAAAGGAAGCAATGTATCATATTACTAATAACATGTCAGTGTTTACAAGCGCTCAAAGCTAGACCAACGTACCAAAGAAGCACACCATAGATATGCTGCTTACGCATTAACAACAACAATCGGGACATGTCACAGCTTGGTCTTCAAGTTGTTTGAGCGACACGAAACACCTTCGTGTATGTGTGTGTGTGTGTGACTATGCACAAAGCAACTACGAGGATTACGTACCAAAGATCACACGCTCGCCTTGCCTCACGATCCGCACCAACTACGACGTTATTAAAGACAATGCGTAATCTATAGACGCCTCAATCAGCCTTTCATTCAGTTATGACTGGCCAAGTAGTGACAACGTGCACACAACCGACTCAACCGAGTATAAATAAACCACATGGGACGGTTGGATGCACGCTGACATGATACCCATCGACCTGTGCACTTTGATAATTATAGCTGTTTGTACAGACACCCGCCTAGTGACGTCAATGCATGCTCATCGCCATTGTCCCTGTCAAATCAAACACATTGTGGGGCCGCCGAGCAAGCTTGAGTCGTGACTGCCACTTAAGTAGCGCTGCATGCAAACCGTGGACCATCCGACTGTGCCCGCAGCTTCAGAATTACTTTCCTGATTCATTGGACACAAAAACTTTTACAGCTTTTGGCAGCGATAACCGCACGTTTAACAATGGCGATTTTTCTTTCCATCTTACAGGAAGCTGTTGTCAGACAGGGTGTCGCGGATAACAAATCACAGTTGTCTGAATATCTAGGCATTGGGTGCTGCTGTTGGTCCAACCCTGTTGGGTATTCATTTAACTGGAACGCTATGCTACCTGAAATCACTGCATGGGTGTTTCTGTTTGTTTAGGAAATCAACAAGTCAATCACACGCTGAATCGTCCATCTACCCAGTGCGACAGTGCCCCTGTATGCATCTTATATAACTGAAAGGACATTTCCACTTTTCTAATAGGGACCTATTGTGGTTTTTTTTCAAAAAAATAAACACTTCCTCTTTTTAATATTAAAATAGGGTCCTACTGTTCTTTTCAACATTCCAAAATACACCCAACAACGTGAATTTTGTGCTGCCAGCAATTAGACTTGCACGCTACAATTCACTAGAGGTAAAGCGATGAGTAATTGAAATTTTTAACTGCTTCTGGTTCACAATAGCACAGGGATCCTGAAATGAGTTTATAATGATTCACCTGTCTGTAATATAAAACTGTATAGTCATACAAAAAGCATACAAAGACATAAAAGCCATACAAAGCAACACCCGACTGCCCCAGTTCCCTCTGATGTACATGCATGACTAAAAACAGTGATTGAATTATCAGAATATAACTTAAACTTGTGTACTTTTTTGCAGCATGGTTGAATACTCCCCAATTAACACAAACACTAACAGACGGGTGAAAAGTGCAGTGTCACAGTGTGAATGCTTGCATGTGCATGCATGCGCTCATAACCTACAGATACTTGTGTGCGTATACATGCAATAAATTAAAGATTTCAGGACAAAACGCTACTTTTTTATTAGTTTTGATAAAAAGTTAAATTTTGTCTTTCGTCCTCAGAGTTTAAATGGAAATATATATGTGTTGGAGTATAGTAAAAATCTGAAATCACAGAGAATGGTAGCAAAGGCTGAAATGTTTATTGCAGATTTGTAATAAAACAAAATGTTATAAAAAGTGACATTACGTATAAAAACTGATATATATGGATATCTTTTTGTCAAAACATGATATGTCCATACAGTAAGCACCGTCACTACACCTAGTGGGAAGGGAGGCAGGCGCTGGTGATTGGCTGAAAAAGGTTACATCGTTTTCATAAAAAAGACAGTTCTATTGTGTTTATCGCAGTTTGGAAACATTCTATTCTTTTGTGGATGTTGTTTAACACTTTACATAGCTCAAAGTGTGGGTGGACAAACGGATGGTCCTGTTTGAGCAAAATTTCACATTTGGCACTTATTATGTTTTGCATTGAAACCGTTCATATTTACAGTGTAGATATGTCACCAAATGCTTTAGAGCCACAGATCTTTAGTAGAAAACTGTGGACAATGGATAAATTTATGCACTAGTAACTATACTTCCTTTCAGAAAGAGTAGATAACCTGGAATGATTACTAAGAAATACAATTAAGCTGAATGAATGAATGGGTGGATGGGTGGATGGGTGGATGGGTGGATGGATGGATGGATGAATGGATGAATGGATGAATGGATGAATGAACTGAACCTCAGTCAGTCATTAGCCGAATTAGAAGACACACAGTAGCATTAATTAAAGAAGAGTGTAGATTGGATACATGAGAAATACTCGTTCTCACAAATGATAAATGACTGGAAAAAATATCTACTGACTGTGGTATTGTGAACTAACATAACAATGGCAGATCTCTGACAGGGGTGGGCTACACATAAATGAAACATTGTAACATGTTGGACATTCGATAAACCAATAACTTCCTTATCCACCTGCCATATATAGAGTTTACATACTGCAATGGGTCACTTCGGTGGCAATCTTGTTAAATCTGCACCATACCAGATTTACAGTCCAGTTTGAACATACTTTCCCAGTCAAGACAATGGGCATAAGTCACTGCAGGCGGCCATTTCATGGAAACACAGAGCGTGGGATAATTGCATAAAACTTGTGTGAGAGTCTGTTATAAAGCACACACTCTGTACAGTCTCTCCTACCAGTCTAGCTAGAACGCACCGGCATAAACTGCATAAAGCCATTTAACTACACTGTTTCATGCAAATCATGTAAAACCCGATGTGGTTATGTCAGCATGCATTTAAAGTGTGATGATTTATAATTTCACACACTTTTTAACTGTCAGCTCACGATAATTTGCTATTGCGAAACATGTGTAATTAACATTTATTTTTAATAGATGCCTAGATGGAACTATAAAAATGCACGTCTGAAAGATGGGATTACTTATTAGATTATCTATTATAATAACACTTAATTTCTGGTTTGTTTCTGTAAAATATTTTCATTCCTACATGTACAAAAACGATGGATACATTTTCGACGCAGGCGTATCTCAAGTCATTCAAGTGCAGTTAAGAGAGCAATTTATGGCTAAGAAAGACCAGCTTAGGCAAAAGAAATACAAACAGCCACCCCAGGCTAAACAGTTTTTTACACTAACATCAACTTGACTTCTAAGACGGATGTTTGCCATGTTTGTCCCATTAATAATATTGATCACAATCAACCACTGAACTCCTGGTTCACTCTCTCGTCATATCGCAACTGGCCTAAGGAAATGGTCTCCTTTACGGTGTACCTGATCAGCTACTGGACAAGCCGCAGAGAGTCCAGAATGTGGCAGCTCGCGTTGTCGTCAAAGCCAGTCGCTATGATCACATAACACCCATCCTAGAGACTCCATTGGCTTCCCGTCCGGGACCGTATCAAGTACAAGGTTATACTGATGACGTTCAAAGCCCTTCATCTGCTTGCGCCAAGCTACATCACAGATCTGCTCCAGTTCTACCAGAACGTTGCGATCGTCATCAGATTCTCTACTGAGTGTACACAGTGCACATCTCCGCCAGTACGGTGATCGTGCCTTCTCCATCACTGCTCCTCCCCTGTGGAACAATCTTCCCCACGATATGCGCAAATGTGACTCTTTACACCACTTCAAAAGACTCCTAAAGACTCACCTGTTCAAACGAGCAGTAATTCTTAACTTTCACTGTCGTTTAATGGTGTCGCACGATTGGACTTTTTAATCATTATTTATTCTATGCTATGTTTTTATGATCTTAAATTTCTAGTGCTGTTTTTTATGTTTTTATAAATTTCTTAATGATAATTTGATTGGACATTTGTTGCCACGTTTTTATGATTTTGTATTTTTTTATTGCTATATTTTTATGTTTATACAATCTCAACTTTTTTATTCTTTTTGTCTCAGCGCCTTCGAACAGGGTAACCTGGAGTCGTGGCGCTTTATAAATGCTCTAATTATTATTATTACAATACATGCTACACAACGTTTCCACATGGAGCCACACCATGCTGAACAGATTTTCATTTTGAGAGTTAAAAATAATACTTTCAGGTCGGTATGAATGGAGAGCCCTTAACACATCAAACATTGTCATGGTATCAGTGTTGTCATGGACACGGTGATGCCAAGAGATGCACGGATGGGGACATTTGATGGTGGACGGGGGAGAGTAACACACCAGAAAGTACTGGTAACTTTACTGCAGTATCAGTGTTCCAGTTGTTTGCATCATTACAATTGTATTGTGGTTCTCATGTATAACTTAAATGTATATAGTAGTTTGTATGTTATAAATGCCCCCTGTATATGCATTCACACATGCGATGCCATGTAATTATGAAGACATGCATACAAACACGCAAACCTGTGTACACATGCACATGTGTACACATTCACGTGAATAGTCTGCATTTACACAGACACACTTGCACACACACTTGCATAAACACATTTGTACACACACAAAAAAATACACACACGCACATGTGCGCATGCACGCACGCACGCACACACATGCACACATACTTGCACACACACACTTGCACACACACGCTTGCACACACGCACATACACACCCATACTTGCACACACACTCTTGCATACACACACACACACACACATGCACATACACACACTTGCACATAGTACTTGCATAAACACATTTGCACACACACACACACAAATGCACACACAAATGCACACACACACACACACACACACACACACACACACACACACACACACACACATACATTTGCACACACACACACATACACACACTTGCACACACACACACACACACACACACAAACATGCACACACACATGCACACACATACACTTGTACACACACACACACACACATACTTGCACACACACACACACACACTTGCATACACACACACGCACACACGCACGCACACACACGCGCACACACACACGCACACACACACGCACATGCACACACATACTTGCACACACACACACGCACACACACACAAATGCACACACACACATGCACATACACACACTTGTATACACACACTTGCACACACACTTGCACACACACACTTGCACGCACACATACACACACACACACACATGCACATACACACACTTGCACACACACACACACTTACACACACACTTGCACACACACACACATACACACACTTACACACACACTTGCACACACATAAACACACATGCACATACACACACATTTGCACACACATACACACTTGCACACACACACACACTTGTACACACACATACACTTGCACACACACACTAGCACACACACACACACACACACACACACACACACACACACACACACATGCACACACACTCGCACAAACGTACACACATGCACAGGCATGCACACACGTTGACACATTAGGCTCTCCCATATGAACTGATGACGTAAATCAATTTATCAGTTTGCGTCAAGCGAGTACTGAAGACCAACGTGTGCATACATACTATATTTTACGACTTCATTAGCTGACCTGATACCACTAAAAATGCCCCGCTGATTTATAGTTCTCTTAACTCAACACCACACAGAAGCAATTTACATGTAAATTTGATAACCAAATTTGATTTACACTAACAGGGTGAGCGTCAAAAAGTTAAATGTAGGTTTGCGTACCTTTATTCAACACATGCTATTCACAGAAGATTCTTTTATAAATGGATACATTAAATGTAATGGCAAGATTGGATATTGAAATGGAGAGGGATATAGCTATGGCATCATCAATCTTCGCAGATGAAAAACTGTTAGGTGTACAAAGCAGTAGGCCTCTCAATACTGCTCCGTGGAGCTGGAGCAGGGAAACTGTACCAAAAACAAGTTAGGAAATTGCATGTTTTACCGTCTTTACAGATTGAGAATGAGACACGTTAGATCCATCTATCATGGACAAAACATACACACAATGCATAAACAAAAAGGAAATACAGAAAAAGCAAACATCCTGTGCATAAAATAGGATTCAACAGAGCAGCACTGGAATATCACAAATATCCACCACTGTCTATAGCTAGGTACTCATCCATACAGCTGAGTGAACTGGTGCAACGTGGAGTGAACGAACTTGCCCAAGGTTCAACAGAACTGCACTGGAATATCACAAGTATCCACCACTGTCTATAGCTAGGTACTCACCCATATAGCTGAGTGAACTGGTGCAACATGGACTGAACGAACTTGCCCAAGGTTAATCTGAATACTAAGTTTTTTAAACCTTGCCTATGGGAACGCTGTATGATATGGCTCAAGAAAGACATACCTGGAAATGATAAAAATCACTCAAATAGGACATTTTTTCTCTGACCATGCACCTATTCGTGTAGCGAAATACTGGGCCAAATTGTGGTGTCCTGTAACTTACGCTCTATTTACTCCATAATAAGCTTCTTTGTGGACAGTTCCTGTTGATAACATTTGTGCAGTATCTTAGGCCCATGAACAAAGAAATCACAAAAAAACTTCCTGCTTGTTCATTGTTGTTTGAACAAAATGGTAGTTGTGGTGGATAACGTAAGTTACGGTGTCCACCATTTCAGATCCAGAGTGCTCTGATCATTCTTAACATTTTAAGTGTTTTGGTTGGATTCTTATGAGGTACTAGCATACATCAGTCAAGCAAATTTTTTTTTCTGAAGGGTTTCACATTCTCATATTTTAGTTAAAAGACACCATATAACTTGCATAGTGAACTTTGACTAGGTACACTTGGCATTAACAGTGAGTAAAGAGATCTTATCTTCTTCATTAATTTTAGGTGTAGATGTATCTTGGTTACCGTCTAAGACAGTTTTTCATTTATTTTAAGCACTTTTTTGTATTTTTTACTTTTGTTTTTGTTTTTGGTGTCCATGTCCTCCTTTTTTGACCCAGTATTGTGCTTCACCTGATTATATCTCAAGAGTATTTCCATTAAATGGCAGAAAAAATTTGGTTATCTTCCCAAAGCTATCAACAACTCGTGAGAACCTTGTGTGTGTTTGTTGGAAGTATGTGTGATGTTGAATGGTTCTTTGTAGCATTACCCATGACTTAAAGCAGACACTAAATGCGGCACAGATTTTGGCAGAATGATCTGTTTGTAGATGTCACCCCCATCTACAACCAGATCATTCCACCAAAATCTGAGCTGCGTCACATGACATCAGTGCCTGAACAAAATCCACCATAGACGGGTCGAAAAGTTGCATGTTTAACAAAAACTGATCCAACGTAAGTTTAATTCTTGCTGTCTAATTGAATCTTGGAGACTTGAACAATATCTTCCATATAAGGTACTAGGAAAGCAATGTTGGACGAATGCATGGGGGAAGTTGAAAGGATGATCAGAGATGTGAATGTGATGATCAAAAAACAACAGTACAACTATTATAGTATTAATATGACATTGAAAAATTTCATTTGAGGCCTGGAACTATAGTACTGTGCTGCCAGCTGCTGGGAGAAAACAGTACTACCAAACAGTGGTACTACATGTACAGCACTTACAACGTACAGAACATTGAAGAATGTGCAGTATTTGCCACTTTGACACTAACTAAAATAGCTACTTGTTTGTAACTAACTACAGATATATGTCTAATGTAACATGTTTAAAAGTGGCTGGACTAGTTGTGTATCACTGTGCCAATTTCTTGGTTTAGACTGGTCGTAAAATTCAGAAGTCGCCCAACCTGAGATCCATGGATGTTGTGAAACAAAAGGAGCAGGACCATTGGTATATTGAGGATGAAAAGAATACGTTGGAAAATTACAGGCCAGTAAATTAGTGTTGCATATCCAGCAAGATTTATGAACATATCACTTACTAATCATGTCAAAACATGCAGCATAGTTTTCTGAATTTAGTACATAATTTAAATTGTTGCAGACCTCACCAAAACATGGGTGACAAGAACCAGAAAGTTTGCAACAGTCATTTATACATTAGGTTTTTCCAAAAGTTTTGATGTTTTGGCCACATCAGCTGGAAGAAACTATTCTCTGAGTTTTTCTTACCAAGTGCTGCTGCCAAAATTATACGATCTGTTTTGATATGTAATATACTAATCAATTTATAATTCAGACAAAATTCCATGTAGTGCTGGTATGTATATATAAAATGTCATGTCAAGTATAAATCATTTTGGTTAATATACATGTTTTGCTTTAAAAATAAATGTAATATATATATATATATTATGTGTGTGTAATAAAAATATTATTTATGCACATATAAATGATAGTGTGCAATACAACTTGTTTAACACACACTAAAAGTATACAGCTGACAACTTTAATAATTAATCATTGAACTTCTAAAATAGAGAATAGTAGGAAATTTCACAATAATTCAAAGTCTATGACTTCTCGATGGCATAAAACAAAACTAGTATGGTGTAAGAAATGTCTGTATTGAACTAATTAATCGAGAGCACCACACAAGAGACCAGTGCAATGTTCTATCTCTCACAACCTGCAGAAAAGACACAGATGTCCATTAACAGATGCCTGTGCAAGATAATGAACTAGAGACGGGCACATACGGTCAGCAATATTGAACACTCTGTGCCGTAAGGTCGAAGAGTCTTGGGAGAAGGAAATTAAAAGAGGAAAAAACATGTTTGGGGAACAGGCACTTAGCTAGAGACCTGTTGTCCTATTATTGGAATGTTATTGCGGCGAAAATCGATTTGAAAAGTTACTTGCCCGCCTAAGAAAGTTACTGGCACGAATTTTATTTTAAAAAATTTGTTGATACTGAGGTGCCCATCGCTTCACAAGAAGTCGATAAAGGTTTGCTAGGAGTGACGTCATTCAGACTTTTCCACCAAAGTTCTTATTTGTGCATATAAGTTTACACAATTAAGATAACAACCACAAGAAGTGAAAAAATTAAGATGTTTAATCATGCTGCCACAGCTATTAATGCAAAATCAGATACACGTCATTCATAATAAACAATCTTCACACATTTATTTACAAACTCTATTACACTAATAACAAATAAACCATCTGCACCAATCATGTTAAATTTGCATGTGAACGGTGATACCACTTTGTGACTGGCGCTATAAATGTGTCGGTATTAGCAACAATATGAACACTGTTAAGAGTCTTTGCTCTCGTTCCGCCTTGCTCTTGTATTAAAACATCCACCGCTGCAGTCCGTTGGCACTGTGGTTCACTGACAGTATCACAAATTTCCATATGTCCTTCCATTATTTATATCCGCTTATTGGGTGAATAATTAATGACCTCCGTCATTCAGCAATAATGTGTGCGGACATAAATGAGTTCGGCTGTGCTCACATGTCATCGTATATGCACGGCTGAATTTTAGACGCCGTTGTTTAATTAGTTATAACAAAAATATAACAAAACAAACATTTATTGAAATATATAATAAAAACATTAGGCTTTATAGGGTCGTCCCGTTTTCTCGGTAGGGTCGGGTTACCGGAAACATGACGGTGGTCAATCAGACTGAAACCAGTGGCCCAATATGAAAACTGGTGGACCGAACTGGCTTTCCTTTTTCAAATAATGGGTCTTTTGGTCTTTGGATACGGGGATTTGTATTTTTCAGAAACCATGACCTTGTGTTGGACTGTTTTATTTTTCCAATAACAAGGTCAAAATAGTGTTTGTGTTGTCATAAAACGGGCCTTGTACTAAGTGTGATAGCAAGTGCAGGAGTGTAGTTTGAAGTCTGAGTATTTTGCAAGCTTCAAGACGGGATTCAGTGGGAGGTTTTTGGAGAGCCCTCAACGGGGTGCAGTAGCAGGTTTCCGCAGAACACTTAAGGGGTGCAGGTTTTTGGAGAGCCTCGGCCCCCTGAATATTCATCACGTTCCGACGCCAATAACCAATACGTGTGTAACAAGGGTTTTCATAAGTATATATTTCATGGTAAATAAAAAATTAGACCTGGTAAACTGGAAAAATTCACAATCTTGGCTAAGTTCTGATTGCGAACACCCTGGAAAACCCCCTTCCAACATCAGCAGGAAATCCATCACCTGGAAACAAACAGGGAATTGAAACTTGACTGATGGTGAAACCTTGAATTGAAAACAATGGGTTACACCTGGAATGGACCCGTGAAGGCCGAAAACCAGAAATACTGTGTGGCAGAACTGATCGTTTTTGATGGCGAGGAATTAGACCTATGTAAATGTGACGTGCACAGGTACTAGAATGTAACTGGCACATGCCTCCTTAATTGTTCACACTGAGCTATCTACATGAACAGGTTTTACACACTCTAACATACACATGCACAAACACACACTGTCTATCGTAATATATATATATATATATATATAGACACTCTGAAAGGCCTAATTGTGTAGCACTATACATAACATTTGGAAAAAATTAATGTGTAACTAGTTAGTTATAAAACTAACTTACTAGCCATGAAGGAAAGTGCCAAAATATCCATTAGGTGGTACCACTAACAAACCACATGTTCCAACAATGTCAAGAAAATGGTTATAATGTTAAATGTTTGAGTTTACACTGAATCTGCTTAAAATCAGTGAACCACAGTGCCAACTGATTCCAGAATCCTCATAACATTGCAGTTATTCTGATTTTCACAGATAATGATGCAACAAAATAGGGAATATCAGAAATAGCAGCACATTTTGTTTAATTGACAGGTTAGAAAAATACTGTAAATATGATTCCTAAATCATATCAACCTTTTTGCATATTTTATACAAATGGTGATAACATGTTAGAGAAGTCAATCCAGCAGGTAATGCTGACGCAAACTTGCCTGAATTATTGTAATTGCTAGCATCAACAGTTTCTTTTTCTACAATGATGCTGCAATTTTAATTCAATGGACATTATGCAGCAATATGTATCCAGCCTGCAGCCTTTTCCCAGGAATACACTGACATGTTATGTGAATAAATAATAGCTTCCTAATTAAGCTGTAAATCACTGGTAAAATATTATAAGTGTAGCATAATCATAGTAATGGCAAATGTCTATATTAAAGGTAAAAATGCTTACCATAGCCATATACTTTAACAAAACAAAATTGGCTGAGCCGTGAAGTGATTATGGCTAGATATGATACCTTTAAAAAAATGTGTGTTTTCTCCATGGAATTGGCAGGCAATTTTTTCAGCTGGAAGAGAGTGAATTTCAAGTTCAGTTTTGCGTTCCGACACTCATTTTTGGACATTTGAAAATGTTGAATAGGCTACTTGATTAGTGACGTTTATGAAGCAGTGGAAGTTTTGACATAACGTTGTCGCCCTTAAAATTTCTTATGTACACTTTGTACAGACAACAAAAATGTTCTACATTTCAAGTTCACCAAATAATTTTGTGGCGAAGATGATGTGCGCATCGAAGATGTCAACCCATAGTTTGGACAATTGAACAAAATTTGGCCCACACCTAAAAAATAATTGCAGTACCCTGAGTTAAGTAAAACTAAAAGATGACCACATATTATTGTACATCATAGGTACAATTACAAACTCTACTCCCTACATAAGTGGGACTTTGAGAGTTTGTGACTTTGTCATAACAAAAATGCATTTGCATGTTGTGAGAACAGGTCCCAACAGGCGATCTTTTAATTTCTGACCTAAGTTCGTAACCATGAAAAAGACCACCTACAGGCGGCAATCTTCTCCTCACATGTCTTACATACATAAATACACACTATCATGACTACCGGTATGTTAAAAAAACAATGCTCTTACATTCCCATAACGATCAAAACTCACAAAATAAAACAATCGACATTGTGTCAAGGCGTCGCGAACATGGAGTCCCTGTGTAAAGCTTTATCTTTAAGACTTTATACAGGGACTCTACGCACACAGTAACAATAACGCCACTGTACTGAATATCTGTGAAACTCATTTATTTAGCAACGCCTCAACACAATGTCGATTTTAAGGTAACCGCGGAGCTATAGGTATTTGCTGCCGGTGATGTCGAGTTTTACTTGACTTTGTTTTGTGAGTTTTGATCGTTATGGGAATGTAAGAGAATTGTTTTTGTAATGTAGTGTGTGTATATGTAGGCCCTATGTAAGATATGTGAGGAGAAGTTTGGCGGCTGTTGGTGGTCGTTTTCATGGTTAGGTCAGAAAGTAAGATCGCCAACTGCAACGTTCAAAAAGTAAAAGAAGGTCATCTTACTGACCGTGACCGACTGACAGTGTAACAGGGGTAAGACCACATTTAAATTTTACATAGACGGCCATTATAACGTTTCCTTCATTTCCTGCTAAATTTGACGAACAATTTTCTTGAAAATTTCACAGCATATTTATCCTCCATTGACACAAGTGCTGTGGAAAACTCGTAAAATTCTCATACCTCAGTTTTCAGAAAAATCCACCCAAACCTGACACCCCTCAATTTCGCCCCAATCTGATGACGGATTTTGAAATATTGGTGCGTTCTGCAAAATAGCCACTGTGCGAATATGCGAGCGACTAGCGTATGTTTATTGCTACCCCGTGAAAGATCTAATGCAGTAGTACATTCAGTATTCACTGGACTGACATGTGCCATGCCAGTGTTCGAAAAAAATTCACACATGACACCAAAACGGTGTTTTCAAGGGCACTCTTTCGGTCGGTAATGGCGGACGAATCCTTAATGTGGTCTTACCCGAAATAGATCTCCTGAATCTTGCAAATCTTCACGAAAGTTAGATTTATATCAAGCTATACATATAACTAGATTAACCACAAAGGGAAATTTACACTGTCTCAATAACAATTAAAATATGCGTCATCAAACTGTGCACACCTCCAAGCTAAACACCGCCTTGAGTTGGTTTAAACATGCTTATTCGGTACTTTGTATTACATACGACATTTGCCTGATATGAATGGTACTGAGCACAGCATACAGGCCAACACAGTATCTTACCGAATATGGGAATAAAATATATAGAATATTAACGAAATATATTTTTTGGTAATTTTTCATAAAATGTTGCATTTTTTGGCAAAAAATACACAAAATCATTATTTTAAGCAGCATTTTATTGGACATGCATGTTGCAAATCTTCACAAATTTTGGTATAACGTAATGCCCACAAACTATGCTAAATAATATGATGCAATCATAAACTATATGTCAAACGTGTACGACACCAGTAGGTGTCAAAAGCACAAGCCAGGCATTTCAACAATATTCACAATATTGAAAGGCACAGAGGCGTCTTTTGATGGTAACTACAATTATATTGTAGATAACGGGCTAAATTGCTGGGTGTAAATTGAGGTATATACATAGTACATTATGAAAGCAAAACTGGGATGCCCAGTGGAACGTATATCTTGCGTCACACAAATTGTCATCCTAACCCCCTTTAAAATATCTCTGCTTGATACAGAGTATCCAAACATCGCCACACGTCAATTACTTGGCCACTATATATTTCGCAGATGTACACACATTACTGGAAACAAGAGATACTACTGGCAAACTAGTTAATTTCAGAAAGAAACAAACGTTTGATAAGGACATCCAAGACACGTGATAAAGGTTGCTGACAGTTGTGGCACCCAGTATCTCTCCAAGCACATCAGCGAGTCCATTGTCCTAATCATGTTTTATTCAAACATCGCCAAATTCTTACATGGGTACTAACAAACATTTCTGATGTTAAATATACGGATATAACGTACACAATACCAGTGATAAAAGCAGCTTCTTGTCAGAGTAGTTGACGTCAGCCTACAGTTAGTTTAATCTGCCTTGCCTTGTGCAAACTTCGGTATGATTCGGTTATATTACAGCTGAAAAGTACATGATCGTTGAAAATGATTGCATGACAGTCCATGTACACAATTTCAACATATGACATTTCTCTTAGGTGACCAGTTTTAATTTTTATGGCTAAAAATGAACTAATTCGGATCATTGCGGTCGCTGCATATTTGGAGAGTCACACACTGTTATGATATTCTCTGTTACATTCGGGGTATATTTATGTAGATTCTCAATTGTTCTTGTTGTCTCAGTTAGTGTATGTATGTTGCTATAAAAAATAGGTGCTAGATGACTGATTAGTAGAAGTGTGTGGACAACCTGCTTCCTATGGTGGCCAACATTTCACTAAAATTAGGGCCACGTTAAGGGGGGGGTGGAATCAAAATGTTGCCTGCTTGCCAATTATTGCTTATTGTGCGATCCAAGTATGATATATATTAGTGCCATATAATTAGGAAGGACAAATTGGAACAGCAGAAACACCCACGTTAGTGTTAGGGTTAAGAAACACGCATTTATAGATGTTGCTTACAAAAATATAAATGATATAACAGGCGAAATTCATCCTACTGAAAATATGTCAATATTGTTGCACATGATGTAGATTTAAAAGAAACTCCACACCCTGACACATATACACTTATTACACAAGCTTTCGTGGTACTCAGTATCGTAGAACATGCTTAGAATGTACTTTTTAACTTTCACACCACCAAAATTATCACTTTATTTTCCATGCATATCACCTAATAACTGGCTTATTAATTATTTTTAAAACTTCTTTTAGATGTAATACTAACGGTATGCAATAGCTGCACGGTATTCCGGTCTACACCAACTTCCAAATACAGCCGAAAAACCATCACCCGTCGCTCAAATCACATTTTGGCAGTTTTTGTGATAAAACGGGCGTATTTCTAATTCGGGGTAAGACCACATTTAAATTTTACATAGGGGGCCATTATAACGTTTCCTTCATTTCCTGCTAAATTTGTAGAAAAATTTTCTTGAAAATTTCACAGCATATTTATCCTCCATTGACACAAGTGCTGTGGAAAACTCGTAAAATTCTCATACCTCAGTTTTCAGAAAAATCCACCCAAACCTGACACCCCTCAATTTCACCCCAATCTGATGACGGATTTTGAAATATTGGTGCGTTCTGCAAAATAGCCACTGTGCGAATACGCGAGTGACTAGCGTATGTTTATTGCTACCCCGTGAAAGATCTAATGCAGTAGTACATTCAGTATTCACTGGACTGACATGTGCCATGCCAAAGTGCTCGAAAAAAATTCACACATGACACCAAAACGGTGTTTTCAAGGGCACTCTTTCGATCGGTAATGGCGGACGAATCCTTAATGTGGTCTTACCCCAACAGTCTACACGGCGAATGTTGCTAACAGTAACATCTACAATTAAGCCACTCCTGGAAGTCCTGCGTACGTTAGCCCTAGATAGGGAGTTAAATATCATAACTGACATTAGTAATAAGTCGGCACTGAAAGTGTGATTTTTTCCTAGACAGTGTCAAAAACATAGCCCTAACTTGACGCTGAATGACAGTCGAGGCGAAGCCGGAGCAGTGGAGCCTGGGCTGGAGGTTGGACTGGAGCAGTGGAGGGGTGTTATTCTTGTTGTCGCGTTGCTGTAAACCTTCGCCGCTTCGGTTTGTTATTTGTATGTATTGAAGCAATCAGGTGAAGGTTATACTAACAAAAATTAAATGCTAAGATGGAAAAGCCGTTGAGAAAACTTACCAATAGGTCATCCAGCAGTCTATCAGCTGTTTTATTTTTACAACGCATTCGATGTTGCACCGGAAGTGGATCTATTAATAGCGGAAATAATATTTACGTTGGCTTCCTCGAAAAGGTAAGCGCAGTGATGCGCGAACGGCACTGGCACTAATAAGCCACTATTTTCGGTACTTTTGCAGTTTAGGCCCGCACCTAAAAAAACCACGATAAAGGTCACCTACAGTCACCAAACTTCACATCGCGTATCTACAACACTTATTCTACACATATACACTTGTCACGTGAGCAAATAATTACATTTACTGTCTTTTATTGATCAAAAGGTACAAGAAATTCACTCGTTTTTGCGTGTATTTATTAGTTCCACCGGATACTCCGGTAGGTAGCACCACTTTATTGTTTACTTCAGCCGTGGGGATAGATCACAATTCATATTTTAATAATATTATAATAAAATAAAGTCAATAAAATACGCGACATTTAATTAAATAAGATTACCTTGAATTCAGTGTTGACAGCAAGTGGGGGTTTTATTACGACTATTGGTTTGTGTAAATACTGGTGCATTTTTATATTATTTACCAGAGGCAATTCATCATAGCTATGATACAATACATATAATAATGTTTTGTGTTTTACAAACATTTTATTTTGCAAACAAAATATTGTTTTATTTCCTAAAAATAATAAGCGAGCTTTATTATAAACAGTGACAGGTGAATTAAAAAATGTAGTTGACATGTGTGCTTGCCATGCAATTACCGATTGGTTCAACAGTTTTAACAGTTTTTAATTAACATCAATGTCAGCAGTATGAAAGACTGTATACAGGTCTTGATATTTTATGGGATTTAATTCTGATCCATTCTGGTTATAATTTAAAAATGGCGTATTTAGGTGGGCATTGGGTCATGGATCCCCTTTCGGAAATATGTTGTTTGTAATTATTGTGAAACCATACAATATTTTATTTATTATCAATTATTCCAGTTGTTAATATTTTATATGTTAACAATATCAGAGATTTTGTTATGTCAATTAAAAAATAGCTATATCAAAATACGTTATTATAATATTGACATAGTATTAATGATCATGAAAACCTTTGTAAGAAATATTTGTTGGCAGATTATTGTATTTATTGGAAAACATGATAATGTTAAGTTGTTTGTAAATTTCTAATTGATGTGTTACGTGACAATGTGCCCTTTTTAAAGATGAATTGGTGAATGTTTGGAGAACTAATACTTATGAATAAAGTCTCGTCTCAGTATATTTTGCAAAGTGTTGGTCGGCTCTGAAAAGAACCGTGTGTTGTTGTTGTATCTTCCGATAGCTGCAGTCCACCATGTTCGTGTAGCTGGTCAAACTGGATAAACCCTTCAGATATCCAAGAGGATGGATGTCCTTGAAAGAATCCATCTCGCCATGCCACACTCTCGCTTGTTTCGACAGTTCGCCTTCATCCACATAAAGTTTAAACCTTATATGTTATGATATACACAGCTTTCTATATGATGGCGTGGAAGTGCTGTTCTCGTGGAACTACAGACTACAACCAAATCAAACTCATAATGATTTTGGAGGTGCATTATTTGTTGCAGGCTCCCAAAAAACCTCTCTTGAGGCATCATACAGCACCCCCCCCATTTAAACCTCAAACGGAACTGGTTTCCCACAAGTGAAACTCTTTTACCTTAGCGAGGTGGTGCGTGTGCACACATCACATCTCACAACTTATGGGCCTTTTGGCAGCCTACGCTCAACACTGAGTGTAGATTGCCGTGCCACATTATACTTATTGATTTAACAAATTAAAATAATAGAATTCAAAAACACAAGTCCAACAACCAGAATTGGCTCATTTGTTTCTTTACACAATTTCTTTATACAATATTAATTTACCTATACAGTATGCCTTGTTTGCACAAGACATTCACACAAATTATCCTTTAATATAAATAAATAAATGATTTAGAGGATGATAATATCAAACAAAATATTGAAATTTCACATAAATTATTAACCAATGAGCATTGATTACTTTTATTTGCATCCGAATATACGTTCGTTATAATGGCCGTCTGGTAAAATTTAGCAACGTGATAAAATGGCCACACAAAGTTATATCTGACCACTACTATTGTCCATGTTAAATTATACTATTTTTGTTTAGTATTTTTAATGTATATAACAGGAATAGCACAGTACAACATATAAAATAATATGCATCATTAAATTTTGCAACAAATAAACTGTTAGTAAAAACAAAATAATATATATTGTATTATAGCATAATAAATTACCTCTGGTGGGACCCAAATTTGTGTCGCCAAGTTATTTTGAGTGGGTCGCCATGAGTCTCCAATACCTATTTTAAATTTCCTTTTATTTTCCTGATGCATGGAAACGAACTTAGGTTCTATAACAAATAATGCATGAGTTTGAATTTGTCGTGTGATATGATTTCACAAGGCATCAAAATCTCGGGATATTTGGCGTAGATTGTTCGTCTCGCAAGCATCTATCATCATAATTTTAGCAATGTAGCAAAATTTTTAAATGCATGGGTTGCCATGCAAGTTCCGCAACTAAATCTGGATCGCAGCCCCAAAAGGTTAAAAACCGCTGCGATAGGGCCTAAATGAATTATTCTAATACTATTGAACTATTTGTTATTACTAACTCTGTAGACTAGTGTATACATATCTGTGCCACTTTTGAAGTCTTTGCATTGGCTTCCTGTACGATATCGTATAATATTTAAGATATGTACCATTACATACCAGGCACTGTCCAATAAACAACCATCTTATTTGCATTTATTGCTTACTCCTGTAAGAAAATCTATCCAGCTTCGATCATCTAGTTCTGACATACTTTTTGTTCCTAGAGTCAACACTAACATTGGAACTAGGGCTTTTTCTGTTGCTGCACCAACTCTTTGGAATATGCTTCCTCTTAGTGTTAGATCAGTTGAAAATATTACAAAATTCCGTCGTCATTTAAAAACATATCTTTACAACCTTGCTTATCCACCGTAGCTCCCTAGCGCCCTGACCCATCTGTTGACAACTGAAAAACTACTTATGGATTTTGAGATTGACCAACCCTTTTGTTTTGATACGCCTCTGAGCTTGGTTTCCAAGGATTTAGGCGCAACAGAAGTTATCTTGTTATTATTATTATTATTATTACATGCCAAATCTCCAGGAAAATCTGAGTCTCCCGGATTATTGGTGTATTTCCCGGTGAATACGGGCAAATCTCCCGGTGGAGAGCATCTCCCGTCTTCCGATGTCATGTATTATTTTTAATATTACAACTTAATGTAATGAATTGCACTTAAAATTGTAAAAAATTCTACAAGAACGGTTACTATTACAAGAATGCATACATGTATGAAAAGCTTACATGAGCAGGTTTTTGATTCATCAACAATAACATTAACAAATAATGATTGCATAAAGACATTAACACTTTTCTTAGCGATAACTCATTATAAAATATGGCGTTAGGTTGAGGCTGCAGACTACATAAAAAAAAAAATATTTTGGTCTTCGTGGAATAATTAATCAGAATTTGACGGCGTGGAATTTTGGTAAAAGGTGAAGGTAAAAACTTTAAAAAAGAAAACGCAATGCCTTTTGTAAAATGTGTTATCTTATCCTTCATGTTTTAATACCGCCTTGTTAGTTTTTGTTTGCCAGAATTGTTTTATCTCTCTCTGAAGTGGCCTAATTATTCTGAATACCAGGTACTGAAAACTGATAATGTTTATGTGACGGGGCCAATTTGTACAACAAACAAGTCGGCTCCAATCTTTTCGATCAAGTTCTTTATTTGTGGTCTTACTTCCGGATACAAAAAGAAACCTAAACTAAGTAAACAGTTTGTCAATACAGTACTAACAATACAAATATACGTACGTAGATATATTAATGATTATGATGCGTGGACACATGTCACACAGCACGCACGCGCAATATAATGAATCCAGTATAATGTAAAGTAACCTAAAGATCTATAATTGTCGTACAAGTTATACTAGGAATGCAAATGTATGTAAATCAACAACACAAGTATAAACATCTAACAGATGCAATAATTACATAATCTACCATGACTGTAATGACCATGCTCACCCCAACACTGCTCTGGAGGCTCATTAATGAATCTCACATCATTCATTCGAGGCCTGGCTCCCTCCTGCAATGGCATGGTGCAACATGTCATTTATAGCAGAACACAGATAATTATTTAAACAAGTATTTCAATTCCATATTCCTATACTACTTTGTGTTACCATATTCTGTTCCAATTTACTACAGCGTATACCTATTCTATGACTTGTTAAATGACTGAACCAAACACTTGGCCAGTGTTTACCATCTAGCTACACTATCCAGGGTGGCTCCCAACTTGTTTTCAAGTGTTAGTCTCTAGGGAATATGCTCCACATCCTACCCAGCCAACCCCATAGGGTGATTAATCATGAGGACATTAGTGGCCACTGGGCAGTTTCTGATGCTGACTGCATAGCTTCATAGAACACACTTTGTTGCTAAATGCATAATATGGCCGTATATTAACCTAATAGCACATAGATTAAGCATCATAATACAAAACACAGTACCTGATTAAACATTATTAAAACTGTATATTCTGCAAGTTATATCACCAGCAGGATGCAAGTATTCTAAAACTCATTAAGACCACTACTGTTTACAACCAGCCAGTGGGGGTCAACCACAGCATCCTGGGGTGTCCACTCAAAGCAATTTTCCATATAGTGAAAACCCTTATAACTAAATAATTGCTTTAAAACATCCATGCAAGTTTAGGTCTAATGATGGACAATCTTTCACTTCATGATGTGGTATAATTAGAAAAGGGAAATAATACCTTAAAAGTATTTTTGAACAAGTTGACACT
Organism: Escarpia spicata; assembly: GCA_963995525.1. Lineage (NCBI taxonomy): Eukaryota > Metazoa > Annelida > Polychaeta > Sabellida > Siboglinidae > Escarpia > Escarpia spicata. The sequence continues at coordinate 17,776,651 of OZ023212.1, forward strand.
CGCCAAAAATAAATGTCTCCTCCTTGTTGTGTGAAACCTGAGCCAGCCTAGCCCACAGCTGCTGTACCAATGCTTGGTGAATACGCAGGTGACCAGTGTCTCTGGGGTTTATCTCATACCATTTAAGCAACTGGTTACTCATAGTAATTAATTACCTAAATATAATTATAATCAACATCTTAGCAATTAAATCATGAAAATGTAGTTTCACAAAATAAAGAATGTAACAATACCCGTCATCTACTTAGCATATGGTGCTGCCATATTGTGGCTGGTAGCGACATTAGAATGAAAATTAATTAGCACGTTACAACATAACTATGAACAGGTGTAGGTGTTCAAACTGCTACCTTACATTTAGAAAACTTATACAGGTTGGAAGGGCTTTTGTATAACCCAGTCAGCACATGTATGATGCACGCCTGTAGATCTACGCGCGCGCACTCATACACACACACTCACACACACACACACACACACACACACACAATCAGCACATACCTTACCTTAGGATACCTTAGGACTGTTCTGATCGCAGGATCCTCTCAGTTCCTCAATGATCAGATCTTTTTCTTCGGGGTCTAGTATTAAGAGTTTGTGTTTTCCGGTTCCAATGTTTAATGTTAGTGGGGCTTCATAGTCGTATAATATCTCCTGGGTTGACCAGAATTTATCAAGGCGGTTTTTAAATGAGTTTATTGATTTTGCTTGTATTACTGAATCAGGTAAACTGTTCCATGGTTCAACCACGCGGGAATGCATTTTTTCTTATGTTTAATTTTGCTCTTTGGTTGAACAGTTTAAGGGAGTGTCCTCTGTTACTGGATCGTGATGCCACATCCTCCCACTTAGGAAGGTTTGATGCAGATTTGTTGTCATATATGTTATGCATTATTTTATACACTTCAATCATATCTCCTCTTAACCTACGATATGTTTATGTGAGTAACTTAAGTAATTTTAGTCTTTCAATATATGATAAGTCCCTCATACCAGGTAGTTCTTTTGTGGCTTTTCTCTGGACATTTTCTGTGGCTATTTTATGTTTCATCTTAAATGGATACCATATTGCTATTGCATAATCTAGGTGGGATCTAACCATAGTCTTGCATAGTGGCAAGAAAGTGTATGTATCTAAGAATTGAAAAGTTCTTCTGATTACTTTTGTCATTCTGGTTGCTTTATTAACCACTTGGTTGATGTGATCATCAAAAGAAAGTTTTGAATCAATAATTACTCCTAAATCTTGTTGTTTGTCTGTGGTGACGAGAGTATGTTTGACATTATTTGTTGCCATAAAATATTTACTTTCACCAATATTATTTTTCCCAATTTCCATGTGTACACATTTATCAGGATGGAATTTTAACAACCACTTGTCGCTCCATTGTTCTAGTATGCTTAAATCATGTTGAAGTACATCCTGATCATCTATATGTGTTATTGTTCTAAATATCTTTATGTCATCAGCAAATAGAAATGTATTTGAATTGGTTTACACAAAATAATTATTATATTGTACGCGGTTCCGTACAACCAAAGACAAAGGTTTTGTTCGGCGTCTTTTCTTAGAAACAGCGCCACCCGATGGATACTATTAAGTTAATTTAACAACTGGTGGATAGTCGACGAACTTTCTACTAAACTTTTGACAAAGTTCTGAAAGTGAGGCCATATTCCCGCCACTTTTGTAAACATGGCGGGGAATACGTTGTACGACCCAAACTGCTTGCCCGATTTGCTACCAATTTATTATAAAAGATTGTTCCCGTACAGTCTTTACTATAGATGGCTTCATTATGGTGGAGGTGAGCTGTCACAGAGTTTGCTTCTAAGCTACAAGTATTGCCGGTAGCAGTGACACAGAGTAATACTAACTCACTGACCGAGTGGGCGAGTGGCGCTGTCACTGACACTGACAGTGACAGTAGGGAGGTCGGTGAAAATACAATAATTCATCAGGTTGGCAAATCTGATGCATAACTGGAAAGGTCTATTTGAGAGAAAGACAATCATGCCAGTTTTAACTCTGTGATGAAAATTGGCGAAGTTATGGACAATTATGTTAAGGCCATTGAATAAATTTGTGTGCCAGTTTTTTATCTGAACTGAAGGAAATTTAAAAAATAATCATGTACAATACAAAAATCTGGCACTTGTGCCTGTGTAGAATCCGGACCCACCTCGATTTCGCCGTTATAACTTGAGATTTGCCTAATTTTGATACCTCAGGCTCAGAGAGTTAGTTCCATTAATATTATTCAACATCATACCAGGCATATTTTTATTACAAAAATATTGTGTCTTAGCACACTTTTGAAGCCAAAATAGCGACCAGGTTTGCCCTAGTCTGCACCGCTGCAGTCGTGCGTTACTGCATCGCGCTCGTAAAATGAGCGATATAGCGGCGTATGTTGATGCAAACCGGGGCGCTATTTACACTTCAAAAGTGTGCTACGAGACAATATTCTTAAACGTAAATATGCCTGGGGTAATGTTGAATAATGAAACTAACGCACCTAGGTATAAAAGTTAGGCAAAACTTAAGTTATAACGGCGAAATCGAGGTGGGTCCGGATTCTACACAAGTGTCAAAAATCTTAACTAAAACTTGATATTTTATGCATTTCCTTTAAATATCATTTATAAAAGGAATTGTACATAAAATTAAGTTAATTAACTAAGCAACTAACCTTTCGGAAAAGCTTACAAAAGTATCTCCAGGTCCCCCACTTTCAAATCGTCATCCAGCACATATACGTGTACACAATATATCTGGCTCATTGTCATACACCACAATGAACCAGTTTGGGAAGCCTGCTACCCATAGGTTAGAGGATATGCTTTAATGGTTTCCCCTTGTGGATATCAACAAAATCTGGCAAGTTTTAGAAGTGGCAGGTATACCAGCAAAATCATTACCTGTAGCTCCACAGTTACCGTAAAATTTGTATTGTGTCGAGGCTCTGCTCTGGCTTCAAGTCCAGCAGTTTTGTTAGTCTCGAAAAAAAAAGTACTTAAAAATATTTATATACTCTGCTTGCAAGGTCCAAGGATTATGGACACGGCTTGATCACGCTCACAAATTGGTCACCCTTAGCTACGGCTAAAATCTTGCTGGATATTGCGTTAAATATGCCATTAATCGGATATACAGTGTTCATTAAATTAAAAGTATGACTGTCCTACTAATTTTAAATGTTCAAAGAAAATTTACAATTATTTGAGATGTTTGTGTTTATTGCACAAGGTGGCTGCACTAGTGAATCATAAATAATAAAAATCGATAATTGTGACAAAAACATCCTTCATATTTCACTGTTCAACAAAAAAATACGTTATTACTAATAATTGTAAAGGAAAGTTAATGAATGGGCATATGCAGTTGATTTAAGATTTTAACAATACACTGCGCCTAGAACAAGGCTATTCACAGTCGCCATGACCAATTTATGAGATGGCATCAGTTGAGATGTGTTTTTTTCTGAGTTTGTTTGCATTGCATTGATTATATATAACGGCTTTATAGATTATAGAGTAGTAATTTAGAATATTTATACTTTTTGTTAAGGTTTCATCAATTTGTTTGCAAATTGGCATGTTCTGTTAACTATAACGGTGAACCAATTCACGTAACACCAGTATACTGGAAACAAATTTGTTTTTGTCCAGTTAAAAGGCAACTAGCCATAAAGACTACGTAGACATAGTCATAGAAAATAGCAAAAATAGATAAGCAAGCAAAAAATGAACAACTCGGAACACGTCCAAAACATGAAATTCTACGGTCACTAGTACCTTCATGGCTCGTCCTGTCCCGACAATTTTGGTATCATTTGAAAGTATGCACTTTTTGTTATTCTAGTGTCATTTATATTTCCCGGTAACCGTTCATAGAAAACCTATAAACGGACCTACAATCATGCCGTTTTTAGTGTTCTGTACGATTCCGAACGATGTTGTCGGCAGGTACTCGATACAATAATCTTCCGATTTTGGCGCTGTTTTCCTCATTTGCATTTCAGACATGCGCACTTCACCATTTCTTGATTTCATGTTACAAGTTCCACCCACTTTTAAACTGCAACGAAACCGATGTGCTTTGATCATAGCAAAACCGATATATATCTACGTCAGCGTGACGTCACAATAACGTACGCCAATAACATACGCCAATGGGTCAACATTTGTTGCGTTGCTTGGTTAATATACGTGATTGTGACGTCGCACCTACTTCGCGTATGTCATTTTAGCAGCCGTTTGAAAGTGGGTGGAGCTTATACCATGAAATCTGATAGTGGTGCCTCAATCGGTAGATTGGTGAACTGTGTCGATGAAACAACATCGTTCGCAGTGTCTAAGACACTGGAACCAGCACCGTTGTATGCCCGTTTATGGTATATTTTAGGAATGACTATCAGGAAACCATTATATATATTTGAATAGTAGAACTCGTAAGCTTTCAAACGATATCAAGATTGTTTGGATCGGACGAACCATAATGGTACAAGCAATCGTTCAAAAAAGCATTTTTGGGACGTGTTTTCAGTTGTTCATTTTTCGCTCGCTTATCTATTTTTGACAATAGTCATAGACTACAAACAAACATTTAAACAAAAAAAGCAAATCCTGGCAGGGAAAAAGTACATTAAGGCCATGTAAGCAGCTTAACTTTTCATTTCTCGTGTGACCAGATAAGGTCATTGTTAATTTTGTTCGACTTCTTCCTAAGTGTTCTTGATGCTTCCTTCCAGTGCCGAAGACCTATTTCAGCCACAGAGAGTTCTCATTCACATTGAAGGATGATGTCTATTTACGCTACCAATCATTTTCCGACCAACAGGAAATGGAAAAGGAAATACAGAAGAAATGTCCATACAAAATTGACATTGGTGCTGTGTTCTCTCATAGGGTATGTTATAGATATTTATACAGCCAATTATAGCTTACATAGTTTTATTGAATAATAATAATATTTTCAACCTTTCTATACTTCTCAATTATGTAGACATGCTGCTGCCGGTCGGAAGGTACAAGTTTATGTCACATTACTGCATGATTTTCAGTGGGCCATCAGAAACACTTACACTCCTACATCCACAGTTATTCAGCTTTAGATAAAATAGTACAGTTCACAACAATTTGTTATAATAACTAAGCAAATACAAATAATAAACAAATACATAAAATATCATTTTTTTTAATTACCTACATTTTCTAGAAAGAAAATAATAAATAAAATTAATTGATTGAAACATGACTTGTTAGCTCTGATTCTGTAGTTGTCTCTACTGTATTCTGTTCAGCCAAAGGATCACAAGACAGTGAAAGCAGCAGCGTTTCAAGCTCTTGAGAAAGAATTGGTTTTTGACATCGACATGACGGATTACGACGATGTTCGCTTCTGTTGTTCGTGAGTCCTGGAATAATTAAATGTTTTGGAGACTGGCTGGTTTCATTTTCATTACAAATCTACAAGTATGTCATCTTGTCGTTTAAAAAAATCACAGCAATGAAGTTTAGTAGTTAAACTTATAACATTCAATAACACCATTGATACTGGCATTGAGGTATTCTACGTTTATAGCAAACTAATTTTTTGTGTCATGTATTTAAGTAAGTTCGCAAACAATAACAAATCATGTATATTTACAAATTCTAACATGCCATCTTTTTATAATATTCGTAAAATTGTATAAATATACTTTTGATGCCCCAAAATGGGGGAGTGTGTCAAAAAACCCTGCAAGTTGGGCATTGTGTAAGAAATGGACCGCCATAATGTAAGTAACAGATTTTGAAAATTGTTGACCTTTCTGGTTGGTAACAGTACAGTAGTTTAAAAAAAATGGAGAGCTCTATTGTAAATACATACTGTCTAGTGTGCACAGTAATAGCATAGTAATTGCAGTTTGAAAACACATGTTTACACTGACACATTGTGATAGCCATAACATCTATTCAAACTACCTAGACATTTTTTTTTTTTTTTTCAGAGGTGCAGAGATCTGCTTGAAGTGTTGGTCACTGATGCAAATCGCCATCAAGATCTTGGACAGGTCTCTGCGAGGTTTGATGTTTATCTATTTTTCTTTCCACTTGCCAGTCACCGTTTCTCATTTTCAACCAAGGTGACTGGCTGTTATGTTGTTTGATTTGTACTTCTTGACACAAACGATTTTAATTTGTCATCAAAATTGTATTTCATCAATTATATAATATAGAACATTGTCTTTTATGATATTTTGTACAGTTGTACAATGTCAGCCAGACACCCCACGTGAAATGGTGTTTTTTGACAAAAAATACTGAAAATGGTTTTCTGCAAGATTATTATACCTTTGTATGCATACTATCAATAAAGTTCACTTCTATGACAATTACGTACCTCTAAGTGAGTTTTAATCATGGATCAAGCATGTTGATATCATGTAATGAAATCCATTGTACAATCTTTGACAGCCATTTTCTCAAAAACATTTTTCTTCAAATTTCTGCATTTGGAAACGGGATATCTCTTATAATTATGCTATATAAATAATGTTTTCAGTGTTGCATTCAGCATATTCTACTGTGTGCAATGATCAGACACTTTTTAAATCATGAATTGTTTGAAAGATATAGCCATATTTGTTGCTAAAATTAAAGATTTTTTTGTATTTTACCAAAAAATTATTTAAAAAATAAAAACAACATTAAAAAATGCTCTGATCATTTCACAATAGAATCTATAGAGAACATGGATTTGCAAGAATTATAACTATATATGGATTCAATAAAAAATGGCAGTGTTTCCAAATTTGCCAATATTTGCTCAAAATGGTGGCCATTTTGTTTGTTACCATGGACACGGGGGGGGGGGGGGTCTGGCTAAAAAAAGTTAAGTATATATTTTACTCCGTAAGACCCATTTCAGAACAAATTGAACTGTTTGCACTAATTAAAAAATAATCATATCTACCTGCCATGGCTTCGGATAGAGGGCGCTACCGGCAGCGGTTTGTTTATGTCGGAGGCTCCGTATAATATAGTCATTTTCTTGGTTTTTGTCCAGCCAAGAAAGAGTATTTCACCCCCAGCAGTAATGCATTGCATACTAAATGACCCCCACATGTTGTTATGTTTAAATTACTAGTGATCAGAGTAAATCGCACCTTTAAATTACAAAGCAGCAACTAGTATTTTCCCGCCAAATTCTAGACCCTCTCATATCTGGCAGAAAACAAACAAACACTCTTAGTCAATATACTTAGATCTGCACTACCCGCTTCTGTAAAATATTACTACTAATATTACTACTAACAGGCTCATTTCACCAAGGCGTCTATGATACCCAGAGTAGCCCTGGGTTGGAGCAGTTACATTAAGTCTTTTTTCCCCATCGACTGCACAAACGCCTTGAACCCTCAGCACGTACGCACTGTACAACAGCACGGTAAGAAAACCTTTTGAGTTTTTGTGATAGGTAGATCTAACTGGGAACAAGCTCGAAATTGTACTGTTAAGAAGTTAGAGTTTATTACCATAGGGTTGATTTAAATTATTGCATATATAGATTGGATTAATAAACATTCGACCAAGACTACAACAATCAGGAACTTAAACCAGGATGTATGTGGTTTTGTATCGGATGCAAACCAAAAATAGATAAAAACATACTGAATGAGAAAATAATCCAGGAAAGATGTGAGCTGTACCTTGAAACAATAAATGCACGACTAGAGACTGTAGAAAAAAAACTACAGAACAAATGCGACGAACAAGAAGTGAAAGAAATTGTAAGGAAGGAATTGATTGCAAATCAACAAACCGAGAATGCCATCCATACTGATACCACCGACAGAGTCAACAACGAAGTGTTACAGGACACAGTTAAAGAAATAGCTGAAAGAAAATCCAGAGAAGCAAACTTCATTAACTTCAATGCACCAGAACCAGAAACCAATCTAAAAGATCAAAGAATCAAGATAGACATGGAGTTAGTTGAGGGGCTATTCAACGAGGTATGCCACCAAAATCTAGATGTGCATACGGAGGTAGAGAAAGTGATCAGGTTAGGGAAAAAAACAACTGGAGAGAGTAACAACAAACCAAGACCTCTTAAGGTAATAATGAAAGACACAGACAAGAAGATGAAGTTATTCCGAAACCTTTCAAACCTTAAGGAGGCTGACCCAAAATATAAATGCCTCAGCATTCAACATGACCAAACGTATAAAGAGAGAGAGGAAGGAAAAAAACTACTAGAAGAGGCAAGGGCAATGGAGAGTAGAGACTTGGGGAAATGCATATACAGAGTGAGAGGCCCACCATGGGCCAGGAAAATTGTAAAAATCAAGCCCTCAAAGGGCGAGGAGGAAAGACACTAAGAACGACAAAACAGAAAACTAATGTAAACAACAACAACAGCGGCGGCTACAAAAGGCAGCCAGTCAACACCTCCCACAAGAAACAGACAATCAAGAATGGCTCCCACCAGGAGGGGCAGCCAGACCACAAAACCAGCAAAAAAGTAGGAGAGGAGATGTGAGTGGATAGCACCAGCACTAGTATGTATATAAACACAGCAAAAACCTGCACAAAATTGGTAAAGGGAATAAAAAAGAAATCGGGAGCACAGGCCATATTACTGTAAATAAACTCAAAGCCATATCTGTGAATGCCAGAAGCCTTTTAAACAAGCTGGATGAAATGCAGTATGTTGCAACTGAGGAGAACCCAGACTTGATATGTGTAACCGAAACGTGGGCTCACAAAGATGTATCTGACGCAGAGCTTAACCTCGAGGGATACAGTTTGATCAGAAATGATAGAGAGGGAAAGAAAGGAGGAGGCTGCATTATATATGTAAGAAACAATATAAACTACGTCAAATGTGAGGAGCTTACACAAACACACAACACGGAATCAGTATGGTGTCGCTTAACAACAACAACAGACTCCCTACTTGTGGGAGTATGCAACCATAGCACATCTGCTGATCTTGACAGCGAACTAGCTCTACATACATTATTACGCACAGCATGTGCAACGAGCAATAACATTGTAATATTTGGAGATTTCAACCACAGAACCATTGACTGGAGTAGCATGCAGGCAGGAGCCGAGGGGATACGTTTCATGGAACTCACCCAAGATCTGTTTTTAACCCAACATGTATGCGATGCTACTAGGGGTGAGAATATATTGGATCTTATACTATCCTCTGAACCAAATATGGTTGGGCAAGTTAGGGTAAGTGAACCCTTCAGTGACCACAACATGGTGATATGTGATATTATAGTGTCTATACACATAAAAGAGAGGAGAGAAACTTACTATGACTACAAGAGGGCAAACTATGATGGAATGAAACGTTTAGAGAATTACGACTGGAAGCAGGCATTCCAGGATACTAATGTACACACAAAATGGGACATCTTTAAAAGAGTCGTTAAGTCGGCAATGAAAAGTTTTATCCCTGTGTCAACAAGGAGACGAAAGACCAAACCCAGATGGATGACTAAACGAGCAGACATGGCAAGACGGAAGAAATACCACATGTGGAAGACATACAGAGAAACAGGAGAATATCATTTGTACGAGGCATACAAACGTCAACTAAATAAAGCCAGGAAGGAAGTGGTTAAGGCTAAACAAAATAATTTTGAGAAAAGACTTGCCGACAACATAAAAAAAGACCTGAAGTCTTTTTATTCATATACTAGGACGAAAACTAAGACAAAAGACACTGTCGGCCCCCTTTTGGATAGCAATGGGGATGTGATCATAGACTCGGTCGAGACAGCAAATGTACTAAACGACTACTTCGCCTCGGTGTTCACTGACGAGGTAACAGAAAATCTTCCTGACGCTGTGAACTTTTTCACCAAGACAATTGAGGAGTCACTCCAGCATATTGAGATAACTACAGCAGTAGTACTGGAAAAGCTGTTACAACTTAAACCATACAAAGCCCCTGGAATAGACGAATTAAATTCGACAATGCTCCGAGAAGTGGCCACGGCCATTGCACCACTGCTAAGCGAAATCTTCGCAGACAGCATGGAAACGGGAGAAGTTCCACTAGACTGGAAAAGTGCAAATGTTACCCCCATATATAAGAAAGGTATCAAATCACAACCCAGTAACTACAGACCTGTAAGTCTAACATCACAGATATCTAAATTAATGGAAGCCATCATCAAGGATAAAATCGTGGGCCATCTTCAAAATCATGTTTTGATTAAACCGTCGCAACATGGGTTTTGGAAGGGACGTTCATGCCTGACGAACCTTTTAGTGTACCTGGATAAGGTCACATCCTATATCGATGAAGGGCTTCCAGTGGACTCTATTTATCTAGATTTTAGTAAAGCTTTCGATCGAGTCCCACACTGCAGGCTGGCGACGAAACTAAATGCACATTGGATAGGAGGAGCGGTTAATAAATGGATATCGCAGTGGTTGACGGACAGAGTACAGCGTGTCATTATAAATGGTTTCAGTTCAGGGTGGTCACCTGTTAAGAGTGGTGTCCCCCAAGGGTCTGTTCTGGGTCCAATTTTATTTGTAATATATATTAATGACATAGACGAAGGAGTGTGCAACCATCTCCTAAAATTTGCTGATGACACTAAACTGTTCAGTCAAGTATCATCCTGTGAAGATGCCGAGAAACTTCAGAAGGACCTAAACAACTTGCACGGGTGGAGTGCAGAATGGACAATGTTGTTTAATGCAGAAAAATGCAAGTGTGTACATTACGGTCATAACAACAGGCAGTACGACTACTTCATGGGTGATAACCCCATAGAAACATCACATGTAGAAACAGATTTGGGAGTGATAATAACAGACACACTTAATGTAACGGAGCAATGTGTTAAGGCATCAAATAAGGCTAATGCGATGCTAGGCATGATCAACAGAGCTATCAAATATAAGACCAAAGAAGTAGTTGTAAAACTATACAAGTCCTTAGTAAGACCTCACCTAGACTACTGCATTCAGGCATGGCGCCCATTCAAACAAAAATATATAGACTTATTAGAAAAGGTGCAACGTAGGGCAACCAGGATGATTTCAGATTTAAGTCACTTAGATTACCAAAGACGTTTAAGAGTGCTAAATATCACAACTCTGGAGACTAGACGACTGCGTGCTGATTTACTGGAAGTTTATAAAATATTCAACGGGTTAGAGAGTATTCTTCCTGCAAATTTCTTTGTTATGGAAAATAAACAGACCAAAACAAGAGGGCACCCCTTCAAAATAACCAAAGTGCACTCAAGATTAGATATACGCATGTACTCCTTTACTCAAAGGATAGTTAACGACTGGAATAGACTTCCGGAAGCAGCAGTGATGTCCAAAAACATCAACCAGTTCAAGGGTCACATTGACAAATATTTACGCAATAGGGCGGAGGATTACATGAGTCAACGTTTGACTCCCTTCCTCGTCAACTCCTTGACTACTAAGTAGAAGAGGAGGATTCAAGGTAAATTCATGTCTGGCCTTAAGGTAGATAGGATTATTTTTTAATTTGTGCAAACTGCAAATTTGTTTGCCCAAAGTATGGAATGGATCATATCGAGTAAAAAATATATTGAACTTTTTTGGCCAGACCCCCATTTCCATAACTTTTCACATTGTCTATTTTTTCAAAAAAATGTCAGTAACTTTTTCTCTAATTTTGCATAGACATTTCATGTGGTAGTGCCACTGTACACAAGACATCTGTATTTGATTGAATCATTCTAAGGGCACCAAAGGTCCCCTAAAATGCTAAATTTGCAAACTAAATTGTCTACTGCAGGAGCAACTCTGTCTGGCTAATCCCTTTTCCTACAACGTCTGTCACACCCCACTGTGGAGGGTGGACTGCCTGATGGAAACTGACTAATCTGTAATTGGTCATTTGCAGAGGCATGTGTGAACAGAAAATGGACAATTGGGTGTACATTTTAAGGGGTCATCCTGAAACAACCAAATGTCAACCATTAGTAGAGTTGACATAGTTCCGCTATACACAAGAAATCTGTATTTGATTGAGTCATTCTACTATTATCAGCATATAGTAGAATATTCATTTTCAAGAAAATGTCTACATCAACATCACTAAGGTTGTAAATTTCACCAGATGCCATGTCAAGTCCCTTATAATTATGACTAACAGTGTTCAAAATCATTCAGGTAAATAACAAATAACAAAGGAGACAAGTTTTCTCCTTGTGGTAACTCTACATCACATGAGAAGAAGGCTGACACAGCCCTCCAAAATTCAAAATTGTTACACTATCTGGTGATGTGGTTTTGAGAAGGGCCATTGAGACTATCCCCTAACAGTAGATTTTGTGTATTGTGCCAGAAACTGAACTGGGTAGCTATTCCCCTTCCCAAAACATCTGTCACATGCGGAGTCTGTGTCTTGCATGGATATCTATTTTATGCTGTTTTATATAAGCAGGAAGTTTGTGAAATTGGTTATTCTTAGGCTACCGAAAAATAATTCCCGGTTTCTCATCATTGCATGTATTTAAAAATAGGTGCCATAACATTTTATTTTCTATTATAATTATTTCTCTAAATGCAAGACGTGGTGCAATAAGTGAACAGTAAACCTGTAAACATTTTACTTCCATCATAACCCTTAATGATCTGTAACTGTGATTCACCAAAAAACATTTGATTAATAATTACCTACAGGGTTGTTTGATTTATGCCGGGCAGAAACTGTTTCTGCCTGGCAGAAACGGCAACAATAGGAAATACATGCCATTGATAGGCAAACGTGTTCTTTTTATAGAAAATGTCAGTTTCTTTCTGTACCTGTCTACGTATGATAACCATTTGTCCGCCATGCTCACAATAAACAATAAACATCACATGAATGATAAAAGGAAGATCACTGCCACTTAACTTGTGGATTATTATTATAAAACTGCTCTGCTACTGCTTGGTGGACTTTTAATTAGTGGCTCAAGGTCAAATACATCAGGACGTTTTTCACACCTGCATGGTAGTTTAGGCTCAGTAGTGTGCTGGCAGCCACTAAACCTATAGGCTTGTGTGAAAAGGATAGTTGGCAGAAGAACTAACTTCAAAGCACCATTGCATCCATTTAGCCACGCAGCAGTCACACTGTCCCAGTGTCTGATGCTACCTTTTGCTCTCAAATAAATTATAATCTGTCCTCTTAGTTTTAGACATAATTTGGCATAACTTGATAAGTTTTTGTAGCAGCACATTTGTACTTCTAGTGTATCATTGCAACATAACATACATGCATGTGTGCCACATTTGAATATTATGCATGTAATATTTCCACGCAATCCATTTGCATATATAATGTAAAACTTCAACAGCCGTTTTCTTCATTTTCACTTTTGGACCCCTACCATGTTCAATGCTCCATAACTTCTCAAATTTTTGTAGCAGTCATAATTTTTGAAACTGTAAAGCACCCTACCCAACCTTTACAAGGATGAAAGAAAACAATGTTAAAATTTTTCCGACTTATCACTTATTTGGTCAGCCGGGGTCACATATAGACGTATTAGTCCAAAGGACTTCAGGGCCTCTTGGCCCATTTTTTATAAAATGCCATGGCTAGATCCTCGTGTCCAGCTCCACATTCTCGGACAGTGTCGACCAGAACTGCGTTGCGACATCAACCTCCTATGCTTCCTTCGTCCTCAAACCCGCAGCCCTTTCTGGCCGCTAGAGAACATGGTTCAGGGCGTTCCTTTCATGGTCGAGGAGGAAGGAGACAAAAACTGTAACTGTTTGTGTCACATGCCTCGGTCACTGACAGGGAGGATGTGCTGGTATGTGGCAGATCCTACTAGGTCTGTTTGCCGCAACAGAGAAACTAGTTCCTCTGAGACGTCTACACACCCGGGAAATCCAACATTGCATCTCTCAACACCGGGGATTTCAATTCATCAACCAGTGACTTATGGATACCTCTTTCCCCTACTGCGGAGGATGATCTCAAATGGTGGATGTCGGGACACAATGTTCTGAGGGGATCTTGGTTACCTAGACACACAGTTATTCACGGATGCATCAAGCATCGGCTGGGGTGCACATTGGAACTCATTGACGGCCTCTGGTGTATAGACAACAACCGAGAAAGCACTTCACATCAATGTGCTCAATTTGGAAGCCATACACAAAGCCGTGCTCCACTGGCTGAGGAAGCTTACAGGCCTCATGGTCCTTGTTGCATCAGACAACTCCACTGTAGTGTCCTATGTCAACAAGCAGGGCGGAACTCAGCCAATATCGCTGTGCAGACGGACGGACCAAGAGGCTACTCCTCATGTGTCGGACCAACTGGATAGTGCATGTGGCATGCCACATTTCCGGGGGATTTAATGTTCTTGCAGAAGTCCTGTCGCGCCCAGCCCAGATGTCGGGTACAGGGTGGTCTCTACACCATTCTGTCTTCCGGGCACTCACCCGGGAATGGGGATTCCCCTTGTTGGATCTAATTGCAACAAGGTGGATTACAAGTTCCCTGTATTTGTCTCCCCCGTTCCAGATCCATCGGCCATGGGAATAGATGCACTATCAATGAGCTGAATGGCACTGTGGGCATACGCTTACCCGTCGCCAGCTCTGTTGCCACAAGTTCTCGAGAAGGTCCAACGAGACCAGTGCGAGGTGATCATCTTTGTTCCACATTGGCCACAAACGATCTGGTTTCAACTTTTCCTAGGGATGTTGGTGGAATCTCCTCTACAGATTCCCAACATCCCTCAGTTACTATCACAACCACGAGGACTAATCTATTGCGATCCCTCCAATCTCCAGCTACACTGAGAGTATCCGGGATGCCCTCTGCAGCAGAGGCTTTTCGGTTGACGTTGCCTCCTACGCCTCCAGACCTCAACGAGAGTACTCTGGCAATCTACGAGTCCAAGTGGCGGATCTTCTCTACTTGGTGCAGCACACAACAGATTAATCCACTCTCGGCTACTGAGAGTGTAGTCTCCGATTTACTCCTCCACCTTCACACGAAGAAACACTTGGCAATTTCGACCATTGAAGGCTATCAAATGGCAATTGCCAGCACCCTTCCTGCCACTTCCGAGGTTGAGGTAGGATGGAATCCATCGGTGAAGTCTCTTCTTCGAAATATACTGAGTTAGAACAGGGACTTTGCAAACGCCCTTTCCTAGAGTGGAATCTTGCCTTGGATCTATCGGCCCTAACCAAGCCCCCCCTTTCAAACATTGCACAAAGCTTCTTATAAACTGGTGACCTATAAAATAGCTTTTCTAATCGCTCTTGAATCGGGCAAACAGAGAAGTGAGATTTACGCCTTTGAATAAGCCCGTTTACATATATTGACTGCAGGCTGGACAGAAGTTACACTATGAGTAGGACTGTCCTTTTTGT
Organism: Escarpia spicata; assembly: GCA_963995525.1. Taxonomy (NCBI): domain Eukaryota; kingdom Metazoa; phylum Annelida; class Polychaeta; order Sabellida; family Siboglinidae; genus Escarpia; species Escarpia spicata. The sequence goes on from OZ023212.1 coordinate 17,792,041, forward strand.
TGAAAACACAAAGGTCCCAAATGTGTACTTTCTTGCACGACCCCGCACTGGATAATCATTTAAGCAGTGGGATGGCTGAAGACAAACTGTTGTGCCCTGTCCATGCTTTGCGATTCTACCTGGAGAGGTCTATGCCATGGAGGGAGAACAAGCGTCTCCTCTTTGTTTCTTTCAAACCAGGACTTAAATCAGACATTGTTTCATCCACAATCTCTGGTTGGATTCAAAAAACCATTATGGAACGTTATACACAATCCACTACTAATCTCCTTGGGTACCATCGGGTTAAGGCCCACCAGGTACGATCTATGGCTGCATCCCTTACATTCCACAGACAAGCCTCCATGGAGCAGATCCTACGAGCTAGAGCTGGTACCTGGCGCTGTCATAACACGTTCACAGATTTTTAACTGAAGGACCTATCCCTCTCCTCCTCTGATCTCATTCAGCTTGGACCTGAAGTGGCTGCAGAGTCTCTTCTGCCACCAACGGGAGATCATCAGAGGAGCATCATCTATACCCCACCATCCAGTCATCTATACCCCACCATCAAGTCATCTATACCTCACCGTCCATTCATCCATACCCCACCATTCATTCATCTATACCCCACCATCCAGTCATCTATACCTCACCGTCCATTCATCCATACCCCACCATCCATTCATCTATACCCCACCATCCAGTCATCTATACCCCACCGTCTATTCATCCATACCCCACCATCCAATCATCTATACCCCACCATCCAGTTCTATACCCCACCGTCCATTCATCTATACCCCACCATCCAGTCATCTATACCCCACCATCCAATCATCTATACCCCACCATCCAGTCATCTATACCCCACCATCCAATCATCTGTACCCCACCATCCAGTCATCTATACCACACCATCCATTCATCTATACCCCACCATCCAGTCTTCTATACCCCACCGTCCATTCATCTATACCCCACCGTCCATTCGTCTATACCCCACCGTCCAGTCATCTATACCCCACCGTCCAGTCATCTATATCCCACCATCCATTCATCTATACCCCACCGTCCAGTCATCTATACCCCACCGTCCAGTCATCTATATCCCACCGTCCATTCATCTATACCCCACCTTCCAGTCATCTATACCCTACCGTCCAGTCATCTATATCCCACCTTCCAGTCATCTATACCCTACCGTCCAGTCATCTATACCCTACCGTCCAGTCATCTATACCCCACCGTCCAGTCATCTTTATTCTGCACCTTGTGAAGCGACAGAGCCAGGCTAAGTCTATGTTCGGCAGTAAATTGTATCACTTCACCTTATGACCCTCCCTCATCCCCACTGTAGGGAGATAACCTAACACTGTACAAACCTTTTAGCCAGGTGCGAAGAGAGGGTATCTCAGTGATGGATACGGGTGATGGGAGCTGCAGGGATAAGTCATGTTTCATTTTTATTATTTTGGGCAAGAAACTTGGACGTAGCCAAGTGAATTGCACCTTGTGAAGCGACGGAGCCAGGTAAGTATGTTACTTGTAAATACATATATTAATTCGAAAAATATAGATTTTGTGACAATGGCCATCAAAGATTGCACAATGGATTTGATTACATGACATCGGCATGCTTTATTCATGACTATATATCACTTAGAGATATATAATTATCACAGAAGTGAACTTTATTTATAGTATGCATACAAAGATATCATAATCTGGCAGAAAACCATTTTGAGTATTTTTGTCAAAAAACACCTTTTCACCCGGACTGTCTGGCCTTAAAAAGATTGCATTAACTTAATTTATTAATACATACTTTGGTGTCCTTGAGTTTGTGATATGCAAATTAACCGAATTAACCCTTTTAAAGAAAACTTGTTGATAATAAACCTGCAGAATATGTAGCCTTTTAAATATTATCTGGTGCATGGTCATGTGATTGTTTATGTCGGTTTGCAGAAGACTTTGGTTTCCGTCACATCCTATGGGTGTATTCTGGGAGGCGGGGGGTCCACTGTTGGGTGTGCGACCCTGATGCACGGAAACGTCTCCAGCAGAAAGGGCGGACAGCAGTAGCAGAATACCTCAACATCATCCGGGTAATTAAGAGACAACATTCAGGGTAATAGAGAAATAACACATTGCATTGATAAAAAATGAATAATAATAATAACAAAAACTATTGTATGGCACGATATATCTGTTCAGAAGCACAAATGTGTGAAAATAACAGGCATGATTGACTTTTAAAATACCAGGAATTTATATAAACAATTTATATTAGACAACAGCATTCCTCATAAATTGTCTTTAAAAATAATAATTGGTAAGTTGTTAGAGACAGTATTTGCTTTATCTCATGTGTGAGGTTGATTCTTTCACAGACTTATACTTATTCCTTTCTAGTGGCATCATTGTCTTATTTCTCTTGAACATAGGTCAGAATTTTACGTTAAATTTAATTACCCTTGGCAATTAGTATTGCTGATAGTAAATAATACAGATTTATAATGTTTGACACATGTGCAGCCTGGTGTAGTTTGCTGATTAATTTTATTATTATCTACTTGCTTCTTCAGGGTGGTGAAAACATGACAAAGAAAGTGAATCTCCGTGAAGGATCCATACACCCTTCAATCCAGTAAGTGCATGCATAATGTGTAAAATGGTTTAGTTGCTGGGAACTTGAATAGTCGGATGCACCGTTTTTCTTGATAACAAGCCAGATTGACTACTTTTGTGGCAATAAAGGAAGATAATATTTCAGATGTTGTAATACGTAATAAATTATTATGTGCAATATCGAAGGGTCATGGGTAATACAAAAATGAAGTAGATGTCTTCAAAAAATTATTTGCCATGTTCAGCAGTGGCTGCAAGTGTGAGTGCATGCTATTTCTGGCATGGTTGCCATGCAACAAACGCCAGCATGACATAATAAAATTGTAGCTATCCATCTCTTTGATCTAGAGGCAGCTTTAATTAAAACATATTAATAGGTGTCTTTCTTGTAATGTAATGCTGGGGTAAATCAGCTAGTTAGATGTAAACTAGTAGTAATACCCCGTATGTTGCAGGAAGGCTATCCACATAGTGCGGGACAGTTTTGAGGAGTACGCTGTGGACCAACAGGACTTCCTTGGCTCCGACTCCAAGATGAAGAAAGTTCTCGCACTCATACCAGATGACTGTATCCTTTGTGCAACACTGGAAATATTAAACTGTACAAAGTTCTCAATGAGTTTTAAAGGAATGCTATGAGGAAAGAGAAAATTCACAGGTTGAATAAATCATATTTGATGTCAGAAAAGACTGAAAGATGAGAAAAACCCAGAAGAATTGGCCAGTGAGTGAAGCTACATTCGTTTCGTAGGAACTAAAGATATAGATGGCTTACCTCAATTGTTGTGTACACTTCTATCCAGTTAGAGTGTAAGGCTGAATCAACTCTTAAACAATACACTATTTTTTGGTAGAATTTTGCATCTTGATGATTCCAAATTTCCTTATTTAGAACTTCCATCTAACAATTTGTTTATTTTCCTGGTTTGCACTTTGCTTTTATGCTCCATTCCAATGCTTTTAACATTGGTATTTTGTAGGATGTGCATTTGTTACTTTCAATTTTATGTTGGTCTGTCCTGCGCATTAGCTCTGTGTTTGTTTTGCTATTTTATTTTGAGGATATATCATAGATAATAAGTTAAAAGTTAAATATATTTTCCAAGAAACACATGAATACTGTATTCAGTAATATATTTGTTATTTTTAGTTAGTTCATTGGTTATAAGAAATAGCTAAACAACACTACAAGTTTGAACTACACATACGGGTATGTGGTTTGTTGCTGGTATGTGTGTTTTATAGGACTTAGTGAAATATAAACATGAAGTTGGCACCTTGCTTTTAAGAACATCTTTTTACAAATTTTCACAGAATGCATGTTTTATAAGCAAGTAGTGTTATTCTTATTAACATCCAATCAACGAGCATTCGACGTTGGTAAATATAAAATGGACTAAACCCAGGTTTGATTTGCCTTAACGACCTGAAAGCTGTGAGGAGTCTCGTTGAGGATGACTTCAAAAGTGTGAAGACATCGAGAGAAAGATGGCAGTTCCTACAGGACAGGATCAACCAAGTCAAAAGCAAAGTGAGGTTTTGGATGTCTTTTGTTGTTTGTAATAGGGTAATCGGCTCAATCAGCTAAATTCAAACCGCCAAATGCTCCATAAATGTCGAATACAATTTTTATGAATTTTATTTGACATTCATTAAAAAAACGTTTAAAAACAAACCAAAATGTCACTACAAAGATGGCGAATGCATGTGTGTTGTCTGTCTTTTGTACAATCAAGGTAAAAGTAGGATTCGACCAAGGAAAACGAAAGGCCTAACAGCTTTGAATATATCTGGCAGTGCTTGGTGGCGTTGGCCAGTTTGCCTAAACCCAGACATGGGCACATTTGACCGTTTTGCCTGGGAAAGAGTTAAACGTTTTTATGAAAAGTCCGTTTTAGGAGGGGGAACATTTATGACAACAGTATATCTGCATGCCCTAGAGGGCAAATTATTACTGTTAAGTGGGGCACTATATGGGACAGATAGCCCTTAATAGTGTCAGTGTGTTGTGTAATACTGAGTGTGTTGTGTGACACTCTGAGTGTGTTGTGTGACACTGAGTGTGTTGTGTGACACTGAGTGTGTTGTGTGACACTGAGTGTGTTGTGTGACACTGTGAGTGTGTTGTGTGACACTGAGTGTGTTGTGTGACACTGTGAGTGTGTTGCAGGGAGATGGTCGCAAGTGTGCTTGTGTCGTTGAAGAGATAATGCTTCAGTACTGTTACCCAAGACTGGACATTAACGTCAGCAAGGGACTTAACCATCTGCTCAAGAGTCCATTCTGTGTCCACCCAAAAACAGGTAGTGTATACATTTTATTAAAGAATTTGTATTGTTTTTTTTATTTTGAAAGTTTTTTAGTTTCAAATAAATTTTCCAGATGAGTTTTTTTGTACACATTTCACAGTGTTGGATTTTAAGTGATGAGGATATACGTAGTATTACATGCCAGATTTCTCTCAGAGGGTATCCTTAATGTTTTCAAGTGGAGAAGTTTGTAGAAGCAAACAGTGAAATACAAACAATAATACAAGAATAATAATAATAACTTTATTTGTCCACAAAGAGAAAATACATTTTGCACCGAGGAGGGAGCATAATTAAACATAGTATTTAAATCACATTGCAGTATGTACATGATAAAATCAAGTGTGTAGACAGCTGCTAATTACAGGCTGCGAAATAAGGCCGGTCCGATCGTCCCGGACGAGTAGTTTCGGAGCTCGGACTAGACCAGTTTTAGAAGAGCAGTCCCGTCGGACTAGCTATAATGACGTGAAAGAATGTATACTGTGTGTGTGAAAGTGAAGTGGTGTGGTGTGATGAAATAAAGCAAAACGATAAGATAACATTTTGTCACTCGACTACATTTTGCGTCTAATCATCTAATCCGGTACCGGGATTACGGAACTTGAAAATGGCCGCTGTTTACATCAGTAAGTGGTGCCTCCTAGCGACCATGAGTGTGGAACCACATGATCAAAATACTCGGTTTGCAGACAGCATCGCGTTCTATCATATTATCGTTCAACCATGTCGCAGGGGCGAATCGGTGATTATTTTAGCAAGCAAACAAACTCCAACAAAGGCACTGGAACACATGTCAGCACATACAAGGGAAAATCTAGCGCAAAGTTGAAGCCAAAATCGTCGTCTAAGACTAAAGCGAATGACGCAACATCAACAACCGACATTGACTGAGTCACATTGTCATTGACATCGCCGGTCATTCTACATCGAAATCATCCGACATTGCCGGTCCTTCGACATCGACCGATACTGGAGTCATTGCTGGTCCTTCTAGTTCTACACCCACTTCCACGCCTACATCGTCCGACACTGTGGCTGCCTGTCCATCTACCGCTATCGTCTTGTCCAGCAGTGACTCTACCCATGAACGACATGAACAGATCCAAACTGCACCCATCTCATCTGATGACTTTGCACGTGTACTGTTGCGGCATCACCGTATTTTCTTAATTAAACACTATCATTGCTAACAAGCGGATGAACATTTAATTGTGGAGGACTATTGCTACAAGTTGATGGACATTTAATTATGGACAAACATTGCTAACAAGTTTATGCACATTAATGTTAATCGTGGACAAGCATTGCTAACAAGTTGATGGACATTTAATTGTGGACAAACATTTCTAACTAGTTGATGCACATTTAATCACGGACAAGCATTGCTAACAAGTTGATGGACATTTAATTGTGGACAAACATTGCTAATGAATTTATGCACATTAATTTTAATCATGGACAAGCATTGCTAACAAATTGATGGACATGTAATTGTGGATGAACGCTGTTAACAAGCATCAATGTACCCATTAACTGTATATGTATGTCAATGATAATTCTTTCTATAAATGTTACTTGAAGAGAGAATCGATTTGTAATCTTCTCGAATAAAAGCACTAACTAATTTTAGTCAAACGATAGGCCAACGTGATAAAGCATATATGTGTGTGTGTATTATAATATATGTATATATATATATATATATATAGCTATATAATTACCGGATACATTTAAGGACTAGTAAAAAAAATTCAGGACTAGTTGTTTGTGAGTCAGCCAGTCCGACGGACTACCAACTGGCTAAAAGTATCGTGCACCCTGTAATTAGTAATACTGAGTGTTGTACATAGATAATTGTAGAATCATGAGCCATGAATCATTCGGTCACGACGTGCCAGCAGTAGTAAATAAATTAAACACATTAAAACTGTATGAATAAATATGCTGAAACAATATGGCAATATTAAAAGACAATTATAACATTGATCAATGACGTGATGTATCTGACTGGTTCAGGAACTTGACAGAAGATGGAATGAACGATTTCAGGGTACGCTGAGTTCGTACAGTTGGCATTCTGTGCATCCCTTCAAGAGGGGAGATGGTCATACTTGTCGTGTAAGAAGTGGGTGGGGTCAGATAACATTTTCTTTGCCATTTGCAGGGTTCTCGACTTGTTTCAGTTGTACAACACCCAGAGCTTATTTAGTTCCCCCTGTGTTTGACCGAGAGATTATTTAGTTCCCCCTGTGTTTGACTGAGAGATTATTTAGTTCTCCCTGTGTTTGACTGAGAGATTATTTAGTTCCCCCTGTGTTTGACCGAGAGATTTCCCCACCAGCAAATAAGCCCGAAAATCATAACACTTCACAAATGTGAAACAGAGACAGGATGTTTCTGTATTGCACTGAGTTTTCTCAGGAAATACAATCTTTGCTGGCCTTTCTTGTATGGCGTCATTGTATTATCATCCCACCTTAGTTTGTCATCGACTGTAGTACCAAGATATTTATATGAGTGTACAATTTCTATGTTTTGCCCTTTGATGTTGACTGGATTGGGATGATGTACACCTGATCGAAAGTTTATTACAATTTCCTTGGTCTTGATAACATTCAACTCTAGGTAGTTCAAAGTTGGCCATACACCGTGATACAAGATGATCTACAATGCTTCTATACTCTTTTTCGTCATTTGAGATCAGACCAACAAGAGCAGTGTCATCTGCATTCAAGAATAATGCAGAATGGAGCCATTTAAAATGTGTATATGATCTGTGGTGTTTTATAATGTTATGGAAAAAAGTAAATATACGTGTACATATAAAATAAATTAACAATGTGTGCATTTGTGTTTAGCAGATCAGATTAACAGGCACAGGAATACGACACTGATTATTTAGATACAACAGCAGGTACATCATATTTTAATAACAGAAATGTTTCATGACATTAGCATGTAACACTAAAGAGGATGTGAAAGCTTTACACTTTAAAGCCCGCAGCACAGAGCAAATTTGTTGACGTCTGACAAATAATCATCACTTGTCGGCTAGTGTGCAGTAAATTCCGACAAGATCGCGGCTTGTCAAGTAATATTTGACAGTGTTAGATCTCAGTACGTCCTGACGGACCTTGTCGGTTAGTGTGCAGCGGACCCCAACAAATTGTCGGGGTTCATGCGGTTAGCGACCAATGGGAAATATGCACACACAAGGTTATTATAAACATGGCAGCCCTCCCTCCACCAGTGCCAGGTCTTCTATGTCAAGAAAGTCCGAGCAGTGGACTATACAATATTCGTTTATTCAGACCCATAAATTGCATTTTACAAACAACTAAACCGGTAACACTATCAAGTAATATACATATCGAGCAACCATTTATTTATTTGAAAATACAAAATGAGAAGTTTAATGCATATTGCATTAATTAGGTATGTAGCATGATGACCTGATATCGTCTAGTTCGTGCTAAAGTGTGTTTCTAATATGGGCCAGGGAGTCTCCTATTAAGATCAACTTTGATCACTATCATAGGAGCCACGTGTATTTGATATGGTAGCGGGAGGTGGATGATTTTGTTTCAGATTTTACACCGATATAATTTTTAACTTGTGGTGGTAAATGTTTTGATCCCTCAGCAACATATCGGACACTAGAAATTTTGTTGGGTTACCTTTGCGATGAGAGGGCACGACACTGGGGTGTGCAGGGAGTTATGTTCACTGTGTATGTTGGCATATGTAGCAGTTCAATATCGTATTGTTCTGGACACTTATTTAGGTAAAACGAAAATATAGAAGTCGCTGCATGGGAATCCATCAATGCCTTTACGATGTGACATCTGCTGACTATAGCAAGTGTTGTGAAATTAAGAGAACCTGGCTGGAAAATTCTGCTGAAGTGGATATTTCTGTATGATTGTTATTGTTAGCAACACTGAAAAAAGCATCTGATCTGTGCGTATGTGTAAATTCAGTTCATTCACTTTATAAATATTTTGAGCCCAATACATACTGACACTGTTGAACTGCCTAATTCCGTGCACGTTAGCTTGTGGCGACAAAATATTGGCTAGTGTGCTGCAAGTTGATGGCCCAATAAATGTAACCCCGATGAAGAATCTGCAGTCGCCAGACGAAAAATCAGCTAGTGTGCTTTAGAGTAATATTTACCTAGATGTTTAGTTTTAAACTGGTTATTGTCTTATTTTTTCAGGTCGAGTATGTGTGCCAATAAGCCATGAAAGAGTCAAAGAATTCAACCCTTTGACAGTGCCCACAATCAGGTAGATTCTAATTAATAACAGTATTCGCAGAACACACAGAAATATATAAACCATGTTCTTATACAGTGCCCTCTAGGTAACTCGTACTCACACTAATGTTTTTTTCACTTAAATCGGCTTGTTTTCCTCGGTCCCGGCTGTCTTTGTATTTCATATGATATAAAATCATTTAGGTAAGTCGTCGGAGTGGATTCAGAGAGGTAGTCTAAGGGGGGGGGCACAAAAACCTCAACTAGCGGCCGAACCAAATGGTGTAGGGGGCACATTTTTCGAAGGGTCTAGAGGGTGCGTGGGCCCATTATAAAAGGTCTGCGGGCATACCAGATTACTAAGGTCAAGAAGGCACAGGCCCCCCAGGATCCACCTATGAGTCGACTTCTCTTAAGTCAGTTTCGGTTAAGCCAACTCCACTTTTTCTCACGCTCATATTTCTAAAGGTCGAATTGCCATCTGCTCATACAAATAGATAATGCTATTGCCATACTGGTACACTAACATAATGACTCGGCCTGTATAATAAGACGCTGAAACATTTGTCCTGATGAGTGGAACTTCTGATAACAAGAAGTATTACCATGGGTCCCTGAAGGTTTGACTTATCCCCTGTATATGTTAATGCCATTCAATTGCTTATGAGTTAACCAGCTTACATCGATGAATGTAAAACCACTTTGGTGTCCTGTAGAGAGTGGCTCACCACTCGATTTGTCCACTGTTGAGTGAGCAGCAAACATATATGTCAATAACTCAATTTTTTTGTATTTTGAAAAACAAATGAAACTTGGTACCTAGGAGGAGTTACTGCCTCCAAAGATAGCGTAGTAATATATGAAAGGTGCAACACGCGATACTTTTACAGGTATAAGTTGTGTTTTGGTGTAAATTAACTCAACACATGGTTAAACAAACATTTTCTTCCTGTTCGGACCAAATTTCAAAAATGGTGTTTATCTCTTTTTGCCCTGAAATCCTTCATTGAAATTGGCCTCTACTTCTTCAGCCAACTTTGTGACGAGCTGGACCAAAAGGAGACGTCTGCTGATGGAATACAAAAGATCAAAATGAAAGGTACTTATTTTTCTTGATGTTATTTAATTACGTTTTGTCTTGGATGTAATTACACAATTGTCACGAGCTATGTCATGCAAGAGGTGCCCAACTTAAATGTTATATGACCAGTAGTCAGAATATTTCCTAAGTGTTGGGTGCTGCCATCTAATGTGAAAAAGTATAACCGGTCGTACACTAGATGGGGAAATAAGTTTCTATATATAAATACAGTCGCGCCTCGTTATAACGCGCCCCGTTATAACGCGGATTCGGTTATAACGCGGTCGGTCGTGGACCCCGAATTTCTGCCGCCAGGGGGGAAATGGACGCTATGACAAACTATATTAACACGGTAATGACTGTCAATTGTTTTGTGTGAAGTTATCCCCTCTTTGTCCACGGCATGTGTATATTGAAAGACTAGTTGGCGGACAAGAAATTTAACGTTGACGTACAACTGCAACGAATCAAGTGTGAGGCGCGTCACTACGTTGCCGTTGTTTATTCTGCACTGCCAATGCTATCAAAGTTTCTTTGACTATAATTATGGTAAGTTTTAAGTTTAGGAACAGTAAATGTGGAGCGAGGTATTGTTTGTTTTTGCGCCGACATCAAACGAATCGTTTCCAATCTGCTAGTCATGCTCATGGCTTCCGCGGATCGCCAGGTTTCGGCGCCGGGCGGCTTGTAAAGTGCAATTGAAATTCACAAATATAAGCCTTGCTTAAGAATGGGTTAAATACGTTTTAATACAGCTTAGTAGGCAAGATCAGTAAGCTAACATTGCGTAACAAATATTAGCTTTTCGCTGCGATGAACGCAAAGCTACTGCCTGTACTGGTGCGCCAAAATATTAATTCGTCAACCGCACATGAATTGGTGAATCGTAATATTGTTCGGCACGGTAAATGTGCTTTCTAAATTGGTATTTTGATATTGATTGAAAGACGAAGTTAAGCCAATTGTGAGCGTACTTATAGCTTTAAATCCTTAATCAACTCTAACACAGCGTTTCTCAAATAATTTGCGTATTCAGCTGCTGAGTGCCAGGTCATTATTTTAGATCTTACGTCAGCGGTACCATATTATCGTACAGTTGACCGTGGCTTGTTGGTCCGTTGTTTATTTAAAAACGGTACACAATTCATGAATTGTATTCAGTTCAACAGCGTCCAACAGTGTACGACATTTAAACAGAATACACACTGACATTGACTGGCAGTTTAATAAGCTTCATAAACTGCATAAAGACTGCGCGACGTGCACACTTTGGTTCGCTTCGATGGCGTTCTTCGTGCAGCAGCGGTGTCGGTCGTCGTCTTAGCGCCCCTGACGGCAGATATGGGAACGCGCCACGTTTATAACGCGCCTCGTTTATAACGCGGATTCATTTCGTGGACCCCGACTACCGCGTTATAACGAGGCGCGACTGTAGTTTGATAGAAAATCATGTCGTTTTCCAGATGCTAAAGACAGTGCATCTTCTTTGTAAAGCACTTTGAGTAGTCCTGAGGACTGGACACTGACTGCACTTTATAAGAACTTACCATTACTATAAGTATTTATGTTAGCAAATTTAGCAAGAAAAGTGCAGTACATTGAAAGAAGTGGGTATGTTTTTCATGTCCACATGATATGCATAATTTGGTTGTTTTAAATATTGTGGGCACATTTCTGAGAAATGGTTTGTTTGGCAGGCATAAAACAGACAAGTCTGAAGGACTGCCTGGTCGTGTTTGAGAACTTCCTGAAGAATCTGGAAGGAACGTGGCGAGGCAAACTGATAGAACAAAGTGGTAGGTACTACGGCTCTCGGTGATGATTCAAGTTTAAGGGTAGCTGCTGGTCCTAAATTTTTTTTTTTTTTCATTTTGGGATTTTATCATTTTCTAATACATTAACATATTACGCATTCTTGATATGTTGTATTTTTCAAGATTCTGATTACAAATACCTATAATCAGATGATGTATACTGTATTACATAATGTTCTTATTTTGTTTTTGTTGATTTCACACAACAATATTTTTGACCATTTGTGACACTTGCAAAAATTATTTTGGAAAAACTGAATTTTTTACCAGTTATTCTTTGGAATTCTAGGTGCAATGAGCTATTTTGGATGTCAGCCTTATTTTAAGGGTTTGTAAACAAGGGTCAACCAATTAGGGAATTAAAAAATCTTCACCTGAACGACTCGATTCACTATGGTCATAAAACACATTAAGTCAGAGCCCAAAACCATCTTATTGCGGAAAGTAACATCCCAACAAACAACTTATTGCGATATTATGATGGTATTTGCTATCACTTACCGGTACTCTGAATAATTTTTCCCTGGTGGCATATTTCCATTACACATAAATTGCTGTTGCCAGAGTAACAATTATGCAAATTAGCAATTGTTCAACAATTTTCACCCAATGAATACAGTCCTCAAATTTTATGAAGATATGAGTTTTGACCAAGATATGGCCCGTAATTACTTTAGAACCAGTGGCTATCCATAAATTATGTTCTTCAATATTCTATTATCACATTTGTTTAGTTGTAAAGCATTGTGATTTACAAAATGAAAACACAGATCAACATTTTCTGTGGTTACACTAAACATGGATTGATTAGGTAAAGGTAAGTTCTTATATAGCGCAGTATCCAGTCATCAGCTCAAAGCGCTTTACACTTTCTAGCAGACCTGTTCAATCAAACACCATATTGACTTCTCTGGGAAGCATTCAGCAACGCTGCAATTAATGCATGAAAACCTGTCTATAGCCAGGTACTCCTGATTCAAACAGCTGAGTGAACTGGATCAACGTAGAGTGTACGAACTTGTCAAAGGTTCGACACTGCAGCACTGAATTCAAACTCTGGTTCTCTCGATTCAGAGTCTGAAGCTCTAGCCACTGCACCACTGTGTTCCTGTTAATGCGAAGAGAGGGGTCCCTTTTAAACGGAACTATGAACTATGGTTAATTATAATGAAAATGCAATGAATTTTTGCGATAGCTACCAAATAACATATTGTGCTGTCATTGAAAGCAAATGTCACCTCTATTTTTAGCTTTGAGTATCTTGCTTGTATTATGTGGCGCTTTGCACCGTATTGTTAGCTACTATTGGTTAGTACTTGTTTACATTTGGTTGTTAAAAAGTATTTAGTGTCACCTAATAGATATGTAAAAATGTATTAGCCTTGAAATGTTCATGTTAAGTCTGGATGCTTTTTTTAGTATGTCATCCAGGGTAATGTGGAAGGGTCTTTACACTGTATCAACTGTGCTGTGAATCTTTTTATTTCAGATATGGACAAAACATTCTGAGTGCAACATCGGATGGAGATCAAACAAGGACAAGTTGAAACACTAGCAGTGTTAGACACATAATTAATTGGTTATTAAAATGATGCCATAATATTATATTTTGTCAGGAACAGCTCAGTGAGTACAATACATATTTTTTGACACATCCATAAAGTACTTTTCTCTGCAGTATTGTGATTTCTGTTCCATTGGAAAACAATAAAATGCACAATATTTGTTTGTTCTTTTTATCTTGAAATTATTTATGATGTGTAAGAAATTTTTACATTAAAGATGAACACAGTTAAATCATGACTTTGTTTCAGTTAAGCTAACAAAGTTCCAGTGTGAAAATGATGTAATTGCTTGATAAACTTGATTTTTAGTCCTTTGGTCGAAGGTCCAAGGGACTATTGCCATCACTCTGCGTCTGCCGTCTGCCGTTAGCTGCCGTATCTCAGAAACCAAATACACAAGAAATCTGTATTTGATTGAATCATTCTAAGGGCACCTCAGGGGCCCCCAAAGTGCAAAAGTTTTACATTATATAGTGATGTGGTTTTGAGAAGGGCCCTTGAGACCACCCCCAACAGTAGATGTTGTGTATTGTGCCAGAAATTGCCCAGTTGTTCATTGAGACCTTGACTAATCTTTAATTGGTCACAGGCAGAGCAGACACATTTGACTGCTATAAAACTCAGTTGCCTGCAGCTTTTAAACTGTATCTTCAAAACTATTGATTTTCTATAGTTGCAAGTTGTGTTTATTTTGATGTTCATTTAATTATATAAAATGGTGTGACTATGGTGTCTATTGGTTAAAGATGTATTGTCACCTGTAGGTGACAAACATAGAAAATTAATATTCTGGACAACTATAGAGTGAAATATCCTACACTTTATTGATATCAAATGCATTCTACTGTTCTGTTTACACTTGCCATGCCTTGTGTAGACATGGTACTATGTAAATAAATTGTATCAATATAGACTAATAATTACAGATTCACAATATAGTTGACATATGAAACAACCAAATGTCAACCATTAGAAGAGTTGACATAGTTCCGCTATACACAAGAAATCTGTATTTGATTGAATCATTCTAGTGTCATCAGCATATAGTAGAACATACAATTTCAAGAAAATGTCTACATTATCATCACTAAGGTTTGTAAATTTCACCAGCTGCCATGTCAAGTCCCTTATAATTATGACTAACAGTGTTCAAAATTCAAGTAAATAGCAAATAACAAAGGAGACAAGTTTTCGTCTTGCTGTACCTCTACATCACATGAGAAGAAGGCTGACACAGCGTGGCCCTGTTTTTTTTAAGTACTCATTTATAACATTATCAATACCACATGCCGTTTTGTTTTTGATTTGCATTAGTACCTCATTTTGCGTGAATGGTCTGTTTATGTGTTCGTTTGACTGGGAAATCTTTCTTGTATCAAAATGTATCTCACTAGCTGCAGTTTAATTTTCAGGTTTTTCACAGAGTTTTTCAAAGTGGTTCATAAACTTATCCAGTGAAATATTTCCACATTTTTCACTGCTGTTACATGCTTTATTAAGTATATCCCAGTATTCTGCAGGCTTGCTATGTTTTAGGTTGCACAAGTTTTCATGTAACTGTTTATGGTAGCATTTTGATATTTGTTTTATAAAGCATTTATAGCCACTTCTCTTAACTCTGCATTAGCTTCGTCGTTTAAAATTTTCTTTAGTCTACCTTTTCCTCTCAAATAATCTGTCCTCTTGGTTTTACACATAAAGTCATAATCTGGCATAACTTGCTAAGTCTTTGTAGCAGCACATTTTTACTTCCAGTGTACCATTGCAACATAACATACTGTGTGCCACATTTGAATGTCATGCATGTAATATTTCCATGCAATCCATTTGCATATATAATATAAAACTTCAACAGCCATTTTCTTCATTTTCACTTTTTGACCCCTACCATGTTCAATGGTCCATAACTTCGCCAATTTTTGTAGCAGTCATAATTTTGGAAACCTTGTAAACCATCCTACCCAACCTTTACAAGAATGTAAGAAAACAATGTTACAATTTTTCCAACTTATCACTCACTCATTTGGTAAGCCAGGGTCACATATCGGCATATTAGTCCAAAGGACTTCAGGGACTCTTGGCCCATTTTTAGTCCTTTGGCCGAAGGTCCAAGGGACTATTGCCATCACTCTGCGTCCGCTGTTAGCTGCTGTATCTCAGAAACCGTTCAGCAACTTTTTCTCTAATTTTGCATAGACATATCTTAGGGCACTACCACTATGCACAAGAAATCTTTATTTGATTGAATCATTTTAAGGGCTCCGTAGGGCCTCCAAGGACCCCAGAACTGGTAAAAATGTAACATTTGGCCTATTTTTTCAAAAACTTCCAACTTTTTTTTCTAATTTTGCATAGATGTATCTTAGGGTGCTGCCACTATATACAAGAAATCTGCATTTGATTGAATCATTCCAATGGCACCTAAGGCCCCCCCCCAAAGTGCAACAGGTTTACATTATCTAGTGATGTGGTTTTGAGAAGAGCCCTTGAGACCACCCCCAACAGTAGATTTTGTTTATTGTGCCACAAAGTCAATACCAAGACTAATCTATGCAACCTAGTGCTACTGTTCCATTGAGACCTTGACTAATCTTTAATTGGTCACAGTGCCCAGGCAGAGTAGACACACTTGACCCCTGTTAGACTGAACAGTTGCCCAACACTTTTTATCTTCAAAACTATTGATTTTCTATAATTGCAAGTTGTGTTTATTTTGATGTTCATTTAATTATTATAAAATGGTGTGACTGTGGTGTCTATTGGTTAAAGATGTATTGTCTGTAGAAACCTGTAGGTGACAAACAGAAAATTAATATTCTGGACAACTATAGAGTGAAATATCCTACACTTTATTGATATCAAATGCATTCTACTGTTCTGTTTACGCTTGCCATGCCTTGTGTAGACATGGTACTGTGTAAATCAATTATATCAATATAGACTAATAATTACAGATTCACAATATAGTTGACACCTGAAACAACCAAATGTCAACCATTAGAAGAGTTGACATAGTTCCGCTATACAGAAGCAAGAAATCTGTATTTGATTGAATCATTCTAGTGTCATCTGCATATAATAGAACATACATTTTCTACATCATCATCCCTAAGGTTGTTGTAAATTTCACCAGCTGCCATGTCAAGTCTGTTATAATTGTGACCAACAGTGTTCAAAATGATTCAGGTAAATAGCAAATAACAAAGGGCACAAGTTTTCTCCTTGCCATACCTATACATCACATGAGAAGAAGGCCGACAGCCTGGCCCTGATTTATACATGATTTAGCATTGTTGTATATGTTGTATACAACTTTCAACACAATACCATTAATACCGCATGAAATTATCTTAGACCACAGGGAGGACCGGTCTACTAAATCAAATGCTTTCTTAGAATCGATGAAGGCACAATAAAGCCTTTTGCGTAGAGACTGGCAGTAGCTTGTGTCAACAGACAGCATTAAGCCACTAGACCCCTGTTAAACTGGATAGTTGCCTGTAGGTTTTAAACTGTCAAACAGCGAGTCTATCTTTTGCTCTCAAATAATCTGTCCTCTTAGTTTTACACATGAAGACATAATCTGGCATAACTTGATAAGTCTTTGGAGCAGCACATTTGTACTTCCAGTGTATCATTGCAACATAACATACATATTACATACTGTGTGCCACATTTGAATGTTGTGCATGTAATATTTCCATGCAAACCATTTGCATATATAATTTAAAACTTCAACAGCCGTTTTCTGCATTTTCACTTTTTGATCCCTACCATGTTCAATGTTCCATAACTTTGCAAATTTTTGTAGCAGTCATATTTTTTGAAACCGTGTAAAGCACCCTACCAAACCTTTACAAGGATGTAAGAAAACAATGTTACAATTTTTCCGACTTATCACTCATTTGGTCAGCCGGGGTCACATATAGACGTATTAGTCCAAAGGACTTCAGGGCCACTTGGCCCATTTTAAAATATTGCATGGTATACATGTAAGTTTAGCAAACAAGCATTAATGGTCTTGATCAGCTTTGATCCAATACGTTGTCTCAACTAATACAGTAATTTTGTTCTCATTAAACATGAGGCAAACTGCAGAAAACATCACGTGAACTGGTACTTATGTTGATTGCCAGGTGGAAGTAAATTGGCACTCGATGCACGATTGACCTTAATTAAACCACATTTGTAGTATGCCTTTTGGTGTTTGTGACGTAATGTTTGCATAACAAGAAGACTACTTTAGCACATTTGTACGTACACTGCACAATTACACAGTTACACAATTGATCTTCAAACATTTGTGCATGCATTTTATGGTTCACCCTCCTGCATACTTAGCATAACTACACACCATAATTACAATTCACGTATACACACCAGTCTACATAACCAATACATAATTATAAGTATAGATGTTATATGAAAGTGCTTTGCTTTATTTTTGGCCTTAAGTCTGCCTAAAATCCCACCACAAATTCAGCCAGCCATGATGTTGCATGTAATGCTGTGTCTTTAAATATTTCATGTGAATTGTCTGAGAGCCGGTCTGCTAAATACGCCTACGGGAATTACACAGTGCCTACCATTGAGAAATATGTTACTGGATGCCAATTGCTGAACCTACAGTAAACATTGTGTACATTTTAATAGGCCAACTTCACATAAATATTGACTGATGATTTCGTGTTGTGCTGAGGATGTACTAAAACCACACAAGAGAATGTCGTTGAGGTTTACCAAAAAATCTACTGTCATCATTTAGATTGGTAAAAGTAGCTTTGTTATAATTGTGTATATTGATTAAATCATCATTGGGATTTGGCACACAGATTGGTGTCAGCTTCCAGTATTTAAACAATGCTCCGTAGGGAAATATTGTGAAATAGTTATAATGAATTAACGGACATGGAGTTTGCCGATTACCCCATTACATCTAATAACTAACACATGTTCAATGTATTTATAATTTAGTAACTGCAATAATTTTATATAATTTCTTGGAGCCTATGAAGTCAATGACTAACTAAAAAAAGTGTATATCTGAAGTGCTATCTTGGCCAGTATAGTAAATATATATTCTACAGACCACCCACTTAGATACAAGATGTATCAATAATTATACCAATATGTGACATTTCAAAACCAACAT
Organism: Escarpia spicata; assembly: GCA_963995525.1. Classification (NCBI taxonomy): domain Eukaryota; kingdom Metazoa; phylum Annelida; class Polychaeta; order Sabellida; family Siboglinidae; genus Escarpia; species Escarpia spicata. The sequence goes on from OZ023212.1 coordinate 17,810,836, forward strand.
CACTGAATGATTCGAACCCTCTCTTGACGTTCACCAAAAACCTTCAACTGCAATTCCTTGCCGTAATATTGGGGGGGGGGGGCTAAACATATATCCAGCCCACCACCCACACAAAAATATTGCGAGAGGTCAGCCTCACAAGGCCCCCGGTCCTGCTTAGTCTGACGCCTGTGCATTACGAGTCGGACTACTACATGCGTACACACAATACTTGCAACTGTCGTGGTCACAAATGGCAAACAGTTTTGGCGTTGTTAACGGTCATTTAATAATTGTAACCAACAGGAACAAACCAAATACATCACTCGATGAGATAAAGCTTAAGCGCTAAACAACTGATACTATCATCGAGGTACTGCAAACAATTATTAAATGACAAATCAGATTAGCAAAGGTGGGTGGTAATTTTTCCCCCACCCCATATCAAACAATAATGTGTATATACATATTGAGCACAGGTACAATAGACAATTGGACGTGCTAAACACAACTATCTCCAACGTTATGGTAACACGTACAAGGAAAAAACATAGGCACATACAAGTGCCGCAGGTTCATCAAAGCCTGCTGCCAAAGAAATTAAATATAATTAGGTATCATGCAACAAAGTATCATGGTGGTAGTAAGGGGAGGATGGTGGGTTGAAATAAATCTTCCTTTGTGTTGAAACGGCAAAGACGTTCGCTGCTATCAGATTCCAACACAAAGGGACAGTCCACACCCAGCCTCGTTTTGATCCTGGGTGCTTACGTAATTCGGAACATTGGTAGATTATCGTGACAACGAATCGTTGACGGATTATCCACATCACATTGCATAAATACTATTTTGACATATGTAAAAATATTCATTTATACCCTGCTGATGCTTACTGGCAGAACCCTGAGCTTGTTTGCTATAATAATTGAACAAGAATTAATGTAGTTGTTAACGGTCATTTAATAATTGTAACCAACAGGAACAAACCAAATACATCACTCGATGAGATAAAGCTTAAGCGCTAAACAACTGATACTATCATCGAGGTACTGCAAACAATTATTAAATGACAAATCAGATTAGCAAAGGTGGGTGGTAATTTTTCCCCACCCGGCCTCCTGCATTAGAGGCCCAACCCCACCCCAGGGCTCTGCCAGTGCATTAAACTGCCTATGGAGTCGTACGGGTATTAACAGGAGAAAAGTAAAATAAGTATCAATACACCTTAAGTAAGACACACGCCAGCCATGCTGCAGCGTCTATTCAATATAACCGCCAATTAGCCTGGCAATGTCACACATTAAACAGATACGTGACCATGAACTGGATGCCAGGGTGATCAGTCATGCTCCGTATTGCCAAGCTATACACAGTGGATGCCAGCCATGCTGCAACGACCACTGCGAACAACAATGGGCGACATAAAGCAGGTGGGGAAAGAGTGTCTTAAACAAACGGCATTTTGTATATCCTTGGGAATACTAGTGCAAACAACGGAAGCCAGCCATGCTGCAACAAACCCCTGCCTACAGCAGTATACCAAAATTTAATATATCGAGAAAAGAGTGTCCCAATAATATATAATGTGGTAGATCAGTAGGAATATTACAGTACAGAATGGGCGCCAGCCAAGCTGAAGCACCCAACGCTTACAGGAAAACGAGACCAATCAAGTGCCGGTCATGTGCAGCATAGGAATACGAATGTAGCGTTTAAAGGCAGTGGACTTCCACCTGCCCATAGATTGAATTTGTGTTTCGCTCATCCCCATGTCAGCTGCCGTGGTAGCGGCACCAATTCGAAAGCTGTGAGCTTTATATTTACTGGGGTCTAGATCCGCCCACTGGAGAGCTTTATGCAAGTGTTGACAAAAATAGTTTCGAGAAACAGGGGAGGCATTAGGAAATGCAAACAGTGGGCCCTTAAATGGACCACGAACCTTCAGGAATCGAGAAAGTGCTTGCACAGGACAATACTGATTGTGCGTTTGCGAAATGGACAGAGTGACAGGGCGCCCAGATGTGTTGTGCTTAAAATGACACAAAACTAGAACAATGTGTGAACGAGAAAGGGTGACATCGGCAAACTGTATGACAGCGTCGCTCCTGGGTCGGGCATGGACCGTCATTTCCTCAATGCGCAAGAATGCATGAAATGCCAAGAGAAACATGCTCTGTAGCATATACCTGGTATAGGTGGATGAGGCAATAAATTGTGAGGCGTCAAATATCTGGTATAGTACAGAGGGAGTGATGGGTAAACGGGTGTCAGGTGTACCTGCCAGCTTCTGAGCCCCAGCCAACAATTTTTAATAACAAAATGTTGAGTTGCATCCGGCATACCAGACAATTTATGAATATACGACAGAGCAGACATGTAAGACAAAAGGGTAGCTGGAGCATAGTCTTTGGAGAAAAGGCTTGCTATATATGTAGCCAAATGACCTGTCGAAGCTGGAAATATCGTACAGTTGGGAAATTGTTTCCGGCTGAAAGCTGCGTACGATGTAATATATCGTTTGTAGGCCTTTTTAGTACCGTCAGACAAGGCAGCATTTAGTAGATGTAGCATCACTGCTGCCAAGGAAGAATTGCTGCCGGAATCGCTGTTGGCTGCGGTTGGAGCCAAGGTGCCATCTGCCGAGCTGCGGATTCCTGAAAGCGTGACAGTTTGTCAGCTATGACATTAGTCTTTCCTGGAATGTGCTTAGATTTAAAATATACATTAAATTTCAACGCAGTCACGACCAGACGTCTAAGTAAACGCATTAGGTGACAGTTCTTAGCGGACTGCTTGTTGATCACGTCCACCACAGCTTGGTTATCAGTGAGGAACAGGACTGAGTGGTTCGCCATGCATTGTCCCCAAAGCTCCAAAGCGGCTACGATAGGATAGAGTTCCAATACAACAATGTTGTAACTATCCCAGATTTCCGGAAAGGTACCATTAAACCATCTGGAACCAAAAACGGCAGCAAACCCGTGCGTAGATGCAGCATCAGTGTACAGCTTAATGGAATCCGATGAAACCCAATTACTATCGATGAGCATTGTGACTCCATTGAATGAAGAGACAAAACAATGCCAGGCCGCCAAGTCAGCACGCGACTCAGCCGTCAACCGGATATGATGGTTAGGTATAGAAAGACCTCTTGTATGATGGATGAGGCGACGGATGAACGCACGACCGGGGGAAACGACGCGGCTTGCGAATGTGAGTAGCCCAATCACGGATTTGAGTTGGTGCAATGTCACAGAACGGCATTTCCGCATGACGGCAAGGGATGTCTGTAGCTTCTGAACTTTATCCTGGGGGAGGCGAGCTTCCCATTTGACCGTGTCGAGTTCAATGCCATGAACAGTGATGAGCGTAGATGGGAGACAGGTTTTCTCATGCTTGATTGGGATAGAAAGCTCCTTGGCCAGAGCCATGAATCGGTTGAGATCGTGAAAGCAACGAGATGAATTTGGGGGGCCGATGAAGATGAAATCGTCTAATATGTGACTAACAGCCATGACACCCCTGCTTTGCAGGACCTACTGCAACGCACAAGTAAACCGTTCAAACAGGCGACACGATTCAGCACATCCCATTGGTAGGCAACGATCATAGTAGAAGTTGGTATCCCAGGTGAACCCAAACAAATGGTAGCATGACGGGTGGAGGGGAATGATGCGGAATGCATCCTCAATGTCTGTCTTCCCCACCCAGCTGGCAAGTCCTCCGGACGTCCCGCAGCGGCAGAAACAGGGCGACGTCGGCGAGCAGGAGGGGCTGGCACGGGCGGTTCAAACTCGATAGAGCGTTTCCTGGCCGCAAGGCGTTGGGACGGCGGTCGCACCATGGCCCGAACCGGTTTCGGCGGACGTCCGCGTGGGGGCATACTGCAAAGTAGTAAACAAAGGGCAGGAACGACATCCATTTTCTCCGAAACCATGGCAACAAACTAGTCAGTATCACAGCTCACCCACTATCTACCTGCATAACAGGATGGACCAATATGGTATATAATCCTGTGGACGCCCCACGGGCAGTATGAGGTGATATAACCTCTAGATGAAAATGTATATAGATATAGATACACATAGATATATCCACCCATATATATATATATATATACATACATATATACTATCCATATAGATACACGCACACACACTCCATAAATCTATACACACATACATACTCACACATATATGTAAACAGAGATAAAATTGCATTTATTAAGACCAAATGGAAGGTAAGTGTGCATTTTGCAGCGTGGAATAAGAGTGGCAATGGAAAGAATGTGTCGGTGAACTTGCCTGATAATAGAATTGATTGTGTACAACTGACAAGTTTGCTGTAGAGTTCAGGCTCATTACAGGTAATATATTTGATGATGTATTGTAACAAAAATCAGAAGACAGTGGGCCATCAGAGGAACCAGTCTGTATCACGGCACACCCACAAAACATGTAATATAAGATAGTGGGGCCATCAGAGGAACCAGTCTGTATCACGGCACACCCACAAAACATGTAATATAAGATAGTGGGGCCATCAGAGGAACCAGTCTGTATCACGGCACACCCACAAAACATGTAATATAAGATAGTGGGGCCATCAGAGCAATCAGTCTGTATCACGGCACACCCACAAAACATGTAATATAAGATAGTGGGGCCATCAGAGGAACCAGTCTGTATCACGGCACACCCACAAAACATGTAATATAAGATAGTGGGGCCATCAGAGGAACCAGTCTGTATCACGGCACACCCGCAAAACATGTAATATAAGATAGTGGGGCCATCAGAGGAACCAGTCTGTATCACGGCACACCCGCAAAACATGTAATATAAGATAGTGGGGTCATCAGAGCAATCAGTCTGTATCACGGCACACCCACAAAACATGTAATATAAGATAGTGGGGCCGTCAGAGCAATCAGTCTGTATCACGGCACACCCACAAAACATGTAATGTAAGATAGTGGGGCCATCAGAGCAATCAGTCTGTATCACGGCACACCCACAAAACATGTAATGTAAGATAGTGGGGCCATCAGAGCAACCAGTCTGTATCACGGCACACCCACAAACACGGATCATAAGATAGTGGGGCCATCAGAGCAAGCAGTCTGTATCACGACACACCCACAAACACGGATCATAAGATAGTGGGGCCATCAGAGCAAGCAGTCTGTATCACGACACACCCACAAAACGTGTAATATAAGATAGTGGGGCCATCAGAGCAATCTGTCTGTATCACGGCACACCCACAAAACATGTAATATAAGATAGTGGGGCCATCAGAGCAACCAGTCTGTATCACGGCACACCCACAAACACGGATCATAAGATAGTGGGGCCATCAAAACAAGCAGTCTGTATCACGACACACCCACAAAACGTGTAATAATAACATAGTGGGGCCATCAGAGCAATCTGTCTGATTCACAGCACACCCACAAACACGGATCATAAGATAGTGGGGCCATCAGAGCAATCAGTCTGTTTCACAGCACGCCCACAAACAACACGGATCATAAGATAGTGGAACAAACAGAGCAACCAGCCTGTATCACAGCGCCCCCCACAAGTTATATGACACAAAGGAGCTACTAAGCATGTGGGCTACACCAATCGACCCCCCCCCCCCCCCCCAGTGTGTGGTAGCACTGGTAACACTACCGTAACACAACAATCAAACACGGGGGGAATTGTATTGGTGATTACTGCCGTTAGGGTTCCCATAGATAGTGTAAATTAAAATGAAGAAAGCGTATATAAATACAATTGTGGCAAAACAGTGAGAAGATTGAACGAAAGCCAGTAATACTGCAACCAACATAAACCCCCAGACAGTGACAGTATTAAGGACCAAAATGCAGTAATTACCACATGGTGGAGACAAACTGTCAAAGGCAAAATTGTACTGTGATATGCATTTCCAGCACAGTGAGGGGAAAGCCAGAAGAAGATGGGCTGTACTGAAAGGAGTGGAGCATTTACCACTGTGTGGCAGCAAATATGGCAGCCCCCCTAATGGAGCGCACATATTTGCGCATCCCAACTTTGTTTAGATGGACCCCAAAATGATCAAAATATTGCTCCCAGTTAGTGTGCCGCCAGTAATGAATATGGGGCAGGTCCGATGTCAGAGCATCCAGCGTACGATTAACTACGAACCGAGCGTTGTTAAAATCGGCACGCGCGGGATACCGTTGCTGTTGGCGCCAGGGCGGGCGCACTGCGACGCGCGGCATAACTTGGCAAATGACTACTTCCGTCACCGAAGCGACTGCCAACACCCGCTGGGCGAAGTCGACAATACGGGAGGCAAGCTGACTGGGCACGACACCGGCATGAGACAAATCGTTAGTGCCGATGTCGACAATAACCACTCGCGGGCCGAGCTCACTGATCAGCGGCAACTCGGCCAGCAAATCGTCTATCTTAAGTCCGCCCACACCGTGGTAAAACACACTCGAATATTGCGCGGAAACCCCTAAATCTGCCCCCACAACATGCGTCGTACCATCACGATGCAAAAGCGATGCTTGTAAACGTATAACGAAGCTGTGACCAATCACTAAGAGGTCGGCGGGGCAGTCCATAGCGGACATGATAAGAGGAATGAAAAAGATCGACGGCTTAAAAAATGGCGGCGAACAAAGGAAAAAAAATTCGGGGTAAACGAGCAAATTTGAATGCAGTATAATTCAAGGATTATCAAAGTACTAATCCGCGAAACCACGCACGAAATTGCATACACAAGATCGAAGTATAGTATGAACAACGTTGAACTATACTAACCTCGAGAACTTGATTGAAATAAATCTTCCTTTGTGTTGAAACGGCAAAGACGTTCGCTGCTATCAGATTCCAACACAAAGGGACAGTCCACACCCAGCCTCGTTTTGATCCTGGGTGCTTACGTAATTCGGAACATTGGTAGATTATCGTGACAACGAATCGTTGACGGATTATCCACATCACATTGCATAAATACTATTTTGACATATGTAAAAATATTCATTTATTATACAGCTATTCATGTTTCAGTTTCCTTATTGACATGGCCGCTACGTCAATAAATTGAGACACTGAAAATTCAATAGGTTCAACCGTAAGCCTACGGTACCGCTAACCTACGAGGCTACGCCAGCTAGGTTAGGCCTAGCGCTCTTGGAGTTGGATGCGTAGCCTGTAGAAGTAGTCTAGGTTAGAGTAGACCAGTCCGTGTTCGACATCTCTGGTTTAGCCAGACTAGCGATGCACAACTCATTGTTGGATAATTGACAGTTTTGGTGAAATGTGTGTTCGTACTCTCGAGCAAACACCACGGGTGTTGTAAACCGCACACGCCTAGCTGTTGAATGGTTTCGCGATCAGATTAAGTCACGACTACTCAGCGCACTATCGTCTAGCAACGTTGGTAAATAACGAAGTCACGTGACGCATGTGAGTCGTGCCGTTCCTGCTCAGGCTGGGCAACGACGATGTGTTTTCGCTTTGGTTCCTCGAAGTAAAAATATATTTGTGCGTGCGTAGGATTTCTAAATATAATAACATCAGCGACATAGTCACGAGGCGTGAACGCGTTGTTGTGACTGTATTTGCATTAAAGATCGTTACTGCATGTGTGATGTCAGCACGGTGTTCGAGATCACAAGACTGGAATCTCTGACGCTAGATTATCTGCAAGACTCGGCACGCTCCGACATTAATCGCCTGAACAAGGTAACCCACACATTAATATTGATGTTCGTTTTGCGATTGTCTATAAATGGCATTATCAGAATCGTAAATTCGCGAAATTCAAAGCCAACTTGAACATATTATAAACTAGGCTTATAATTTTGAACACGGCAATGTCCAATGATATTATTGGCCAATTAAGGCTAAGGCTAAGCCTAAAGCTAAGGCTAAGCTAAGGACAGGTAAGGCAAAGCCAAAGGGCAAAACAAAACCATTTGTGATTTCCGTACGCGATAAAATATGCGTTCGTTTGAAATATTGTATAAAGCTTTCATCTGCATATATCATCAACAAATAAATTGTTAAATTTGCATTTTTGCATTCTTTCTGAATATTTCGACCAACTAACATTGTCTTTTCTTTGGTATACTGATGAAGGCTCGCTATCACTCACTGATATATTACTTTTTATACTTATGCACAGTTTTATTTAGGAATAATTTTATTTGTTTAATAAAATTACTATAGATTATTGTATATTTTATCTAAATCATATAAACTGGTGATGTAGGAATGTAGGCAAAAATTTATTTAATAACGTTTATGAAACTTGTTTTTGTGTGGCATTAGTAGCTCTGCTTGTAATTTGTTTGCCAACAGTAACTACTATTGATAAATCAGCGTACTATTAGCTATAACGATTGATGGTTCTATTTACTGTTGATAGTGCACCTATATTGTCACATTAAATAACACAGTGCATCAGTAGTTCAAAGTTATGTTACATGATCACCATTGTGAAATAAATCTTTTACCACTACCTGGTATTGGTATTGTAATTAAAAAGTAAAAGAAAGATAAGGTCGTATATAAGTCAGTATCAAGTCATTAGGACTGCTCAAAGTGGTTTATACTTTACTCCCTGGCAGACCTGTTCAATCGAACACATCTCAACTACTCTGGGAAGCATCAGTTACTGTAGGTCTGTCAAAGTATTTGCTTCCATGCAGATTAATGAAAACAAAACGATTGCTCACTATTAACATCTGGTATGATTCTTTGCAATTTTAACACATGCATTTTTATATCCCTTTACAAACTTTGAAACAAATATTGCTCCTTCAGACATTGCTTTTAATTACAGCCTGTTCCAACTTCTAGGGTGAGTTGAAATGGGGGCTGGAGCATCAGGACAAGCCCCTGTCGTTGTACCACCGCAGCCAGCGGCATGGTCGTATGGCCACAGTATGCCAGCTGAGCCACGTAATGATGTAGAGTAAGTAAAATGCAACAGTACGTTAATGTGTACCTCTTCACATCTGTTAGTGTTAAGTTAACCTTCCAATAGGTGGCACCACATGCTCAGTAATGTTATACAATTTTGCCACCCAGCACCACTTACGATGTCAGTGCACACTTCACATAAGTCTGCAAATTCGCAGATGTTTTAATCCATCTTGTCAATTCTACACAGAATATCTTTTTATTCCTAGTTCTCCGAAACTCACATCAACTGAGAAGACTTTTTGTATGCGTCTAAGAGAATAGGATGCATGGCAAGCATAAAATTGGCCAGGATTTTGAACTTAATTCATTTGGAATACATTATGTTGGCACACATAATAGTGCAGTATCAAGTCCTTAGGACTTCTGGGTGTATATGTATGCATGTATGCATGAATGTATATATATGTATGTATGTATTGATCAAATGTCTTGGACATTGAATCCTTTGAGAGAATGTTATAAATGTCTTGTCGATGTAAGATTATTGCATTGTACCACATGTTCTCCTGGAAGCCCCTATGTATGAACTTATGAAACTATTTGTATGTATCGCAGCTATGGCAGACAATGGCACGACGAGAATGACTGGGTGCCTTCACAGACCTCTTATGGTCCCCGTGCAACACACCCAGATGTCGTAACATCGCCAACAAGTAGCGAATGTGCCAGGCATCACAGTGATGGGACTAACTCAGTGGCAACATCCGCTGAGCAGCGAAATGAGTACTATCCTGATCTGATCTCTGGTGGTCAGGATGCAGATGACACAGATGCAGAAATTGCACCAGATTTGAGGGTAAATCTGCCACCAGACGGCTATAACACATTTGCAATTTGTGACACATCCAAAGATGACATCCTAACGAAAATATGGTCTGCCGAAGAATATTTGGGAGTAAGTATAGACAATCTTTAAAACACTGACATTTAAAAGACTGATATTTTGAACATAAATATAGTTGAATTTGTCCTCATTTGTAAGTTTATAGCATATTGCATTATATGTAATTAATTTTGTATGTAACATGTGAAGCTTAATGATACAGTGACAAGCACTAATAAGATATTTAATGCAAGAGTTGACTAGATCAGTTCTTATAGGGTAATTTAGAAACTGATGATGCCAACTGAAACCTAAAATTACTATAAGCTTTCATCATTTTCAAATCATCATTTAGTCACCCGAAGGATGGGTCCCATGAAAGTTGTTCACAATATTTCTCCATCTGTATATTCAAGTTAGAAATGGTTATCCCAAGATTAGATGAAAGTAGTTTATAAACATGGTCTCATTGGACTTCTGTGTCCATGTTTTGGTTTCCAACTACCGAGGTAACTAGTTCTTTCACCTTTGAAACGGTGACCTGCAAGTTGGGCTCGCTTCTTTGGTGTTTCCATGTATAATTGTCTAGTTGTCATGTGTAGTGGGTGAACAGAATATATTGAGTGCTTTTACATAGTCTACAGTCATAAATATAAAATGTAAATGTTTATTGACTTGTATAGCTTCAATAGCGCCATATTTATACAATGTGTCAGCCATGTATTAGGAAGCCATCTTATTGGATACTTTTTATCCTCATCAAATTCTACGAAGTGTTCCTGTTGTTATTTGTTGCCGTTCTGCCCCATAAATTAGGACTAATTCGACCAATGGTCTATACAATCTTTGTTTACTATGATCAGTTAAACGTGACATGTTTCTATGTTTCCCTAGACTGTTACATGCTGCCCAAGCATTTGCCATTCTGGTTGTTATATCAAGGAACTTTGCTTGGTGCTGGTGACTAAAAACTGTGGTGACTAAAAACTATGGTGACTAAGACTATGGTGACTAAAACTAGTCACTGTGATTGTTGGTCACCTGTTATGGAGACTGTTTGTACAGCAGCTGTGTCAGTATGAAGGGCATTTTCCAACAGTGAAACTAACATGAACAGTACTTCTGTTTTATCAAAGTAACAAACATAGCCACTGAACGTAAACACTTGAGAGTAAACTAACCATGTGACAGAAGAAGGACAAACGTCTGCAGATAAGCTAACACTTTTTAGTGGCTGCTATGATAGCGACATATATGGCCAAAAAGGTCCCAAAATCCATTCCATTGCTTGCAACTTGCAGCAGATATAATATAACTGGGCACATCCAGTTTTTCTAAGTAGATCTTTAAAAGACCTTAAAGGACATATATACTTTTCTAACTATGTGGTGAATATTTCTGAAGATACAGTACTGAAACTGTTGGAAATTGTTAGTTTTCTTATGTCCATGGGCATTTATTATTTTAGTCATGCATGTCATTAAAATGAAACAACAATGTACCAATGTTATAACAGTATTTTTGACTTAATACATGTCTTGACTATATGTTTTAAAGGAGTCACTGACCCATTTTTGCTGTTTTTTGTTTGTTTTACTCTATTGTTTTTAATCCGTCATTAGGAGTTTCATTTCATTATAATTGAAGTATATCATATAGTAATATGCTAGTTTACCGCACACTGTGTAATTTAATTTGGGGTCAAACAAACATTTTGTTCTAGTTCAAAAGGACATGCCGATTGTGTGATTGTTGCCTGAATATTAGTGTTAAAAAGGTACAATTTGTACTGAAACAAATTTGTGTGAATAGTTGAGATGAACGGGAGGGAAGGATGTGTACATATATAAGTAACTAACAGCAAGATATCTTATGTATAATATTTAGTGTGTTTGAATGCAAATACACATGCAAACCTGTGTATATATGAACATGTACACATACGCACGCACACATACACACACACACATGTGCACGTGCACACGCACACACTGACCACTGTTTCTGACCCGAGATTCTGGTTGACCTTCAGCAACTAGATGAAGGTGACGAGCGTATCAGGAAGCTGTCGGCAGCGGAGGAGAGGGAGATGCATTTCCCTCGCATCAAGGAGTTGCTCGCCATACGTGGCCACCTACAGGACGAACTACTCCGCATACACGACATGATTGCTGAGGTCGACTCAGACATGTCGGTCAGTCTAATCACAGTTACTGCAGTCGCAGCTATGAATAGAATACTACCTACATGTCACTTTCGCTTTTACTTTAACGTTTTTTAAAACGTAAAACATTTGTTCAAAATTGTATTTGTACCCTAAGTATTTATGGGAAAGTGTTAAGAAATGTGTTAAAGGTGACATGAACAGGTTGAAATAAATGCTATAGTAAATAGAATATATATAAAATAAGATAATCATGTAGTAAAAAAATATAAACAATTTAGTTTTCATAAAATCATGCAAATAAGAATGCTTCCACACATACCGCCTCTGAAATGTTGCCTTCGGGAGTTTCCATGAGAGTGACGTCATATGTGCCATAGAAGCTGGCGGCTGATCGAAGTTGGTCATGTTATTCAGCCGTTGCCGCACTGTTGTCTTCGATTAATGACAACCAGTCATTGTATATTGATGATAGCTATGGAAATGCTTTGGCAAAGAGTTGTTTGTTTTAGATCAAAATTGGTCATTGGTTTCTAACCACCAAAAACTCTTCCCAAGAATTGCAGCAAACAGTGATGTCTGTTATCATTCTTTTCAGGGTCTCGAAGATTTTGTGGGTACGAATACAAAAATCGTACAGAAATTATGGGATTTGAACAAAAACGCACGAGACATTGCGGACGGGAGGAGACCTGTTGCTGATGATTGCACCGTTCTGCCGGACTTGTGCATTGGTGCGATCACTACAGGGACACAGGCCTTATTCTCTAAGGATTCAGCAACAGGCACAGATGCTTCTCAACAGCGGCACTGTGCTGTTTCGTGTGACCTTGAGACTGACTCCAGTGATCTTGAGGTAGACGGCAAAATCGTTGCCATCAGAGAACTCTCTGAGTCTGATCTGAAGAAGAAACATGATGAGGTGAAATGATGTTTTGACTGATTTTAAGAAATGTCTCTTGAAGAATGTTTTATTAATTAATTTATTATTTTGTATGATATATGGAGCAAGAAATCTTATTTCTTTGCAACCTCAGCAATATGTGAGTTTATGGTAAAATTATTTAGAAATGTTTTCACAGCTATATGATTAAAACCTTTTAAATTAATCTTGATAGAAAACAAACTGAAATAAATTTGGTTTCTTCCAACATTTATTTAAATTCATGGTCTGCAAATTTAAAGGCTTGTACAGATGCCATTGGCGGGATAACTTAAAAAAAAATAGTTATGTTACAATCCACATCAACATTTTCAAATTTATTAACATTAAACATTAAATTTGCATCACAAATTCTCTGGTTGAAATAAATTAATATGATCAGGTTTCAACATTGAAATGATGTCGGCTATCAACTCTGTTTCAATGTCAATTATCACCATTGAAATTACATCAGCTTTCAATGTTAAAGTTGAAACACCATCAGCTACCAACATTGTAAAGTTACTGTGTCATATTGTTATGGCTGAATGCCCTAAATTACTAGTCATTTTATTTTTCAGGAAGAGGCAAACGTGGTAACGCGATACGCGCACGAGATTGTAAGTCTGGAGCCAATGAAGGAAGATATAGATGACATCCTCCACGCTCATCTGCTGAGTATGCAGGCCCTGCGAGACAAACAGACCAGGGAGAAAGAACAGATCAGACAGAGTCTAGCTCAGAAACGAGGGCGTCTGTTAAGAAGATCAGAATGCGGCCAAGCGAAGGCTGTGGAAGGTCAAGGTCACAATGCCGGAAGAATTAGTGCAAATCAACCTATTGGTAAATTAGTCATGTTCGAGGGACCAGGAACGAGGCAAACCAAGATGGCCGACCAGCAGACTGAATATCAAGGTCGCAGTGGTTATAGTAGAGGTCAAGGCAGTGGTAACCTGTACCCACAATTGCACGTAAATGAATGGGAGAACAGAGGTCATGATGAACATGTGTCAAGGTCATCTGGGAAAGATCGAGAAGGTCGCAATGAACATGTGTCAAGGTCATCTAGGGAAGAGGATGTCTTTAAAAGTAGCGTAGAGGAGATGAAATTGAGGTTGGAGAATGGGATGAATGAAGATAGGGAGCTTGGATGTGATCGCAGGAATGGGGGGAGCAACAAAGACATCGATCGCACTGGTGTCGAGGTGTGGATGAATGGTGACACGTCGCGAGACGACGATGAATCGGTACCAGTGGACAGCAGTGACATGAAACCCAGCGGGATACATGACAGGGAAGAGATGGGAGATTGGGCGAAACAGTCCAGCAAGCAATGTTACGCAACGGACGACAACAATATGAAGGTGGGAATATTTTGATGATGTAATATTTGCTAGAGGCAGTAACTGCATTATGAGTTATAATACATAGCTTAATTTATTACCTTGTTCAGCTGTTGCATAGCAAGTTTATTCCTATTTTTTTTAAAGCCAAAATTTGGAGTTCCCTTCAATAAAATCTGACAAAAGTAAGAACTTTGCAAGCACAGAACCTGCCTGCTATGAAGCTAACTTAAAATTATATAAGGGTAAATATATATAATCTCGTGCATGTATCGCGTTACCACGTTTGCATATAACTTATTACCAACTTCAAGTTCCTAACTCCCTTTCTCAAACTTGGCCTATTGGTAGTATAAACCATTTGCATATTCCACTTAATTTATAACTGTGAAGAGCCTCATCCGAAAAGCAATTTGTGACTATGTGTTTCTATACCTACAGGAAAACAGCCCAATGCAGGTATTGGATTGTGCATGTGTGTTCTTTGTATAATCACACTTTCTGTGTTGCAGCACATATCCCTGACCCGCCTACCCCGAAGGAACAACTCAAAACACTGCCAGTATATCATCCTTGAGAATTGGTCTAACTGAACCCCTTAAACAAGTTTTTGACTTCCGTCAAAAACAAAAAGATACCCATTTCATGTTGGATGGATTGGATTAAATCCAAGTACATGTTCTTTAACGTATAAAATATGTATATATATGTATATCACAAAAAAGATATATATATATAGTTTATGTATAGTGTATTTACCCTTAATTAGTTATCCAATAATTTTAATTTGATACCCTGAAATGTGTTGCTAGCATAACATGTGTTACGCATTAAAAAAAATGGAATTTGCCTCAAGGATGGTTGTGGTGTACTGGCTATGTATTGAGTGACTGCCCCCGCATGTTCTGCATAAGTGTACGTAACCTTGCATTGCATGATTCCATTCAAACCACCATTGTCAAATAAAATGCCTCATAACATGCTAATGATATGCACGAATGACGCCAATATTATGTAGACAAGTAGGCAAGATTGCACCAGGTTTTGACTCTCATGAAATATCCAGACAATAGGCACATAAATTTATAATATTGATGCTAACTGATGCCATGTTTGCGACTTTGCTGTATACTAATTAAACAGAACACAAGTATATCTTATTCAACAGTAAATGGCAATACATACACTGTACATAAAGTTAATGCATGTATGTGCATGTTGGTGGGACTTCATTTGTAGGCTGTTAGCACCCTTGACCATCTAGTAGGATTATATCTTGGACAACCTGTCTAAAGAGAACTGAATAAAATGAAAGTGGGTTCGAGTTCTTAAATCCAGCATTCTAATTGCTCATTCAAATCCTCAACATACAGTTAACTTACTTTGGGAAATAAAATAAGCACCTGCCTAATTTAAGTTTTACAAATATTTTTATATTAGGTTATATTTATCTTGAGATCATGACTTTTTCAGTTTAACATCTTGTCAGCTCCCATGGCCTGTCAAACTGGTACAGGTATAAGAAAGGGTGTGATTCAAATTAGCAGCCATTAAAGAGTTTTTCCACCAGACATGGGTAATAACATTGCACTTGCATCTTTAGATTGAAGACATCGATGATGGTTTGGAAGAGGATAATTCTGTGCATGATGAGGTATGCATGCGACAGGTCACATGAACTCATGCACACTCCGCATACTGTCATGCATGTCACTTTCCCTGTCAACGTATTGTCATACTTGTCTGCATGGTTGTAAACTGTGTACAGAGGCAGAGGCCCGGGGCAGTGTTTCCCCCAAACCCAAATGGAAAGTGTGACAAAACACCTGTAATATGTACTCCATTCCACCTTCACTAGGACGACCATCATCCAGTGACAAAAATCCTAACTATGCCCCTAGATTGTAGAACCATCGTGGTTTTAACATAAAATTGTGTCTAATGTACATTTTTATTTACTACTTGTTTGTCCTGTTTATAACTTCCATTCGGAACATAAAAGATAATCTTTTTGTTTTACTTTCAGTGTTTCACTTTATTATTAATTAATTATTAATGTATATCTTAAATATAATCTACACTGTACTTTGAATGATGGAAAGCACTAAAGAGCTCGAAGTGAATATGGCGCTGTATAGATTTTGCAAACTATTTTTATTTTTTATAGCCTGCATATTAAGAAAACAGTAACCTCATCACATTGCGTATTCATTTCCAAGACAGCTGTGTGCATGCAATTTGTTTATTGATGTCAGATGTCCTGATTTTCTCACTCTATCTAGGAAAAACCTGATCACTGGGAGGACTTACCAACAAAGACCATCAGGGAGACCACAGTTGACACAGGTGTTGGTTCAGATGAGGTGGGTATATCTGTTCCAGGGACTTCACAGGCTCATTATATAATTTATCTCTTTGTTAAAAAATATTATAAGCACAAATGACACACACATACATATATATATATATATATATATATATCCAAAGAGATAACCTCTCTGTTAATGTCACCCTCAGGACTGGGCAAAAGTGTATTATGATGTGACTGTGATAATGAGACTAATATCCTGTATTTTATTGTTACCAAAATAGTTTAGGGTTGTCCTAGGATGGCATTAATTGTGAGTTGGCTGTATTACTGAGGTGACCTTAACACAAGGTTCAACTGTCCCAAGTTAATATTATAATTAAATAACATGTTTATTGCAGAGCAGGAAATGCCAGGAATAATGGTGGAAAAATGAACAAATGTCATGATCAGTACGGATTGTTTCACGCAATAGAAAATGTTGTTATTTCACATAATGACCATCTTGCATGCCGATTATATTTTTAAATAGCCAAACTCCACAGCACAACATAAATTTAAACATCATCGCTGATTGTTTTTGTATGTTGCAAACAGATATTCAAGGAGAAAGACGAATCCTTCATTTGTCGACTTGCCAGAGAGAGAGAAATACTTAGTGACGATGATTTTGCCAACCTACTGTCGAAGCATCTGTCCGACACAGAGTGCCTACGTCGGCTGCAGAATGCTGAGAAACAGAGACTCGATGATAAGATGAAAGCGAAATTGAAAGGGCATGAAAACAATAGCTTTAAAGAAAATGTAGGCATTTTAAGTTATACTTTCTGCTCTCCTTTTTGTCCCTGGAGGCCGAGGGACGCTGGCTGGTGCTGTTCTTTTGTTATCCTTTGTATGTCATTGATCCCATTCTTCACTCTCTCCCAATATTGCCAAGCCTCTCTTCACACAGTCATACTCAAGAGTGCAGCGGTGCAGTGGATTAAGGTTCAGACTCTCGACCATTAGTCAAAATTACTGCCGACCCGGAGACCCGAGACCATTAAATATTTCATCGGGCCAGTAACTTTAAAAAAAAGTGCCGGCCCGCAAGACCGGCAGATTATTTAAAAGAAAATGATGGAGCACTCGTCTAGTACCCAGGCCAACATCGATTTCATCATTATAACTACACGTTTGCATAAATTTGATACCTCTGGTTTAGTTCTATCATTCAACATCATCCCAGCCATATTTATATTACAAAAATATTGTGCCTTAGCATACTTTTGAGGTCCAAAGAGTGACCCGGTTTGCGCTGTTGTGACCACGTGTTACCACAGTGAGTGGTATAGCAGCATATGTTGTTGCGAACTGTCTCGCTCTTTGGGTTTCAAAAGTATGCTAAGATATGATATTTTTACAATGTAAATATGCATGGGATGATGTCGAATGATGGCAATAACAGAAGAGGTATCAAAATTAGGCAAAAATGTTGTTATAATGTCGAAGTGGGCCCGGATACTAAACAAGTGCCAATAATGGTGACATTTGTGTACTTCTGAACATGAAATTTAATGTAAGCATGGTACAAAAACAATGTGGAAAAACAATAAAATATCAAGCAGATCAGTGCATATAGATCGATTGAGTTTAGTGAGTGAGTCCAGCTTGGATTCACTCTCAGTGACTGAAGCGAGTGTTTCACGGAGCCTGACAGTTCAGCTGCTCCTGTAGATGATGGCAACAGTTCTGAGTAGTCCCCTACATTTGTTTAGTGATGTTTGTTGTAATTTGCAACGTTGATGTTTTTCTGTCAACTATAAACTGTTGCCTATGTTGTCATTTTATATTCGCTGGTTCATTAATCTGAATATCGTAAATATGCAGGATAGACTTGCCTGCACTAGTATATTAATAATTGCCATGGGCTAGAGCTGCAAATGTTTATACTTTTGTAATTATGTTAATATTTTTACCACCAACTTTTGTGTGGGAACACCAACTTTTGAAAGTTGAAGGTTCGACTGACCACCAACTTTTCAGTTAATGTGTAGAATACTGCTCTCAATCGAGAGAACACGGGTTCGAATCCTGTGCTGCCATGTTGAACCTTCGGCAAGTTTGTTCACGCTACGTTGCGTTTGTGGGTGTGGGTGGTAGCATGTACAGTGTGGGTGTGGTAGTGGGTGTGTGTGTGTGTGTGTGTGTGTGTGTGTGTGTGTGTGTGTGTGTGAGTGTGTGTGTGTGTGTGTGTGTGAGTGTGTGTGTGTGTGTGTGAGTGAGTGTGTGTGAGTGTGTGTGTGAGTGTGTGTGTGTGTGTGTGAGTGAGTGTGAGTGTGTGTGAGTGTGTGTGTGAGTGTGTGTGTGTGTGAGTGTGTGTGTGAGTGTGTGTGTGTGTGGTATGATGCCAGTTTTGCTAGTTTTTAATCATTTATTTGTTCGCAATATTATATGACAACACTTGGCAGTAATGTAAGTAATTGTACTGTGCTATCCTTATTTTACAGTCCGAGGCAGAAGAAGAAGACACTATTGCGTCAAAGGTAAGGGTATTATGTAGAGATTGTGAATGGGATTGTGCTAAATTTGTGCAGGTTTCTATGATTGGTTAATTAATTGATTCCCTACTACAGAATGTAATATCCCATATGTTACATAATGAAATAAGACAATGAATAATGGCATGACCAACAGTCAGATGTATAAATAGTTATAAATACATATTTACACATACATAAAATATCAAATTTAAAGAAAAACATTGTTGTGTACTATCAGTATTCCAATATTTTTTAGAATTATTTGTTTACCGGGAGTCCATATACCAAGAGAAGACACCACTGTACCTTTCTGTCTCCAATGTATTTGTCTTTCATTTCCAAACATGCTGCATTTTATATGAAAAATAGGTGATGTTTGGGTGTTCATTTACCAGGTAAATAAATGTGAAAGTATGTTTTTACTAGACTGATCCGATTCTTTCTTTGACAGGAAATTTTGAAATTGGAAAGGAAACTACAGAAGAGGTTGCTACGCAAAAGAGACGAATTGGATGAAACAGATATTCAAGATATCTTCCAAAAATTTCGTGTCAAACAGCAGAAGATACTTGAGCGGAAAGAAGCTGAAAAAGAGCATAGTAAAGAGATGTTGAAACAGAAACTTGAACAAATACGCAGACAGGCAAGTGATAACAAATTAGCTTAGCAGGTGCTTGAATATATTATTAGAGGCTGCTGAAACTTTTAGCGTCTGAAGGGGAAACTGGCATCACTGGTGACTTGACATGAAATTACAATAAGCTGTACTGATAATGATGTTATGAGTTAAGAGTATTGAAATTTAAAACAAGCAAATGTACAACATATATTGTTGCTTATTTCATGCATGCATGTTAGTCAATGTCAGTTATAAATAAAATCGTGAAACGCTTTGTGAAAACTGGAAGCTTTCCATGTGTCATTAAAACAGAAATGGTTACGTGGCACGTAACAGAAATGGTTATGTGCACAGATCTTGTCCACATCCTCTAGTTGAATCTACGCTACCTTGTTCTTCTCTAAATTCACCCAGAAGTTATTACATAACTGCTGTATCTGAGGTTCCTTTTGTTGTACAGCCTGTAACAGTAACACTGTCATAGCATTGCCAGATGCATGCTGGGTAATACTTATGATTATAATTCTTATTGTCTCTCTTAAATAGTTAATATATAAGTTTTTTAAATTTTCAGTATGAAGTGGCTCTTTTCGTCCAGTTTATGACAATAACTGGTTTGCATACTTTCTGAATGGATGGGTGAATTAACAATTACTTGTTGTAATGTTGTAGAAAAATGTAAAGAAGTCGGAGGTAGTGACTGAAGACATGGTAAGAAAATTATTATTTCATTTAGCTTAGATAGAAATTCATATAAATACGAGAATTATAAAGTTATTTGTACCGAGACGTTCCTCCGTCTAACTATAATCAAGGTAGGAAGTGTTTTGTTAACGTTTCCTTCTAGACAGTTGCCATCTTGAACGCCAAACTTTCAGGCATTAATCTAAGACCCTTTGGAAGAAAAATGACACCTTTAATTTTTAGCTTGCTATTCGTTAAGGGTTCTTTCCGATTTTAAGGTTCATACCATAATTATGTTAGACGGGTGTAAATCTGTTGTTCATAATGTTATGTTTATTTTCGAATTGTTCCGAGGAGTGCAAATCTGTTTGAGAACGTTTTATGTAACTTGTGTCAACACGAAAAACTTTCAAATTAGTATTTTTGCTAGTACAGTAGTAATACTCCTGATAATGTTTTCAGGAGAAGGAGGATGAGCTGATTGAAGTAAGGACCGGAAAAAAAAAGCCAGCCATCAGACAGATGGTGCGTATTTATATTCATCTAGCTGAGTTACTCTTTGGTATTAGCGACAATTCATTTTAAGTGAATGAACGAGTCAACCTCCCGCAGGCCCCAGTCTGGTGGTACGAATAATGGGCAATTTTATCGCTTTAAACTTATAGCTGACACTGGTTTATGGATGCACGTGAGATAAGTTAAACTTATAGGCTGTGTGTTGTACTATGGAGCAGAGTGGTGCAGTGGTAGAGCATCAGGCTCTCAATTAAAAAAACCTGGGTTCGAATCCTGTGCTGCCATTTCGAACCTTGGGCAAGTTCGTTCACTCTGTTGCTCCAGTTCACTCAGTTGTATGAATGGGTACCTGGCTATAGACAGAGGTGGTTATTTGTGTATGAATTATAGTCTTCATTAATTATTTGAATGGAGATGGTGTTTGATTGAACA
Source organism: Escarpia spicata (assembly GCA_963995525.1). Classification (NCBI taxonomy): domain Eukaryota; kingdom Metazoa; phylum Annelida; class Polychaeta; order Sabellida; family Siboglinidae; genus Escarpia; species Escarpia spicata. The sequence goes on from OZ023212.1 coordinate 17,832,123, forward strand.
TGTCTGCAAGGGAGTAATGTGTAAAGCGCTTTGAGCAGTCCTAAGAACTCTTTACTGTGCTGTATAAGAACTTACCTTTACATTTCCGTTAAGTGTTGGAATCCATACGGAGCAAGACTCTTGTATCTGAAACTTTCTGTTATCACAGCTGTGGTACCTACCTTATGTTAATGTTGCAATCTTTTCGGTGTACCGTCTTGTCATTGTCAGCTCTTATCATTCCAGGAAGACTCAAGTGTGCGAGAGTCGGCGTCTAGTTTGGTACATGAACACCAAGAGGATACGCGACACATAAACGACTTGAGGAAGCGGGAGAGGGAACTGATGGACGAAAGACTCAAGTCTCGACTCAACAAGAAAAGGTCGCTTGAGATCAGTTGTCTAACCACTAATCCCTTTCTAAACGTGAATATTAACTTCATTACCAAACGTTACTGACAAATGATTATTGTGAAATGTGACTATGCAGAGGATCAATATTTAAATATAAAATATATAAATTAACACTGCCAGGAATCGTTTTCGTGGTTTAAAAAATAGTGTTACTGGTTAACCGTTTTCATATATTACACTGGTGTTCTTTCTTTCCAAAATCAAGCATGTAAAATAATAAGTGATTGTCTGCCAGCTATTTGTAGGTAACCTATGACATTTATTAGATGGTCAGTATGTATATCATCACTGACAAGACAAGTGTTTGTGATTTGAAAATTGTTGTGTAAAACTTTGATGACCAATGCAAATCTTGTATTATTTCTTGTGATGTATTTAAACTAAAACCTGATTCATTTGTAACTTGTTCAGGAAGCCACGAGTAAGGCTGTGCAGAAATGTACTCCCCAAGAAATGTTAATAAAACTGCCATTGTTGAGAAACTTGATAATCCTGTACCATCTCACGTGGTCCAGCAAATTCAAGCCAAGCATTTCAGGAGAGAAAATGTTGGGACTTAGATAAATTGTTCCATTCGAAGTTCTTATATCCGTAGGTAAATAAAAAATGCAGGCCAGAACAGGGATTTCAAAGTTGTTCCTTTTAAGCAGATGTTCCATTCATTAAGACTCCTTCTAGCAAGAATCTACTCCTTATAATCCCAGTTTCTGTATAAGTTTATCATTTCGTCAAATTCCTGTTTCAGATTGTAAGAGAACAAGCAACAAGCTGCATTGTGCGTTGTCTGGATTGACTTCTGACTTCTGGCAAATCACGTTTACGGAAGACCACAGCACAGCCATGAAGATTAAGTCAGACCTGATTATGTTTGGTTTGAGTACGCAATGTTGCAAGATATGTGTGAGAAGGTTGGAAACTTGTCTTTACTGAGCACATTGAGGAAAAACCCAGTGTTGCATACCAATGGCTTGGTGGAGGCTGTTGTAACTGGAATATCTTTGTGCTACATACATATATTAGCATAAATAGGAACATATATTCTTATAGAATATACATGCATGAACATTACATACCATATATTCATATGGTAGCACTACAAAAGAGGATTTTTTGATACACATGCAGTTTAGCTTTTCTTACACGCATTACGTTAAACACCAATAATTTGTTATGCACGTGTTTTATGACTACTCAATAATGCATTTAATTCACCATCTTGCAAACTGTATCATTCCATTTAGCCATTTGCATTTATATAATTATTATAAACAAATAATTCAGTGCACACTTATAATATCCTGGAGTGTGTTCTGAACTTCTTGGTAGGATATCGTGGACGGAATTTTATCGCAGGCAAAAAATCTACTGTACACGTTTTAGCTCATTTGGAATGAGCCATGGCTGCTTCTGCCAACGGTCATATGCACTGTCGTTCACGTGGTACTGAATTATTTATTTCTATAACATCACATAGCTAATTGAACATGTGTTTCTGTTGGTGACTGTTGCCTCATTCGTTACATCGACTTGGTGTCTTTGGTCAAATACATACGTCGATAGTCACTGCGCGATGTTACAATATTTGGCATCTCGTCGTGCCTTTCTTTCAGCACATAACTGTCCAAATGGTGTGTCTAATGTTATCATTTTCTGTTGTAAACAGCATCTTTCATCGCCCATGAATTCAACGTCAAAAAGGTGTATGAATCGTACAGTTCAACAACCATGTAACAACTTCATATGCGCCTTAAGTTTAGCCGTCGTAGAAGTACATAAAGTTCCAGTCTCTGATCTACAGAGAGAAAGAAGTGATGTACAGAAAAAGATGTACTGCTTTTTATTTTATAATGTAAATAAAACGCACGTATGCTCTGCCCGTGGTGTATACTTGTTTGTTATATTTGTATTTGATTATTTGCTAGATTTACGTAATGTTACTGCGTTGTGTATTACGGACTGTTACTGCGTTGTGTATTACGTACTGCTATTGCGTTGTGTATTACGTATTGCTACTGCGTTGTGTATTACGTACTGCGTTATGTAATGTTACTGCGTTGTGTATTACGTACTGCTACTGCGTTGTGTATTACGTACTGTTACTGCGTTGTGTATTACGTATTGCTACTGCGTTGTGTATTACGTACTGTTACTGCGTTGAGTATTACGTATTGTTACTGCGTTGTGTACGATGAATTTTAGCACCTGCATTCTGAAGGGACGAGGGCGCGATCACCATTAATTGTGCTATTCGAGCTGCTAACGGCATAATAATTTTACCTACGGTGCAGGAAAGCAAACGTTGTTGACAGTTGTGCGTAAAGAAAGAATTTATGTTTCCGTACCTCTAAAACACAATAGCCATATGCATGCCCGGCTAATTATGCCCGTATTCAGACAAATGTCCGATTACCTTTTAATGTTTTACATTAACAAAACGATATACCTGTTCTGAAACTTTGGCATATAGTGAATCTAATCATCGATTGTTCCGTTTAATTCCTCATAAGCATATAATATTATACGGCGATTATACTGGATTTTCAAAATGGCCACCATGGAAACTTGGATTTAGTGATTATTGTTAGCAGGTTGCTGTAATGTAATATAGGATTTAAAACAAACTACTGCTGCTGATTCAGCTAACATGTACAAGTGGTATGCTAATGTAAGGTAAAAATAAATAGCAGTCAAATGTCATGTATGTTCAATTGTACGTAATACGACAGAAATGCCTTTGATAAATCCACACATTTTACACATCCACTAACTACATATAAGTTAATTGTTTGAAGATAGTGAAGAAGTTGTAACACAAAGAAGCCAGTCCAGGCAGGCTCTATATATAATATATTAAAAGCCTGTCCAGAAACTGATATCCACATTCAAATCGGGGTAGGTATAGTTGACAGACTACTTACTGCTAACGTATTTGCCGGATACACTAATTAGCGTATAATGATGAAACAGAAAGGTAGAAAACGCAAACTGTTGAAACATCTACTATATGCAGAAGCTAAATACACACACTGCCTGTTTGAACATCGAGCCAGAACACGTTACCAATGTTGCCAGTGCTACTGCAGCGTGACGTGACGCTCCTGAACAACTGAAACGTCGACAGGATGAGCCACACGCGCGGCTGTAGGTCTACACTCGTACGGATAAGAAATTCGTCATACATAGGTCAGGAGATGTTGCACGGTTTAAGAAGGCAAGCGTCTCAAATGACTCGCCAACACAGACACAGGCACTGGTTCAGAAACCATCTGACATCATTGAGAGTGAAGGCTCGTCATGCCGAAGGAGCACACGGCAGTTTCGCACCACACCAAAGATGGGGAGACCTGGGTTGGTTGTCACAATACCACTAGTGTTTCCTCCCAGATGGCTAGAGCATGCTGGATTGTCATTACTGCCTTTTAGAAGACACGAACACCTTTTGTAATATTCAGTTTTGCAACTGGACATCGAGGCGTTGGCGACGTGTTCCCGTTTGTTTATGTCTTAAGTAAAGGTTTGAGATTATTACTATTTATGATATATTACCGAGTAGTGAGAGAGCGGTGCACGTGGGGGAGAGCCGGCGCTACAGGTAGCAGAGAATTAACAACTGCGTTCGGGAAATACGTACATTGAAACGAGAAGACACGATTAAGAAAGGAAGGAAGGAATGGAGGTAGGAAGAAAGGAAGGGAGGAAAGAAGGACGGGGAATTTAGAAATGGACAGAAAGAGATCTCTCGAAGTCGCAGTTGTGTACGGCCGGCTCCGAGAGTGGGAGGCGACTCGTCTTCGTTTATACTGGCGTCGGAACGAAACTAATACCGTAGCGTGGGTGCTTCGGGAGACAACAACGATTCATTATTTGCTTCCAATGCTTTATTTATTGGCTAGTTTCTAAAGTTTGTAAAATCCTGTAAATTTCCAAATTCATAAAATTCCCCACCACAGCTATGTCAGTGTGTGTAGAAATGGGTAAATGAACGCACATCATTCTACAAGCCAGTACCAGCATGATAAGATCGATGGTGTACGTCCTGTTCAGGTCACATCAAAAGGGCAGAGACAGTTAATTAACGGCATCTCTTGTGACCACTACCACATGGCAGATTAATAAACTAGTAATGCATTTAAAATGTATGAAATGGTTTAATCTTAGTTATATACTTAGATAATCCACCAATATAAGGGAAGCATGTCTTAAAGATAACATGATAAAAACACCTATGATAATACATGTCTACGGGTGCTGCTACCTTGTGTTGGGCAAATACAGCAAAGTGTGCCCTGTCACATTATCGAGGGGACTGAGTCAGCCAGGAACTCCAGTTAATCATTCCGTAGCTGTCGGGGTTTTTATTTTTACATCGAAATGGGGGTGAGTAGTATAGAGACAAGGCACACACTCGCCCCGCCCCTTTTTAGGCCTAACTACGTGCATAAAAAACGTCCTTATCAAAATCGGGAACATACTTATAAAAAAAAGATCAAAGGATTTTGTGTAACCTGAGAGAAATCGGGAACATACTTATAAAAACGTGATTGATGGCCTGTCACTTTTTTGTGACTGAAAAGCGCCCTCTAGCGATTAATAACAGCGTCCCTAGTTACGTGATAACGCCATCTAGCGATTAAACCAATTCACACATGAAAAGCGCCCTCTGGCGATTAATAACAGCGTCCCTAGTTACGTGATAACGCCATCTAGCAATTAAACCAATTGCACACCTAGCGATCAACGTCTTAAGCGATCAACGACTAGCGATCGACGTACTCATAGAAGCCGGCCCTATCTATATAAGCGGTAGCGGTTTTATCGGTAGTAGTCATGTTGTCGTCGTCGGAACGTATAAAGTTTGGCGGTTCGCGCTCCTTCTTGTCGAATATGTACAGGTGTCGATTGACGGCGTACGGTCGGGTCTTCCGATCCGTCGAGCACGCCTATCAGTATAGGAAAGCGCTATTCAACGAAGATCTCGTATGCGCCGCGTGTATCAAAAGAACGCGATCGCCCTACGCGGCGAAACGAATCAGTTACGGTATTCGAAAAAAGAGAACGGGAACCGAATGGAACGTCGTTAGGGTCGCCTGTATGAAGGGGCTGTTGATAAGTAAGTTCGGTGGGGAGTTGAAGGCCGAACTGTTGGCCACCGGGGATGCCGAATTGGTGGAGTGGGTGCCGAGTAGGGAGGGTTTCTGGGGTACCAGGATTGGTGACGTCGAGGGCGAGAACAAGCTCGGTAAACTGTTGATGGAGGTGCGCGCCTTTTATAAAGACGCGTAAAAAACATCAGCCAGTATCAGTCGTGAAAATGGGCGGACCGTTGTTGAAGCATCCGTTTACGTGTATAGTATCAGGGCCTACGGGATGCGGTAAGACGACGTTCGTCGACCGTCTGATACGAAGCGCTATGATCGATCCGGCGCCCGAAAAAGTCCTGTGGTGTTACGGGCAGTGGCAGCCCGCCTACGCGTCTATGTCTCCGGAAATAGAGTTCGTAGACGGCCTGCCGACTACGACGTATTTAGACGGTAAAAAGAGGACACTTTTAGTACTCGACGACCTCATGGAGGAAGCCGATAGCGGGGTGACGGCGCTATTTACCAAAAAAAGTCATCATTGTAATACGTCGGTCGTACAACTCCGACAGAACATGTTTCCGAAAGGGGGTGAAAACCGCACAATCAGCCTGAACGCCCAATACCTGGCCCTATTTAAGAACCCCCGAGACGTTGGTCAAGTAGGTCACCTCGCGAAACAGATGTATCCGGGAGAGGTCAAGTACATGATAGAGTCTTTCAAAGACGCGACGTCGACGGCGTACGGCTATCTCTTCGTCGATCTGAAACAGGAAACGGAAGAGTACATGCGCCTGCGTACATGTATATTTCCGGACGACCCCCTTCAGTACGTCTACGTACGGAAGGGTGGTGGTGGTGGTCAACTATAAGTAGAGAGGGACGTCGCCGCGTACGCATTAGTCGGTATGACGGGAAGACGCGCGGTGGTAGCGGCGAAGCGACGACCGAAGGCGGCGACGACGACGTTTTCGGAGCAACGCCTGAAGAGACACATTTTCGCCCTGCAGTTGATGGATAGACAGAAGCGGAACGTAGATCTGCGAAAAGCCGTGCTCGCCCACTCGGAGGTCGGTCTCATATGTAGTCTATGCGATTGCGCGTACAATATTCTGAGAGGGAACGTGAAGGTATCGCCGAAGCAGAAACGCGTGTTGACGAAATACAGAGATCACCTGCGTGACTTCGTCAACAAACGAATTCCGGTGAAGCGGAAGCGAGCCATCTTGCAAACGGGGGCTGGTGGTTTTCTGACGGCCCTGCTAGCGCCGTTAGCGAGCACCGTTTTCCTGCCACTACTCAAACAGTTAATCGGGGGTTAAGCGATGCAGTACGCGAAGAAGATGGCGTTGGTCGACCCGCGATTGGTGGAAAGTCTCCTTCAACCGCAGCAGCAGTCGAGCAGCACCCCCCGATCACGTGTACTGAGTAGCCTGGACAGCGATATGAAAGATATTCTAGAGCGATCGGATTTATCCGAGCGCGATAAGGTGATGTCGTACAATCAGCTGCTGAGTCGCTACAACACTATAGAGGCGGCTCGAACGGCGCAACCGGTACGCGTGTCGATGGTCAACGCCGACGGCGGCGAGATACCGCCGCAGACCACGGCGCCACCATCGTCGGAGGCCGTAGAGCGCGAAATCGTAGCCAGCATGCCGAAAACGTTGAAAGGGAAGGCGAGTCTACTTATCGCGAAAATGAAAGCCGATCCCTTGTGTCGATGGAACGAACGCGGCGAATTCGTGTACGACGGTAAAACGATCGCGGGGAGTAACATGGTCGATCTAGTGAACGATCTCATGCGAACGAGAACGAAGACGACGCAGCCCTTAGGATGGCGCGCCTTCGGGTTGAGCATGAAGGGTATGAACATTCCTATGGAGTTCGTCGGCAACCCGCGCTATCGGGAGTACATGGAGCAGCGACGGCGGCGGCTGTCAAGAGAAGGAGAGGAGGAGGCGGGATCGGTCAGTTCAGCGGGAAAGGTGGTGCGAAGACGACGTTCTAGAAAGAGAGCGTTGGACGGCTGGGAATCGATGTGACGATGACGTCGATACAACGAACGGTCGCCGTCGTCGCTCTCATCGTCATCACGGTTATCGCTCTCTATATAATAGTCATCGTTCGTCGATCGTCGTCGTCGTCGTCATGGTGTCCGGGTGGAGTCGTCGTCGTCCAAAACGAAACCTTCGAAAACGAAACGACGACGACGCTGAACTGAATGAACTCTACTTCGATCCGAAACGAGCGGGGAGTTACGGAGGTGTCGACGCGTTGCACCGCGCGTCAAAGGGGGGTCGACGACGCCCGGATGTCGAGAGGTGGCTAGCGGCGCAGGACGCTTATACTCTACACAAACCGGTTAAAAGACGTTTCAAACGACGTTGCGTTATCGTGGGCGGTCAAAACCAGCAGTGGCAAGCTGATCTGGTCGATCTGACTAGGTTAAAAAAACACAACGACGGTATAACATTTCTATTGACGGTAATCGACGTGTTTTCGAAGCGGGCGTGGTGCGTTCCGTTGAAGAGTAAGTCCGGCGCATCGCTCGTCGCGGCCTTCGAGCGTCTGCTGAACGACGCGCCGCCACCGAACGCGCTGCAGACCGATAAGGGGACCGAGTTTCTGAATCGACCCCTGCAAACGTTCCTAAAGAGTCGCGGCGTTCATCATTTCGTGACGCATAACGAGGAGACTAAAGCGAGCGTCGTGGAACGTTTCAATAGGACTTTGAAAACGCGCATGTGGCGTTATTTTACGAAACACGAGACGCTGCGCTACGTAGAGGCGTTAACGGATTTCGTGCATTCGTACAACAACGCCTATCATCGAAGCATCGGTAGGACGCCGGCGAGCGTCGACGCGACGAATCAGGAGGAGGTATGGCAACGCCTGTACGGCGGCGGCGGTGGTATGGGAAAAAAACCGAAACTGAGCGAAGGAGATCGCGTGCGTATTAGTAAGACGAGGGGTCAATTCAAAAAAGGATACATGCCTAATTGGAGCGAGGAGTTCTTCACCGTCGTAGAGGTGCATCCGTCCGAACCCCCCGTTTATCGCTTGAAGGACGACGCGGGGACACCGGTAGAGGGCGCCTTCTACGAACAGGAAGTACAACGCGTAGTCGTTCCGAAGGACAAACTGTATCGAGTGGAGGCGGTTCTGCAGCGGCGTCGTCGTCGTCGCGGCGGCGGCTCGGAGGCGCTCGTGAAATGGAGCGGTTACCCGGCCTCCTTCAACAGTTGGATCGACGCCGCGGCGCTCGTGGACCTATAGCATGCGTTGGACGCGTCACGAGGAATGCGGGCGACTGCACGAGTCGTGCTTATGCGGGGGAACGTCGCTCCCCCCGTATAAGGGGCCCTGCTGTACCCGCAGACCTCAGTGGCGCTATGGAGGCGAGGGACGAGCAGCCGAAGAAGAAGAAGACTACCAAAGAGGACTCCGTCGACGCCGCTACTGGTTCAGAGAAGCCGACGACGACTACCAACGAGGACTCCGTCGACGCCGTCGAGAACGCCGACGACTCCACCGTCCACGAACCCGATCCATGGCGGCTCTGCGGTAACGAATGCCCAAAGGCCGAAATCGTATTCCTCTGTCAGGTCATCGTCCTGTACTTCGTCATCGCCGTTAGTATATACAATTTAACGCGGGGTCAAGGCGACTCCAATCTGTGGACGGCGCTGTTGAGCAGCTGTCTCGGTTATCTGCTCCCGAGTCCGTCTATGAGCGGCGGCGGCGGTCGACGACGACGAGACGATGGCGGTATCGTCTGACTTTTACCTGACGCTACCGAGCAACGCGTCTACGAAGCGGCACCCCGAAAATACGTTGACGCACTACATCACGACGCTGCCGCGACGGTTCGACCTGACCGGCGGAGATTGGGAATGCGGACTGGTGACGCTACAGTACCCGCACACGTGGTACAACGTGAGAGAGGCGGATGCCACCTTCTACCTGTCGGCGCCCCGAGGTGAGGCGGGGATTTTCACGACCATGGACGGTATCGGAATATACCGACAGGGTACGATCGGTCACGGTTTCTACAACAACGTTTTCGTGCTACTGCGCGAGCTCAACGAGGCGCTAAGGAAATTGTGGACCGATAAGGTGAGGGTGCATCTAGAGTACAGCGGCGTCTCTAACCGAATGACGCTGCATATGACGGAGGGCGTCGCCTTTACCCTACCCGATACGAGCCGTCTGAAGAGCGTGCTAGGTTTCCACAAGAACGTTATCGTAAGTCCGCCAATGATGGGGCCCAACCCGGAAGTCGTCGTTATCGAGACGTCCCCCGCCTCGTACACGTACGCGTACGAAGGTCGAAATACGGTGGATATGAAGGCGGGCGTCGACACCCTGTACGTGTACACGGATCTCGTGGAATCGCGCGTCGTCGGCGACGTGTACGCGCCGCTTCTTCGAAATATCGCCGTCTTCGGTACGAACGGTAGCGTTATTTCGGAAACGTTCGACCGCGTCCAATACGTGAAGCTGCTGCGGCATCAATTCGATACGATCGAGGTCGATATAAGAGACGATTGCGGTCAACCGATACCATTCGAGCGGGGGAAGCTAGTGGCGACGCTTCACATCAGACGCTGTAAATCGAGATTGTTTTAACCATGCCGAACCCGTACGAAGACTACTACGTTCGACAGGTAGGCGGTCAACTACCGGTATTCATAGGCAGTCGAGGTCAGCGAGGACACGGTCTGGGTAATATCTTCGGGAGCCTGTTTCGAAGCGTCATGCCGCTTTTTAAGAGAGGCGCCGTGGCGTTGGGAAAACGCGCGCTCAAAACCGGCGTGAACGTGGCGCGGGACGTCGTTGGCGGCGGCAATCTGAAAGCGTCGGTAAAACGACGCGCGAAGGAGGCCGGCGTCGATCTTCTCGACGGCCTATTGAAAGGGCCGGCGCCGAAGAAGAGACGGGTGAAAAAAAGACCGCCTATAAAGAAGCAGCGTCGAACGGCGACGACCGTCAGTAGACGGAAGAGAGGACGTCGACCGGTCGATATATTCGACGCGTAACGATGGCGTTCGTAAAGACAGCGTGCGAGGGCGTGAAGGCCGAACTGGACCTGTTCGCCGGACCGGTGACGCAGAAGAGCATCGAGAGCAGTTATCGGACCGTCTACCAACCGCTGACGGCTCTCGACGCCGGCGGTCCTATCGAGTTCCTCATTCCGGGGTCGGGTAACGACTATACGGACCTGGCGAGCCTTCAAACGTACGTCCGCTTCAAAGTGGTTCAGGGGGACGGTACCGATCTGGCGGCCGGCACCAATGTGGCGCCGGTCAACAATTTCCTTCATTCGATGTTCAGTCAAATCGACGTGTCGCTGAACGGTACGCTCGTGACGCCGTCGACCAATACGTACGCGTACCGGGCCTACATCGAGACCCTGCTGAGTTACGGTAGCGATGCGAAACGATCGCATCTCACGGGGTCGTTGTGGTACAAAGATAGCGCCGGACACATGAACGCGCGCGGGAACGATAACACCGGGTTCGTAGCGCGGCGCGATCTGACGGCGGCCAGTACCGAGGTGGATATGATGGGACGCCTGCACGTCGACGCGTTTATGCTAAACCTCCTCCTACCGAGCGGCGTCGACACGAAAATACGCATGATCCAGTCGAAGGACGCCTTCGCGCTCATGGGCGCGGCTGCCGCGCCGGGGTGGCGTCTCTTGATACGTTCGATTTACCTGGACGTCCGAAAAGTGAAGTTGAACCCGGAAGTCCAGCTGGGTCATATCAAAGCGTGGCTTTTGGGAACGGCTAAGTTTCCGATGCGCCGCGTCGACTGCAAGTCGTTCTCGATAACCGCGGGTACGCTATCGCACACGCACGAGAACCTGTACATGGGCACGATTCCGAAACGCATAATCCTGATGATGATCGACAACGCCGCCTACAACGGAGACTACACTAGAAATCCGTTCAACGCGCATCACAACGACATAAACTTCCTCGCGCTCAACGTCGACGGACGTCAGGTGCCGAGCAAACCACTGCAACCGGACTTTCCGCACCACCGGTACATACGAAGCTACATGAATCTCTTCGAGGCCACCGGAAAGGCGGGCGAGGACGAGGGGAACGACATATCGCGATCGGATTTCGAAGCCGGCTACACCGTCTTCGCTTTCGACCTGACCCCCGACTGCTGCGACGGGGACCATTTCAACGTCGCGCGTCAGGGGAGCGTGGGCGCTAACATGCAGTTCTCGACGCCGCTACCCCGACCGGTGAACGTCGTCGTGTACGCGGAATTCGAGACGGTGATGGAAATCGATCGGACCCGGAACGTCCTGTACGACTGTACCTCGTAATGGATACGTTCCAACTGCTGCGTCGCCTCGAACTCGACGCGTACGCTAAACACATCGTCCTCGGCGTCGTACCTAAAGACGCGCCACTTACCCGATGGCCTTCGTGTGCAATACCGACGACGGCGGCGAACCGGGGGAGCATTGGGTGGCCGTCTACGTCGACCGTCAAGGCGTCGGCGAGTACTTCGATTCGTACGGTCTCCCGCCGCTGCACGCCGACTTCCGCGCCTTCCTGCACCGACACTGCGGCGACGCGTGGACGTACAACGACAAGAGACTGCAGAGCGTCGTCTCTAACGTGTGCGGACAATATTGCGTCGCCTACCTACTCCTCCGATGTCGCGGTATGCCGTTGACGACGTTCCAGAACATATTCGGCACCGATCGTGTGGCCAATGACTGTCTCGTATTCGATTGGCTAAAGCCATCGCATTAACGCTTCGCTTTTACGTGTATAGTAGTAGTAATAAAAAAACAACGACGATGAAATGTACGCACTTGTGTTTTGTTTTATTATTATTACCCTACCCTACCTACATACATACAGAACCCTACCCCTAGGCGGCCCCCCACCCCTAGGGTAGGTTTAGTTATACGAGTTAGACGAGTATCGGCGCCGTGGTGACGCCGTCGTCGAGCACGCGGCGTTTGGCGTAGAAATAGCTCAACGCCGCGCGCTCTTGAACGTACGTCAACACGGACGAGTTTTTCACTTGGAAACCGTGGTTCCAACCGACGCCGCTGCGTCGGTCGCGCAGTACGGCGAGAAAGTCGTGCTCGTCGATATCGTTCTGACGCTTACTCAAGCCCTTCGTGCTGTACTTCGCGCCGCCGTCGCCGCCGAAGCAGTAGTACGTCTTACTGCACAGCGCCACGATTCCGTCGCCGCGCCACTCTTCTTTGAAGAGACCCGGCGTTCGACGATCGAATAGAAGACGGCGCGCGCAGCAGTCCCCACCCTCCCACGTCAGTCCGGCGACGCGGCGCCGTACGTACGCGTCCACGTGCGCGTCGCAACATTCGGCCGGAAACCAGAGCGATCGCGTTCGGAAGTAGTGTTCGCGCCTCGCTTCCGGTACGAGCGCATCGATGTCGTGACCCGCAAGGGCTATGTACGCCGAATCGGTGTCCATAGCGCAGTACTGAAAGAGCGGGCGTGGAATGTAGGCGTCGACGAAGTCGTAATAAAATTCGAGCATTCGTAATTTCGCGTATTGATACACGAAATAACCGATTTGAATCGGCAGGTCGTAGACGACGGTGCGCTTATTCAGCGCCACCTCGTACAGTTCGTCGTCGACGACGACGTCGAGTTGCCGGAAGCGACGGTTGTTGACGAGTCGCGAGGCACCTACAGCCGTAGCGTACTTGATATCCCGGTGCCGATCGACGCGCGTAATCGTCTTCCCGTACGAACTGTTGCCGAGTAGTTTGAAGGTATCGGCGATGATCGCTTTGTCGGGGTCGACGTCGCCCTCGCGTCGCGCCGTCGACACCGTATCGCCGAAACGACGAAAGCAGGCGATCGGCGTGTACTCGATCACCTGGTAGATGCGCGCGACGACGAGCCCGTGCTCCAGATACCAGCGTAGGAGGGGCGTAGCGAGTACGATCGCCGTGCCGAAGTAGCTACCAACGAGCGTCCGTTGAGGTCGGGTGAGTAGATCGTGCGACTCGGCGTAGCGGCGCATGAACGGGCTGAGGTCGTCGCGCGCGATATCGACGTTCTTGAATACGGGCTGCATTTCGGCGAACTTAGAGCGCAGCGCTTCCGGCACGGCGATATCGCACTGCACGAGACCGAATAGAGAGCCGTCGCGTACACCCTCCAGTATCGTCGAGTGCGTTACGCGCCTCGCGTCGGGTCGCGTCACGGCGGGGGGTCTCACGGCTCGCCACTGACACTCCCACATTTCGACGACGGCATCGACGTGGCGGCGCAGGTAGGACGTCACGGCGATCGTCGCGGCGTACAGAGTCGTCATCGGTTGACCGTTGACGGCGTTCGTCGTCACGTGCGTCTGGCATATCGGGCAGCCGTGAAAGAAACAACCGTGAAATTGATACGCCGTTCGCGTGGCGGCGCACCAACCGTCGACTCGGTACTTACCGATGCGCTTCTCGCGGCCGTTCAACTGGTGTCGTATAGGGGCGCCTATTCGTTCCGCTTCGTACGTCAACCACTCTACGGCCATACGACCGTAGCGGTGCACGTGTTCCGCTCGAAAGCCATTCTCCGCGCGTCGGCGCGTGTACCAACCCGTCGGCATTTCTCGCATCATCGCCGATAGATAGAGACCGTTCGCGTCATAGCCTACTATCGAACGACACGGGTTGTTACCGCCTCGAATCGACGTCACGCCGGCTTCGTGATGACGCGAGAAGATGATCGATGGACCGCCGACGATCTGCGACTGCAGTAGGCGGTGCAGGTCTTTGTTCGGTTCGTTGAACAGCGAGAAATGGATTGACGACGGCAGGTCGTTGAATAGGTACAACAACGTCAACCCCGGTACGCTGATGGCGTCCTTAAACATGTCGATGCGCTGACGGCGATAGAAGGCGAACTGCCGCTCGAGTGCCTCGAGAAACGGCGCCACATCTCGGTTATTATACCAGATTAGAAAATCGCGCATCGTCGTCATGCGCTCGTCGCGCCATGCCGTCGCACAAATTTCGTACGCCTCCGCGGAGATTCCCTCGCGTTTCAGGTGGCTGTAGAAAGTTTCGCGCGGCGGTAGGACGGTCTCGTCCAGGCGCGTCAACGCGTCGATATATTCGTACGGAAAGTACCCCTTTGTCGCCGCGCAGTCGTACGCTTTCAGATAGCGCTCGTAGCTGACACCGGGCGCGAGGTAATTAGTTATGTCCAGAAATTTCAACGTCGACGTCGTCAGGCACATGTAAGCGTTCTGTCGTTTAATCGTGAACGCCGACGATGTGTGCTGCGCGTCGTCGGTTATGAGCAGGGGGGTCAAGTACTTTTTGACGACATTCAAATCGTACTTACCGCTGTTGAAACCCAGTACGGGCATTTGACGAAGGTGCGTCCACAGGCGGTCGGCGAGTGCGGCGTACGGTGACGCATCCTTGTCGGCGTCGTCACTTCGTTGCCGCCAGTCTTTATCGAGCGCTTCGATCGCCTCAAAGACCGCGTCGTAGCGGGGGCGTAGAACCGCGCACGCCGCCGCGCTCACGGCTTCCAGGTCATCGATGAGGCGACGCGCTAGGTCGGCCGAATCACCGGTCGTGACGTAACAGCGCGCCGCTTCGTGTCCGGGCACGTTCGACGCGACGCTCACGCTGAGCAGTTCGTGTCGCGCTAGCCACCGACATTTATCGGTATCCGGCGGTAGATCGTTGGCGGCAAAATAACATTCAAAGTCGAATGTCGCGCGGTACGGATAGTAGCGCAGATCGTCGTCGCCGACATCGATACCTTCGTCGTCGAGTCGTTGAAATACGGACGGCTTCGGTCGGTAGACGCCGCCGGGAAACACGTGACGAACACCGCCCTCGCACGTCGCTTCGTGACGTCGTAATAGGGCCGGGTACTGCCAGAGGGAGTTGCCGCATTTCGAGCACTTGTACGTTTTCGCGTACGCGCGCAGGTCGATTATGTACGAAAAGTGATTCTCGTACAGGTTGACATTCAGGGTTGTGGGGTGCACGTCGAGCGATCGACGGACTAGTTCGGCGGCGCCAGTCGCCGTTAGTCGATAGACGACAATGTTGATACCAAAAAGCGTCTCCACGCGTTCCAGTTCGTTCAGGCGCACGCCGGTCGGCGTCGGGGCGTAGCGCGCGCTCAGTTGTTTAGCTACTCGCGTTAAACGGGCTGTATGTAGATTCCCCCTACCGCCACCACCTTGCCGATGGATGGCAATGCATCGGAAGAGGCATAGAGGATCGTCGTAGGGATTGCCTCTCCGATCGTTCGTCAACGCCACGACATGCTTGTTGTTACGCACGTAGGCGGGGAGCGCGGTGCCAACGCACCCGATAGGATGGTTTAGGATGGCGTTCACGAAGTAGGTGGCGTTCGTTACGAGCTCGACCACCCACCCCGAATCGGGGCGCTGCGCGATGACGTACTGTAGTACGTCGGTCGTGCGCACGACATCGAGGAAGCGTTCGAAAGAACGGCTATCGGTTACGAGGGCGGGTGTTTCGAGAAGGCGACCGCAGCAGTTACAGGACGAATGAAAATAGCGGTAACGACCCGACACCTTGTGGCGTAACACGAAACCATAGCTTACGTTTATTTTAAACGCATTCTTTCGTTCGCTAAACATAACCCTCAGACGCGGTTCGAGCACCCGCGTGCTCGTACAGGCGGTCATGCGATAGTTGTAGCGGGACTGTACGACACCGATCGCTACCGACGTCTCTATGCTACGTCGATGCTCGTCCACGACGCGTTGAAGAACATCGGCTGATGGCGGCGGCGGCGGTGGTGGATTATCATCGGGCGGTAACGACACCGCCGGATGACCGCACCCGTCCCTCAGGTGTCGTAGCATCACGGCGCGCGTACTGTACGTTACGCCGCATTTCGGACACTCTCGTCGCTTTACGCATAGCGCGTCATCGCCGCATCGTTTCGAACTCTTAGCGTGTCGCTCTAACGTCGACTGTTTCAAGAAATAAGCACCGCATTTCAGACATTGCCACCTAGTAATAGTAGGCGGCATACTTTTTTGTGCTGCTACCTTTTCGAATACCTCTATTTATAACGAGGTACGGACATGCGCAGTGAGTGCGTGGGGTTTGGTGGTGTTAGGTAACGGGGGTGGTGGTTTTGTTAAGTAACGGGGTGGTGGTTTTGTTAAGTAACGACTAATGATATTGAGGTACGGGACACACGTGATGTGGTGTTAGGTGCGTATGGGGTGGTGGTTTTGTTAAGTGGGGTGGCGGCTTTGTTAAGTAAGGTACCACGTGGTGTGGTGTTAGGTGCGTATGGGGTGGTGGTTTTGTTAAGTATAGGGGTGGTGATTTTAACGGACATGCGCAGTGAGTGCGTGGGGGTTTTGTTAGGTAACGGGGTGGTGGTTTTGTTAAGTAACGGGGTGGTGGTTTTGTTAAGTAACGACTAATGAGGTACGGGACACACGTGCCGAGAAGCCAGTCGGATACAAACTGTACCAAATACAGTTCCCCAGCTCGCCCCGGTTGTTGTCCGTGCGCCTTCACGTGTAGTAACTGCACCAGACGTATGAAGGTTGGTATCAGTGAGCGCTGCAGACACGATTCCAACACTACGTTGAAGTGTTGCGTGACGAGTTCGGCTACGTTGTCGTAGCGCCGTGCGTACTCGCGAGTAGGTCGACCCGCCCGATAGCCGACCATATGCACGTACGGACATCCCTCATTAACTTCGCAAACACCGCATCGATCGCGCGCCGTCTCCAATATCAGCTCACCGAGATGCTCAGCGAGAAGGGACATCGCATGTCGTTCATAGCGACAGGCCACCTGACCCCGCCCCGGTTCGACGACGCGTCGTTGCATCACGTCCGACGGCGCTGTCTTCCAACAACACGACGGCACAATCTGGTGTAAACTATCGTAAGGCGGTGGTGCACCAAGCGCTTCCTCAATGATAGCATCCAAGGCGCTATCGACGTCGCCCGCGCATCCCTACAGCACAAAAGCAGGTGCCTACAAACACACATTACACTTCCCACGGCGATCGTGCGCACGTTCAGGCCGTCGCACTCTCTACAAAACACATTATTATCATTAATCCGCCTCTTTTTCTGCGTTAACACGAGCCAGCAACGCGGCGTCTTTCCTCTCACTATTCAGCACCGAACGATCGAGCAGTGTTTGTACGAACACGGCAACTTCGGCGTACCTCGCACGCATCCGTTCATTATTGGCTAACATTTCCAGCAGAACTCGCCGCACCTCCTGTAGACATACAACAAAAATAAATGTCATGTTTTATATAGGATGAGCACCGTTCTATTTCGTAGCTCCTCTAGTAGGCTCTCTTTGCTTCGTAAGCTGAACACCAGGCCATTACGTAATTTTCCACTATCTCGTCTAGTAAGCGCGCAGCTTCGTCACTGGTCGGTTTACTAGTTAGCAACGCCGTCACCAGCGGGGCCTCCTAGAACACAAGAAACCCATTACTCATCAACGGCTCTCCTCAGTGTACGCACCGTATACGACGGCTCACCTTCCCAGGTAGTCTTACGAACACTGAGCTGTACTTTAGTGCCAGCCAACTCAAGTACAGTATCGCGAAGTTCCTCCTCGTTTAACTCCACCAAGTAATCAGCCCGGTACTCAACCAGCTTTGCCATTTGCGTGTCAAACAACGTCAGCCACATTTCATCTTCTTCGTCATCTCCATCTCGAATCATGACACGCAAAGCAAAGTAATTTTTTACCATATCAGGTTCCCCGTGGGTTCGACATAACATCACGCCGTCTGTGTTTTGATATAGCTTGCGTCGACATTGGGAACATCCCCTGTACGTGCATTTATCACGATAACTCACAGCCTCGATATAGGCCGAAGTCTTAAGCTTATACACACCGTTCTTAGAACAGGCCAGTTCCCTTACACTCACCAAGGTAGCCTGTGATGACGTTGCAGCGCTGCATTCCCGCTCAAGCGAGGCCCGTCTAGACGGCGGTGCCTCCAACGCCGCCTCTTCAGCCCCTCGTTTACGCCCAAGCGAGGACGCTATAACCAACACGGGTCTCTTAGCAGCCGGTGTGGTCACTTCCGCAGGCGGTTGTTGTTGACTTCCGCTCGCCTTACACGCTTGTTTGCGCATCGCCTTCATCTTTTTCAACGGTGTAGTCATCTCGCTATGGTCGGCCATTCTCGAGGTGGAAGAACTTCTACGGCTGTTGCTGCTGAAATCAGTCAGACCACTTGCATTATACCGCATACAAAATTTTCCACCGCTTTATATAAGCAACATACGGCGCATGCGTACTTAACGCATACCCCCCTAATCGACGTTTCTATTACAACGCATAACCGCCTAGTATCCGATGACTTTTATTTCCGGAAAAAAATCAGACGGTCATGTAGTGCGTTCGTTGACAAACGTTTATTTACAGCCAATTTTTCTACAATAACCACACCACTTAATTCCCTACACGCCACTGATCCCACACAACGCTTAAATTCATACTTTTAAAGCGTCGTTTACGTTTTGGAAAAAGCATTGTTCGCGCTTCACATTCCTTTCACGATAAGCTCCCCCATTAGCGTCACAGCTGTTTTGCGTCACCATCCGATTTCTAGCCCAGCGCCAAGAAAAAAATTACACGGTCACTTTAGTGCGTCCTGCGTTAAATGTTACTTTCACATCGAATTTTTCTATTATTAACACTCCACAACATACTTGATCCCTAACTAAGAGGACGCAACGGTTCATTTTTGGCATTTAAACGTTCGTTTATTGATATTTTTATATCTTTCCTTTCACTGTTTTTACGTAACTTTTGCGCATGCGCTCTTAACACATACCTAACGTTACACAACAACGCCCCCGGTCTCCGTTCAGTCTTTGTCATGGCCACCTCCCGAGCGCTCGCTACACCAACAACTGCCGCTGCAAAAGAACAAAGGTACTTCTTATTTTCATATAACTCTTATTTCTTCATTTACATATTAAACTATAAGTTTATTTTAGTGGTTATTTTCTTTTCCTATTACCCCGATTTATAATTTCTTCTTTAATTATTTCTTAGATCTGTCAGTTTTAAATACATTTCGTTTTCAAAACTTCCCTTTTCATATATGACAGAGGTCATTTTCATATAACTCTTATTTCTTCATTTACATATTAAACTATAAGTTTATTTTAGTGGTTATTTTCTTTTCCTATTACCCCGATTTATAATTTCTTCTTTAATTATTTCTTAGATCTGTCAGTTTTAAATACATTTCGTTTTCAAAACTTCCCTTTTCATATATGACAGAGGTTATTTCTATTCACAGTTATCATAACAACAAAATATTCATTATCTACTACATGGCAGACGTGCTAGTTACTTTTCCGGGGGTTGTAACTTACTATTTTCATATTTTATTTACTGCTATTTAATGCTTTCGTTCTTTTATTTATTTTTCCTATACACTTCACTTATTTACCAAATGATTCATTCACAGAAACCACCTACGACGCGCCGTCATTCTACCAACACGCGCGTACTTGGACATGACCGTTCCCCTCTGTCGAGTTACCGGGGTGCCACGACCGCCAACACCCGAGGAGGATTCGTTGGACGCCACCGGGCCGGCGTTGACGGAGGCCGACCCTAACATAGCCAGCCCGACCACAGTCGATCAGCCCGACGGCCTCATGACTTCTTTCACCATACTCGGGGCAAATGGATCGTGGTACACACCCCCACCCGTCGATGAACTATTTGAAAGACATGGTTTTAATGAGCTATCATTAACACCGATAGATGCATCTACAGCGTTGCAACGTCGCCGTAATGCAGCTCGTATGCGATCTGCTCAATTACCGTGCTTGGGACATTCCGACAGCACACCGCCAATTTCACGCCACCGTCGTGCTGTCCCTCAATAAATTACACCGTTCACGTTCACTCGTTTTCTATTACCTATAAGTTACCGTTGCTTACAGCTTTTTTAAATTATATATCCCACTCGTTTCGTTTTGCTAGCATAATAAACATACCGTCATTCCGCATCCATTTGTCCACCGCTTAACACGCCGCTACCTCGATAAACCAAGCCGCTGATTATCGCTTTAAACGCACGCATAAGCGCTGTTTCCACAAAGCCAACCAGTTTATTTCAGCATCATTACAAATCCGGCTAACAAAGTCCCAGCCGTAGATCTATTTTCAGCCGCCCATATCTAGGCCGACCGGCCGCGTCTCAACTTTCACCACTGCCGCCTATCCAGGGTACAGCGGCTAATCTCGTTCACACTGGGTTTAGTGCATTCGTACCCACGGTGATTTTATCGTAACCACGGTGGTTTTAACATAACCACATTGGTTTCTGCTATATCCCCGTATCGTAACTAGGGATGCTGTTATTATATTATTCGCTAGATGGCGTTATCACGTAACTAGGGACGCTATTATTATTCGCTAGATGGCGTTATCCCGTAACTAGGGACGCCGTAACTAAGGACGCCGTAACTAGGACGTTGTTATTAACCACTAGAGGGCGCTTTTCAGTCACAAAGAGTGACAGGCCATCAATCACGTTTTTTATAAGTATGTTCCCGATTTCTCTCAGGTTACACAAAACCCTTTGATCTTTTTTTTATAAGTATGTTCCCGATTTTGATAAGGACGTTTTTTATGCACGTAGTTAGGTCTAAAAAGGGGCGGGGCGAGTGTGTGCCTTGTCTCTATACTACTGGGGTGCTGTTGAAAATATTTTGCCGGAGCTTCAGCACCATTTCGTTGTCGCGCTGTCGGTTAACACACCCGAAGACGGGAGGGGGTTTCGACGGGTGTTCTTGAAGATTTTTTTCGAGGCGACGTTCATCATGTTTAAGCTCACCAACAGCCTCGATGTGTACCCCCCTGAGGCTCGCCAAAAAACCCACCTTCAAGCTATAGGAATAAACCTCAATTTGCACCACTCCCCCACATGAGGCTGTCCAAAAAAACCTTTCATGGCTCTCCAAAAACCTAAATTTGCACCGCTCCCCCACGAAGCTCGCCGAAAAAACATCTTCAGGCTCACAAAAAATATCAAATTCCATCAAAAAATGCACAGCACTTCCCTAAACATTGGGGGCTAATCCTATCTCCAGCCCCTGCACCAAATATATTGGGGGATCAGCCCCTCAAGCCATCCACCGGTTCCGACGTGTCTGGTTTAGCTCTTTCGATGAGAGGACGACACAAGTTAAGTGATATATGTGCCACTTCCACCACTCCGCAAAAGTATTAAAGGAGAAGACTGGAAATGACGGAGGCGCCGAAAGCAAATTTACCTATAAACAACAACAGAAAGTTGGCGTAAATCTTGTTCAAAGCAGGTGGCTGGCGTCGGATGGCAGGTAATGCACACAGAGTCGCGAAGTTGGGCCAGTACAGTATGTGGACGAGAAGAACACTCATCGCTGTGAGCCTGTGATACTCGCGGGCAGCTGCAATGACCCTTACAGACAATCCGCAATTCACGCCAGTAATTGGTGCGTCACTGCTGCAATAACTGATGACGTTTTAACTGAACATCATCCAACACGGGCAGTCAAAAATATAATGTTATTACATACATCTGTTCTCATTGCGGTGTCAGTTATCGATGTGTATGTGGGGTTTTAGGGCGGATGTGGTTGGTTACCTTGCGCTTTCTCCACTATTTATTATTTGTATGTAGCGGGGGAATTACCATGAAGACACAACACGGTTAAACGATTACTATCATTTATTGTGTTAATCTAAAGTACAAAATAAAAAAAACTGCAACATAATAACATATGATTAGGGCAAGTGCAACTATGGATACAAATGATCATTCAACAACAGCATTAAACATAATATTCCTTGCATAACTTTGATACAGTTAAATTGCATATAGATCATCTCAGATACCAAATAGCAGGCTAGCACCTGTGATATTTGTAACTATATATCCAAACGGCAATACTCCTTGACGGACTTACTATCAATAACACATAGGTATATATTAGTTTAAACACGGTATTCCCAAATCAAAAAATACATTCAAATGCATCCTAAGTATCATTAACACAGTATCAAATCAATGTAAAATGTCAATACAGTATAAACTCAGTTGTAATACTTCTACAATTAAACGCATGTATATGAGATATTCCTCTGTGCACAATAAAGCATCGGTACATATACATGACCATTATCATCATGTAACGGCTCATCATCCACATAGAATACGAGTCCATTAATCAATACTAAACGCATGTCTAACTGCATTGTTTCTAATTCCTTAATACAGTTGTATATTACTGTCAGACTAATTGTTTCTAACCAATTAGTAATACCCCATGACATGGAAGGTAACAATGCTCACCCCAACTGGGAACCGCAGTCTAACACAGCTAGCGCCCGAGCACTGCTCAGTGCAATCACACCATGCACTCTCTGTAAATAAACCAGCAAGTGAGATATAATACTCGCACAGCATTGCACTAACTAACAAGACTCAGCAATTGATACACAACCAATTATCAGTTATAAATGAATAAACCAAATAACGACTAACACGATATAATTATATGTATGCTGACATAATGGTTCCCTTAAAATGCACTAAAATAGCATATGTAATTCTGCTGTAAGAACACCTGCTAAGTGCCACATATATAAGCTGGATTTGTCTAGCTTTGCAAGTAAGTGTAATTGCTAACAACAATTAGAAATCACTTATTGCTTAAAGCATTGATTAAACACTCTTCTGCTAACCTATCCTATCAATATATAAATTACCCACTACACTGGCGGTAACAGCCCTTCTATAGAAACTACTCTGCTAACTCAATGGGCAGTCCGTCTATCCACTGACAGTCAACATGCTGTCCCTACTCCCTATGGAATAGCGATACCCGACACCGCTGCAGACACATCACACAGCCTACAGCAGGGAACATATCAACACAATGATCTCCTATTGAGTATTAAAGACTCACGCTAATTACTAGATTAGGAACCATGCAATTGTGTAGATAGTGCTTCCTTATCCCAAACAGTGGAATTTAACCTGCATATATCATAATACAAACAGCTGTAAGTGCTGGGGGAATTCCGCCCACACTGTCAACACAGACCAATTAATTGACCTTCCCACGGGGAACTTAAAAGTAACATTAATAGCAAGTATTGGGAGATAATTACATACATCTGCTGTCAGTTATACCCTGGTGCAATCCACCCACCTTACATCTTCATTTGTGTTTTTCTCTCCGTTAAAACACGAAATCTCGTGAGAAAACACTGGAGTGCTATGTCTGTCCAGCTTCTCTCGGAATCTCTGTGATGGCGTCTCTTAATAATCCTGGCTTCGTGACCGGGGTATGACCCTCGCTGGGGAAATTGACACCACAGGAGAAGAGAACCTAATGGCTTTCCCAGGCAGCATATGCTACACTGGCGACATGGGGTCTAACTGCTTAGTAGCTCAGAAGTAAAACCAATAGACAAAAAGTACATACCGGTTTGGTATAATAATATAGGTTAAAATTAATAATAATAATAATAATAATTTACTTATTGCTCAGTAACCCTGCCGGTTACATGTACATAAATATTAATTCACAAGCCTTCAAACTGATATCAGTTTATTCGGTGGGTTTTTCCACCTGCGTGTGGTTGGTTCCCCCACTTTTTATAATCATTTTGGCTAGGTAATGAATGATCATTTTAATTATGTAATCTGCATAATATATGCATGCTTAATGATTGTGGCTTTATATTTAAAGCTCTTATACAAACTTATATATATGCCTTGTGTTATTCAGCAAACTAGCCACGATTCATATCTTTGTAACAAGCAGCGTCGGCACACATAAATATAATTTTATCCTCACTGGCGTCGGAACACGGTGGATATTGGGGGCTGCGAGGCTATACAAAAAAAACAATTACACCCTTTTTGAAGTTCGCCAAAAACCAACATTGATGGTCTCAAAAAACCTCTAATTATATACGCCCCCTGGAGGCTGGCCAAAAAACACCTTGATGCTCTCTAAAAAACCTCGATTTACGGCCCCCTTGACGCTCGCCAAAAAACCCACCTAGAGGCTCTCTAAAAACCTCAATTTACACCACCACCCCCTTCAGGATCACCAAAACACCTCACGTTGAACCTCTCCACAAACATCAGTTTACTCCCGCCCTCCATTGACGCTGACCAAAAACCTGAAATTATACACCAATCTCCTGCCCCCCTCCCCCGTTTCCGACGCTGTGATACTAAAGAGTGATACAAAGTCAGAGACAAGGAGAAATCTGCGCGCTGTTATCCGAGTATAAAGCGGGGGATGGTACGCATGCAGACCATGCCGAGTTCGAAGGAAGTACGGCGGCGGGTATAGATGGCTGGAGTGGTCGCCACACCGTGGAATAGCCTACTGTACCGGATGCACAGAGTGCACCCGCATGCTGTTCATCAGTTGTGACAATCACAGTTTGAACTTAGCTGGTAGGGCCTATTAATTTTGCAAGTCAGGAACCCCTTGTCATTTTTTGGGACAATTGAAACGGTATGTTTTTGGCAAGTTGAACTATGCGACTCGGGAAACTTAGGCAGATGGTGCTCCACGAGAGACAAACGGGAATCCGAAACCTGGTGGTGACCCTGTAGCGCCAGAGTGGAGACTACCAGTAGGGTACAGTAGATTGTAACGATTGCTTCGATGACATTGTCGGGCTACTTCAGAAGCTAAGGAAGTTGTACAGCGTCGTGACGCTAAAGCAATGTGAAGAAGGGCAATCTGCAATGCGTGGAATATGAAATATAAGTTCAGAGAAGGGTACGACAACATAAAAGAATGTCCTCCTGAGCAGGAAATTATGCGTGTCGTGAAACGCATTCTAGATCGGCACCACGCAGTAGGAGATATATGGTTAAGAGGTTCGAATCATTCTTCTCAAGGAACAGCATGCCAAATGTTGCTTTCGCTGGACAGTTACACGGTAGGCACGGTGCTAGGCGTACATGCATGTCATTGAAGTTGATATAATAATAATAATAATATATTTTATTTAATATAGCGCCAGATCCAATTATAAATTGTTCGTGGCGCTTTACAACATGTAGAACCCAGATAGAGGTAATAATGGTGGCTAAATAAACATGCATTTTCTAAAAGAAATTCTTATAAAATTAATATTAGTAAAATACAAATAACTACAGTAATTAAATAAATATACTAAAATAATTATCATAGCTACAGTTCTATGTAGAAATAAGACATTGTCAATTCATTTAACTGAACTAATGTATATGTACGTATAAAATTAATATATAAATAGGTTAATTAATAAATATAAGAGATATAAAACAAATCAATGCAGATATTAAACTATGCCACATTTGGACAATAATGAGAGTCGAAAAAAAATAGTCTTTAAGCGTGCCTTGAAAGTAGAGAGACAATCAGACGTTTTAATGTCATTAGGCAAAGTGTTCCACAAAGTCGCCGCGGCGACCGCAAACGAACTGTCCCCAGCTTTGACATGAGTCCGCAGGACCGTTAACATGTTATTGTTGGTAGAGCGCAAGGGCTCTTGTTGGTTTGTATGGGCATACAAGGTCGCATCAATATTTCGGGGCATCGCCATGCACAGCTTTATATGTAATCACTAATAGCTTAAAGTCGATTATGTGTGCTACAGGCAACCAGTGAAGAATGCACAACAGAGGCATGGCGCTGTCACTCCGTGGGCGGCGTAGGATCAACCTAGCAGCAGAATTGTGCATTCTCTGCAGTCGAGCGATGTTGTTGACAGAAGTGCCGTATAGAAGTGAATTGCAGTAATCAAGCCGTTATGTAATAATGGCGTTGTCGACACGTTCCTTTGTCGTCGTTGGGAGATAACGACTCATCTGGTTAATATGGCGCAAGTGAAATGAGCACACACTGACGATGCTTGTAACTTGCTTCTTAAAATCGAGGTGGCGATCCATAACGACACCAAGGTTGCGAACACATCTTGAGGCAGTAATCGTAACAACTCCTACGCGTATCACACTGCCGTCAATAAGCGCTGCGGCAGCCTTTGACACTACGGGAAGATATTCCGTTTTATTGTTGTTCATGCACATGTAGTTTGATGTCATCCACTGATTTACAATATCTAGACACTCCTCCATACGTCGCAGAGTAGCAGCCAACGCAGTCGCAGTGAGGTCAAAATGGCAGTACAATTGCAGATCATCCGCATAATGATGAAAACAAAGTCCATGCGCCCTGATTATGTCGCCAATGGGTTGTACGTACAACGAGAATAACAAAGGACCCAGCACCGAACCCTGTGGGACACCCGATGTCACGCAAGTTGTATTCGATGACGCATCACGAATGACCACGCGCTGGGTCCGGCCCTGCAGATAGGATTGCAGCCAGCCAAGCGCCTTGCCAACAATGCCGTAACGCACCCGAAGGCACTGGATCATTATCTTGTGATTGATTGTGTCAAAGGCCGCACTAAAGTCAATAAGAAATAGTGCCGTGCCTTGTCTATTGTCTATAGCGGCATTTGTTACATACAATAGTGCGGTTTCAGTTTAATGATTCTTCCGGTAGGCTGATTGGAAACAGTCCTCCATACGCTGATCGGAAATATGAGAGATGATCCTTCGCGCAATAACTTTCTCTATGACTTTTGACAGATGGCTTAGGTTGCTGACTGGACGGTAGTTGTTGAGTATGTCCTTGTTGAGTGATTGTTTCTTGAGCAATGGCCGGACAATTGCGTGCTTAAACAGCACAGGCATGACTGCCTCCTCGAGTGAGGCGTTTACAATTTGTATGATGATAGGAACGATACTGTCCACGTTGTCATTTAGTTGCTTAGTTGGTAGTGGATCAAGTGAGCATGTCTTATCCGTAGTGCCAAGAATATTAGTGATATTGGCTGTAGTAGTTGGCTCGACCACTTGAATTGGGTCAGTAAAACAACGTGTATCGTCCTCTGTCGGGTCAACGGCAACGCGGTAGTGCAAGTTAATCAGTAATTTATCGATCTTTTCTTGGAAGAAACGTGAGAATTTATCACATCCTTCCTCCACTGAGCAGAATTCAGGAAGTTGCATTTTGTGTACGTCGAGTGATCTCAGAATGCGAAACATGTTCTTGTTATTAGCGTTCTGTAATTGTCCACGATACTACTCGGTTTTCTTACTGGCTATCATTGTAGTGCAGTCGTCGCGAGCGGCGACTTATAATTGGCGGTGTATTTCGAGTTTTGTTCTTCTCCACAGATTCTCACATGTTCGCCTCTTCTCTCTTGCTTCGTCGACCTCAGCGTCATACCACGGATGCGGCAAGTTGCTCCTGACGTGTACGTAGCGCCAAGGAGCGTGCTTGTCTAAGCAGTTAGTGAGACAGGTGTTGTAGTCCGATTCTAAGACCTCCGCTTGCTGACCGTCAGCGTGGGCACACATGCCAGAACACGCAGATTTAACGTCTTCACTGAACACTGTAGCATCCATCAAAATGAGTATTAAAGTCTCCAACAATTACGGTTGGTATAACGGAAACACATGTTTCTGTAAATAAGCATTCAAGTTCAGCATAAAATTCAGACGAAGTTCCAGATGCCGTACTTGAAGCAGGCGGATGGTAGATGACACACATGTTGAACGATATAGAATGGGCTGCAGAGAACTGCACACGGAGAAGTTCAATGGTATTCAAATGGAGAGTAGGAAGAATCTTCGTTGTAAATGTATCGCGGTGCAAGATTGCAACACCGCCACCACGACGAGAAGATCGTGCCACGTGCTGGAAGAGGAACTCGGGTGGGGTCACTTCATCAATAACAACTTCGTCACGGGTCTTCCTTAACCACGTCTCGGTTATCGCTAAGATGTCGCATTTGTGTTCAACGACGTATTCGTTGATTTTGAGAGCTTTATTGCACACGGAACGAGCATTCAGTAATGGCGAATGGCGTATCGTGTGGCATAACAGGGGCGGCTCTTAGAGTTACCAGATTCGCACTGACACTGCCTTGTCGACATACAATTCGTGAAGGATCTTCAAAACGGCTGGTAATCCGCGTTCGGATCGCGCGCTGTTTGCGCGTGCCCCCACGTCTGCCACGCAGAGTTGGACGCGCCGTGGACAGTCCTAGACGTCTGATCAATGAATACAGTGTGTCAGGTAATCGCTGAGTGACACCCCTGGTGGCAGGGCGGAAAGCCCGAACGACGTTCTGTAGGCACATCGCCGCCAACTGTAGAACAATGCCTTGCTAATTATAGTTTACCAAATTAGGTCACTCACGGGCGTTGTCGGTCTAAAGACCTGTAGTCCACCAGCTTCGTCAGCGACACGGTTGGCTGACGACATTAAATCATGATCACTAGAGTTCGACTGAACCACCCTCTGCCAAAACATAGGAACCTTGGGGGAGGGGGGCTGAGCCCCCAATATTTTTGGTAGGGGGCTGGAGATAGGATTAGGCCAAGCATATGCTAATATGAATGGGTTAATTTAGGGTGGAACTTGAGGGTTTGGGTGAACCTCAGGGTTTTTTGGTGAGTCTCAGCGGGTGCAAACCGTGCAGTGAGAGGTTTTTGGAGAGCGTGAAAGTGTTTTTAAGAATCAAATGGATATTTTGGTGACACTGGAGGTGTTTTAGCGAGCATCGGGGGGGGGGGGTATAAATGGAGATTTTTGAAGAGCCTGAAGGTTATTTTTTTTGGCAAGCCTCAAGGTGGGATTTTGTCAGTCTCAGCTTAGGTCTTAGGTGTTGTTTCTCCATACAGCCCCTTCTGCGGCTAACCTAGGAGTTGAGAGAGTGCGCATAGAAAAGGGTGCGTTAAACTGAATTTGAAAATTAATTTTTAAAAAAATATAAAATTTATTAAAACTAATTATGTAAAACAAGTGCAATAATTTGTGCAGATTAAAAACACAGTCTCTGTCTTTATTTATAGTCTGGTAAGGTGGGCTGGAGCAACAAGGTGGATGGTACTCAGAGCCTGTTGGAATGGGTGTAGTGTGGGTAGGCTCATTGTTTCTGGGGGAGCAGATTCCGAGCTCTGATAACCCTAGGATAGAATGAGTATGCATATGTATTTGTGTGTGCATGTATTTGTATGTATTTGTTTGGATCGCTGTTTCGTGTACGGGAGCATGGGACTATAAGATGTTGTGGTAGGGTAATGTTTCGTGTACGGGAGCATGGGACTACAAGATGTTGTGGTAGGGTAATGTTTCGTGTACGGGAGCATGGGACTACAAGATGTTGTGGTAGGGTAATGTTTCGTGTACGGGAGCTTGGGACTATAAGATGCTGTGGTAGGGTAATGTTTCGTGTACGGGAGCATGGGACTATAAGATGTTGTGGTAGGGTAATGTTTCGTGTACGGGAGCTTGGGACTATAAGATGTTGTGGTAGGGTAATGTTTCGTGTACGGGAGCTTGGGACTATAAGATGCTGTGGTAGGGTAATGTTTCGTGTACGGGAGCATGGGACTATAAGATGCTGTGGTAGGGTAATGTTTCGTGTACGGGAGCATGGGACTACAAGATATTGTGGTAGGGTAATGTTTCGTGTACGGGAGCTTGGGACTACAAGATGTTGTGGTAGGGTAATGTTTCGTGTACGGGAGCTTGGGACTATAACATGCTGTGGTATGGTAATGTTTCGTGTACGGGAGCATGGGACTACAAGAAGTTGTGGTAGGGTAATGTTTCGTGTACGGGAGCTTGGGACTATAAGATGCTGTGGTAGGGTAATGTTTCGTGTACGGGAGCATGGGACTATAAGATGCTGTGGTAGGGTAATGTTTCGTGTACGGGAGCATGGGACTACAAGATGTTGTGGTAGGGTAATGTTTCGTGTACGGGAGCTTGGGACTATAACATGCTGTGGTAGGGTAATGTTTCGTGTACGGGAGCATGGGACTACAAGATGTTGTGGTAGGGTAATGTTTCGTGTACGGGAGCTTGGGACTATACGATGCTGTGGTAGGGTAATGTTTCGTGTACGGGAGCATGGGACTACAAGATGCTGTGGTAGGGTAATGTTTCGTGTACGGGAGCATGGGACTATAAGATGCTGTGGTAGGGTAATGTTTCGTGTACGGAAGCATGGGACTACAAGATGTTGTGGTAGGGTAATGTTTCGTGTACGGGAGCATGGGACTATAATATGCTGTGGTAGGGTAATGTTTCGTGTACGGGAGCAAGGGACTACAAGATGTTGTGGTAGGGTAATGTTTCGTGTACGGGAGCATGGGACTATAAGATGCTGTGGTAGGGTAATGTTTCGTGTACGGGAGCATGGGACTATAAGATGCTGTGGTAGGGTAATGTTTCGTGTACGGGAGCATGGGACTATAAGATGCTGTGGTAGGGTAATGTTTCGTGTACGGGAGCTTGGGACTATAAGATGCTGTGGTAGGGTAATGTTTCGTGTACGGGAGCATGGGACTACAATATGTTGTGGTAGGGTAATGTTTCGTGTACGGGAGCATGGGACTATAAGATGCTGTGGTAGGGTAATGTTTCGTGTACGGGAGCATGGGACTATAAGATGCTGTGGTAGGGTAATGTTTCGTGTACGGGAGCATGGGACTATAAGATGTTGTGGTAGGGTAATGTTCAGGAGGTTGTGTATTATTTTGTAGAAGAAGGTAAGTTGGTGTTGTAATCGTCTTCTTTCTAGAGTCTGCCAACCAAGTTTATTTATGAGGCTGGTTTCGCTTGTTGTGCGGCGGTGGTCATTTAGAGTAAATCTAGCTGCGCTTCTTTGAGGGTATCAGTGTTATTTTGTGTATAGGGATTCTAGGCTATAGTGTTGGCCTTACTAACACATTGTAGGCTGTTCCATTAACTTTATATGTTGCATGGTGGTGAGAGCGTTTAAGGAGGCCTGTATTCTAGCGGATTGAGGTGCAGTGGTGTTAACATGCTTTGTTCTCGACAGTTTATAATATATTGTAATGCCAATATAGGTGTGTGAATCGACTTGGGATACTGGTTGGTTTGAGATGGTGTAGGTAGAGTGGCTTGGTTTGCATAATGGGTAATTCTGAGAAATTGACACTTTGGGATATTGAAGTTCATTTGCTACTTGACCATCCGACTCAGTCAAGTTTGTTTAGGTCTGTTTGAAGGACGTTATGGTCTGCAGGTGTTTGAATTTCTCTACATAGGATCGAATCATCGGCGAAGAGTCTGATATTTGAGTTGATTGAATCGGTGATGTCATTTATGTACAGTAGGAAAAGGACAGGGCCAAGGATTGAGCTTGGGGTACACCAGAGATGACCTTTGCAGGAGCTGAGTGAAAACCATTTACTGATACAATATGGGTGCGGTTTGATAGGAATGACTTACTCCATTGTAGTGTGTGACCTGTGATACCATAGTGTGACAAAATAATGTATGCTCCCCATGTGACGAAAATACTTTACGCTCCCGACGAAAAGTTGGTTTGAGCCATGTTGTTACTCACTGACACTGTCAATCTGAGATATTAAATCGTATCCAAACGTGTATATTTGGCATACGCATCGCAACTACCAGCACCAGAGCCACTTGACATTCACAATTCAGCAGCGGCAGAGCTGTGGAGTGAATGGTGGCAAACTTGGAAGCATTACGCACGTGCGACCGAGTTGAACGATAAAACCGAGCCGATACACTATACAGGTGTCAATCCTGCTAACACTGATTGGCGCTTCGGCGAGGCGTGTGTATTCCACGTTCGAGTGGAACCCCGCAACAGACGCAGAGACGATCCAGCCGGTGTTGAACAAGTTTGAGGCATAATGCCGGCTAAAAAGGAATGTGCCGTTTGAACATTAACGGTTCTACAAGCGCCAACAGCAATCAGCAGGCCGGCGAAACGTCCGACCAAGTCCAATAATATGTCACAGAGTTGCGGCAACTCGCCAACAGTTGTGATTTTGAAAATATCACAACAGAAGAGATCCTACGAGACAGGATTCTCTTCGGCATCCCAGACGAGCGAGTACGGGAAACATTACTGCGCAAAGACGGTTTAACCTTGACCAAGATTTTGAACACTGTTCGGGCGTCCGAACTGTCTAACGCACAGATGCGTGAATTAGATGGCGTGTCGTCGCCAACAGCATCTGTTAACGTGGTACTTAAGCCAAAGAAAAACAAGCCAGAGACGCAGAAGGGACATCAATCATTACGGTCAGGCGAGAGCAAATATTGCGGCCAGCTTCACGAGTTTAAAAAGGAGCATTGCCCTGCATACGGCAAGAAATGTGGCAAGTGCGGCAGAGCTAGAAAATTACTTTGCCAAGAAATGTTTGCATAAATCACACCAGAAGACAGTGAGAAGTGACAGTGGGCGAGTTTGACAACGAGGAAGCTGTATATAAGCTAGATGTGTTAACAGCACAGCCCGCTCCAGACAGGTGTGTTACACTTAAGCTGCGAAACTCCGGAAACTTTACGAAGTTTTAGCTTGACACAGGTGCATAATGTGACGTAATCCCGGTACACGTATACAAACAAGCCACTGGAGATGTTACGCTGAGTGACGTGACGCCAAGCAACGACACGATGGTCGCGTTTGGAGGCACGAAACTGAGCGTGTGTGGACAAGTTCTGCTCCCGGTGTCACGTGGGGAGACACGATGCACACTGCGTTGTAACTTGGTGGAAGCTGACGTTCGCCCATTGCTGGGACGCAAGGCCTGCGTTGGCATGCAGCTCATCAAAGTGCTCGACTCAGATGACGTCAATCGTCCTGTCACAGGTGATCGACCTGTATTCGTTGTCAGGGAGGCAAACAAACCACTGACTAAAGAGCAGTTAGTGTCGAAGTTCCCAAAGGTGTTTGCGGATGGCATAGGCAAGCTGGACGGAGAATATCACACCCGCCTGGATCCCAGCGTGCATCCTGTGCAGCACGCACCGAGACGTGTGCCAGTGGCGCTGAGATCAAAACTACATACTACACCGGACGACATGGTAGAACAGGACGTGCTGGCTCCTGTGACACAACCAAATCCATGGATATCGTCAATAGTGGTTGTGCCGAAGAAGAATGAGAAGTTGCCGATTTTGTCTTGATCCAAAGGACCTAAACGCTGCTGTTCAGAGAGAGCACAACCCACTTCCCACGATCGAAGACATCGCGACACGACTGCATGGTGCAAGGGTCTTCACCATACTAGACGTCCGCAGCGGGTCCTGACATATTTGCTTAGATGACGAGTCGTCCCAACTAACAACTTTCTACACACCGTTCGGACGGTATCGTTGGAAAAGGATACCATTTGGAATCAGTAGTGCACCGGAAATGTTCCAGAGGAAAATGCACGAACTGATCGAGGGTCTCGCGGGAGTTGAAGTGGTGGCTGATGACTTTGCAGTGATTGGCTGTGGCTCAACCATGGAGGTAGGTCAAGGATGCGGTCTCCAGTGCTCCAGTACTGAGGTACTACAGTCTGGAGGACGAACTCGCACTACAGTGTGACTGCTCGCAGTCTGGCCTTGGTGCAGCATTGATGCAGCTGGGACAACCAGTAGCATTTACATCATGAGCGCTTACGTCAGCTGAAACCAGATACGCTCAGATTGAGAAAGAGCTGCTAGCAATTGTGTACGCGTGTGAGACGTTTAACGCGTATGTGTATGGTTGAGACGAAGTCACCATACATAGGGAGGCACTCTATTGGCCACACATGTCTCAGGACAAGAAGACGTACATATCGACGTGCGACGTCTGTCTAGCACAGCAAGCCTGGCCCATGCGTCCACGGGCCAAGCTGGCCTTAGATATGCGTGCCTTGCATGGGCGCACGTTGCTTGTTGCTGACTACTTTAGCAACTTCTTGGAAGTGGAGAGTCTCACATCTGTGACATCGCGGAGCGTGATACGTGTGTTGTTATCCCTGTTCGCCAGACATGGGATACCAGACGTACTAGTATCGGATAATTGGCCACAGTTCGCATCCGCCGAATTTGCAGAGAAGTGGTCTTTCCAACATGTGACTACACTACGCGCAGTCGAACGTTAAGGCACAGAATGCTGTGAAGAATGTGAATAGGCTGTTCTCGAAGTGTAAAAAAGGTGGTGTGTCCGAGTTCCTAGCTCTCCTCGATTGTAGGAACAAGCCATCTGAGGGCATGTGCACGAATCCAGCACAGCTTGAGACTGAAGGGTCGCAGATGCAAGACGTTGCTTCCCATGGCTGCTCCTCTGCTACAGCCGCGTCATACCACTGTGAATGATAGGCATGCGTTGTTAGCTGCCAAGGCAAAGTAGGAGCACTACTACAAAGTGCTTGCGCATACGATTGCCGGGTGAGAAGACCTGGACCCTTGATACCTGCGACGGAGACGCAGGCCCTAAATCATACGACATCTGAGTTGGTACGAGCACATATCGTCGAAATCGTCGAGACTTCAGACGTACACCATCCCAAGAACCACAGTTGAACGAGGATTTGGGCAGTGCTGACGAGTCAGAGATGCATACGGAGCAGCCAGATGCGCCGGCTGTTCTTGATGAGCCTCCAGTAGCTGTCACTGCGACACCTGTGAAGAGTGCATCTTCAGCACTCAGACGCTCGAAGCGTTTGCGTCCAACAAATGTCCAACTTCGTGACTATGTCTGATGAGGTTGCGAATCCACTTGGACTTTGAACGATTCGGTTTTGAACCATTAATTCAGAACATTGAGACTATATAAACAATTAAACAGGGACATTTCGATATTGACGATATAATGAACATTTTGCTATACAATTCTTGTGTTGCAATAACTATTAGTTGCTGTTTAAATTACATTGATACAGATGTTCTTTTCTGTTAGAGGGGAAGATGTGACGAAATAAGGTATGCTCCCCGTGTGACTAAAATACTTTACGCTCCCGACGAGAAGTTGGTTCGAGTGTATCTTTACACATAGTAGTTTAATTTATCGAGAAGTCGTTAAATTTTTTGTGGGGAACCTTGTCGAAAGCTTTCGAAAAATCGAGAAGATTGACGTATATTTGTTTCTGATCGTTC
The DNA here is from genome assembly GCA_963995525.1 of Escarpia spicata. Taxonomy (NCBI): domain Eukaryota; kingdom Metazoa; phylum Annelida; class Polychaeta; order Sabellida; family Siboglinidae; genus Escarpia; species Escarpia spicata. The sequence goes on from OZ023212.1 coordinate 17,867,630, forward strand.
TTAGAGGAAGCCTAGTCATGGACTGTTTCCACAATCTGTGTGTGGCAGAATAGTCCAGTTTGGAATCTATGCTGGTGATGGAGGATAACGTTGTTAGCACTGAGGTGTGTCCACGTGTGGCTAAGAACAATAATGCTCCATCACCGTTCACAGAATGCATGTCGGCGAAATTGGTATATAATTTACAAGATCGACAAGAGCTGTGGTCCAGGCTTGTGGGAGTCTGCCGTCCTTGTATACTGGGGTGACAAGAGCTGTGGTCCAGGCTTGTAGGAGTCTGCCGTTCTTGTATACTGGGGTGACAAGAGCTGTGGTCCAGGCTTGTGAGAGTCTGCCGTCCTTGTATACTGGGGTGACAAGAGCTGTGGTCCAGGCTTGTAGGAGTCTGCCGTTCTTGTATACTGGGGTGACAAGAGCTGTGGTCCAGGCTTGTGAGAGTCTGCCGTCCTTGTATACTGGGGTGACAAGAGCTGTGGTCCAGGCTTGTAGGAGTCTGCCGTTCTTGTATACTGGAGTGACAAGAGCTGTGGTCCAGGCCTGTGGGAGTCTGCCGTTCTTGTATACTGGGGTGACAAGAGCTGTGGTCCAGGCTTGTGGGAGTCTGCCGTTCTTGTATACTGGAGTGACAAGAGCTGTGGTCCAGGCTTGTAGGAGTCTGCCGTTCTTGTATACTGGAGTGACAAGAGCTGTGGTCCAGGCTTGTAGGAGTCTGCCGTTCTTGTATACTGGGGTGACAAGAGCTGTGGTCCAGGCTTGTGGGAGTCTGCCGTCCTTGTATACTGGGGTGACAAGAGCTGTGGTCCAGGCTTGTGGGAGTCTGCCGTTCTTGTATACTGGGGTGACAAGAGCTGTGGTCCAGGCTTGTGGGAGTCTGCCGTTCTTGTATACTGGGGTGACAAGAGCTGTGGTCCAGGCTTGTGGGAGTTTGGTGGAGATGTATGATTGCGGAATATGTGTTGTATTATTGTGGATATTTCTCTGGCAGTCTCCTTTAATACGTTTGCTGGAATTTCATCTGGTCCTGATGCCTTGTTTGGTTTTAGAGCTTTAAGCTGTTTTATGATGTCATTTATTCCGATATTAAGTGTTTTTATTGAAGGGAATAGTGATGGGCCTTTAGGTGGGACAGGAAGTTGTTCTATGGTGAAAATTGATTTGAAGTGGTCATTTGGTGTGTTTGCTTTGCCGTGATCAGTTGTTTGCATCTTGTCATTTACTTTTAGTGTTGGGATGCCAAGGTTTTTCAGTTTTTATTTGTTTAATGAAGGACCAGAATCGCTTAGGGTTTATGATGTTATTGATGTAGCTGTTGTAGGATTTGGTTATTTCTTTGTTGATTTCTTTTCTTAAGTTTTTGAAGTGTTCCCAGTGTTTTTCTTTGTTTTCTTAGCATTAGCGTGAGTTTTGACCCGTTTTCTTTGTAGTCTGATTATGTTTTTTGTGATCCAGGGTAAATGCAGTTTTGATTTTCCTATGCGGTTATAGGGATAGATTGTTCTATCAGTTTAGTGTAGTTTTGGTGAAAGAAGTTCCAATTTGTATCACTCTAGATTATCAGGATTTGGGGCAAAGTACTTTTGAGGAAGAATGGTACAGTTTGATTTGAGGGCTTCCCAGTTAGCAGATTTATAGTTATACACTGTGTTTGGTTTTATTCATGGGGTTCATGTTAATGCAAAAGAGACCATCTTCGTGATCGCTCATGCCTGTCATTGTTTATACGCTGGAGATAACGGCGGGGTTTGATGCAAGTACAAGGTCAATGATATATCCAGAGTCTAGTCGGGTCGGTTCATTTACCGTATTTGTTAAACCATATTCCCTGACTATTTCAAGTTGTCTGTTGTGTTTTGTTGCTGTGTGTGTGTTGGTTTGTTGTACAGAGGTTTTCCCATTTGATGTCATTTAGGTCCCCGGCGATTATAACGGATGGAGGAAGTTTGCAGCCACGGTAGAGGATATCCATGGATTCATGTAAGGCTTCCAGGGATGTTGTATGATCATTTGGGAATCTGTAGTAGGATGCAAAATATAATATATTCTTTCATAACAAAGGTATATTATACCTTTGTTATGAAATAAGTGTTATTTAGTCCAGACTATTTTACATGTAATATATATATATATATAATATCGATTCAGTTTATCTTGGGGGGTCTGCAAATATGTTATTTCGCAGTGCTATTAGAACAGCACCTCAATGAGTGTTGCGGTCCTTCCTGATTGCTTCATAGTTTGTGGGGGAAAAAGAATATGTGGGGATGCATGAATCAAGTTTGGTTTCCACTAGGAAGAGTATGTCAGGGTTTGTCGAATTTATTGCCTGACGTTGGGATACTTGACACTGTTGCAGTTGATCAGCATGGCTTTTAGTTTAGATTTTGTTTTAGCGTTTGCTCGGGCGGGGATAGATGTATTTGCTGGATTAAGTGCAAAGGTGGTGGTGTGGTGCGAGTATAGGTCTGTGTGACGCGTCTAGTGTCGCAGCGTAGTGAGTAGCTTGTAGTGCATGCGCTTCTTGCTCTCACTTTCAGTTGCGAACGCCAGCTAGCCCCTTCACAAGGGCGAAAAGTGACATGAGTGCGCAAGCCTCCCCTGCTGGTACATAGCCTCTCCATAAGACTTTAGCATGATCCCCTTGTGGTACACTGCGTTAACTGGGCACCTTAAGGCCCCAGGCTAACATGCTAGGGATCTATGAGAGGGACAACTCTGATTTGACAGGCAGTGGATCTAGGAGAAGGAAAACTCTGAATTCAAACCATGGGCAGTTCAAGTCCACTAGTCATGGAAGACATTGACCTACGGAAGGAAAACCTAGAAGACAAACCCACCACATGGGTCAGCATGGGCAGCGCCATGTGGCTCGAATAAATGACCTCAAATATATGCTATGTCACTTAGTAATTACGAGAATTGCTACGGCGTGCGGGGGAACCGACGCACTGGGACCCAAGCACCAGCGAGAAATTTGCGAAGACCTGGAGGGTCGAACAGATCTACTATCATGCAAAGTTCGGTTTGCCACCCTCAATGTTGGAAAAATGGCGGGGAAACGAATGGAGGTGGTGGAGCTAATGAAGAGGCGGCAAATATCAGTGATGGGGGTACAAGAAACCAAGTGGAAAGGGGACCGGGCAGTGGAACTGGGATGTGGGTTTAAGATGCTGCATGCAGGGGGAGACGGAAGGACGAATGGTGTGGGAGTGATTATGAAGGAGGAACACAGCAAGGAAGTCATCAGGGTGGAACGATGGGAAGGCAGGATAAATGCAGCGTGGTTGTTAGTTGGAGGAGAGATGATGTGCATACTATCGGGCTACGCACCACAGTCACGGAGAACTCAAGACGAGGAGACAACAGCGGTAGTGAGAGTCGAAGGAGAAACGTCGGAACAATTTGGAGTGGAAGTAGGACTCGGACAGGGAAGTGCCTTGAGTCCCCTGCTTTTCATTATGGTGATGAACCTGATCAGTGGAAAGATATCGGAGCAGGAGGAACTTAAGAAGATACTGTATGCAGACGACCTAGCAGTGGTGGTTGATAACAAAGAGGAACTACGGAAAGCACTGCAAGAATGGAGTGACACCTTTAGAAAACACGGCCTCCGAATGAATCTGGAGAAGACTGAAGTAATGTGGATAGGTGAACAGGAGGTAAATCTGCATGTTGTTGTTGACGGAAAGACCATTAAACAAGTGAACAGCTTTGTATACCTGGGCGGTACAGTGTGTGAGGATGGAAGGAGTATTAAAGAAATACAGAGGAGGGTGCAAGCAGGAGCAGCAGCATGGAAGAGGGTAGAAGGCATTATGTGGGACAGAAAACTGAAGAAACAACTGAAAGGAAAAGTGTTGGAAGCCTGTGTTGTGCCAGCCTGTATATATAGATTGGGAACACTGCCACTGACAGAGAGACAGGAGGAGAAACTACAGGTAGCAGAAAACAACTGGGTCAGAAGAATATGTAGAGTAACGAGAGAGGATAGAAGGAAGATGAAGGAATTGAGAGAGGAGATTGGAATGAAAAAACACCTAAAGAGGAAAGTAACCGGTAACAGAATGAGATGGGCGGGACAGGTACATAGAATGGGTGAAGACAGACTGGCGAAAAGAGCATGGAAAGTAGAAGAGGGTGGCAGACGAAGAAGAGGAAGACCAAAGCTGAGATGGAACGACAGCATAAAAAGAGATCTGGGGAGGGCCGGCGTGAACAGCCATGCATGGACGGCCATTGCGGATGAGAGAAAGAGGTGGAAAGAACTGATAAGAAAAGTAGAAGCTACCAAATGACGTGTACCCCACCCCGCAAAGGAGCAAGGGGAAGAAGAAGGTGCACATGTAGGGAGTTGGTCATCCATGCTATATTTGAATAATAACTGCTGTCTGGAAGAGACTGCAGAACTGAGTATTGGTTTGGTGTGGTTATGTTGCTTGAGAATAGACATCAGCAGAATAGTTTGGGAGCCCACAGCAAGAGCAAAACCATAGGACACTGTTGTGCTTTAATTGTTCATATGTGATATCATTTATTTGGACACACGAGGTGTGGTACCAGCAGTCACATTCATCACATTGGATGGCATGGTGGTGTTCATGTACCTCATGACTGCAGGTGCCACATGGGAAGTCTGGAGTGGAGGTTGACATGGGGCCAGCTAGGCTAGGTTAGGGGATGCAGTTGACGTTTTTTGGCGAGCTTAAAAAATGTTGAACGTCACCGCGGAAAATATTCAACAGCACCCTCCAACAAGGGGGCGCGCGATAGTGTAGCGGTTGGCACATCCGCCTGACATGCCAGCGCCCCGAGTTCAGTACCCGGACCGGGCAGGTATGGTATATTTGGCTCTCAACATTGGGGACTGTGAGATCACGTTAATGTCGGTCCCGTCTCAATCTGGGACGCAAAAGAACCACTGAGGACGACAAGCACCATTGCAGTAACCACCCTGAGTGCCAGCATAGAAAGGTCTTGGCGATAATGTTCTGAAAAGGCTGACTTGTCACTAGTTGAATTAGACCTCATAAGATCATAACTTTATACGAAACATTATAACCACAATAATACAGACTAGTCGGTTAATAGAACGTTGCCGAGTGCTGGAAACAATTAGAACAACCCTCGCGACGTTACTGCAATGTCTATAAAAATCATAATAATATCTCCCCAACAGCAACGTTCTCATATTCGCGTCGTGCGCAACCCTGGATGCATTTTGCCCTTGTTTCATTATCCAAGCACCGTGACGTGGCGCCACTGTTTATTATTAGACACAACCACAAGATTGACGATGCCGGCTGACAGCTCGACTGCCTAAACGTGACTAATTTCGCACAAGCCGCTGCATATTCCGGTTGCACCACCTGATTAGCTAAACATGGAATGCCCAGACTAGTAATACCAAAAAAATCGTAATTTCTTGCACGAATGTTCCGCAATACAACGCTTAATGCCCGCTCTAAAAATAAACGAAACAGCACATGTTCCCCACAATTCCAATAGGTCACGTGATACCATTTGTTTCCGCATTGGTTAAGCAAGGTGCGCGAAATGATAGCCGATGCCTTTTAGCAAACACACCCATATGTACTTGAATGGCAAACGTCAATTTATCGTAATTTACGGGCGATTATATAAAGACACATTTAAGCGGATGATTGTATATACACATTGGTATAACAACGGAAATATATCTAAATTAAGAAATCCCTCAAAAGAATATGTGCACTATGATATGCCGATAAAACTTGGATAAGTGGGGGGGGGGAGTTCCTTAGATGGAACTGCACCAATGGAGGTAAAGTTAGCAGGTCGGATTGCTGTTGATTCGTCGTCCGTTTACGCTGGGTCCCCATAGCCAATCATCTCTGATCACCGTCGATTGTGGCCCAATGTAAGTTCACGAATTATGTTTACCTAGAAGCCAACTTGTGTGATATGTTTAAGAAAAAGTTTAGCCCACTGACTACTAAGACGCATAATAAAGTCTAAAATCTCGCAGGAATGTCGTCATGATAATTTCTGTGAAGTAGGTCACTCAGATGTGTGATCGGAAAACTAGTCGGTAGCGCGACAAGCCGCTTTTGTAACACCGGCTACTATGCATTGGAGTCGCTTCATTCGGTGACACAAGCACGTGGATATAATTCAACACGTTTTCTGTCAAACGATGTGTTTTCTTGCATTAACGAATTAATACACAATGACGTCAACATGTCTTTGTTACCAATTATGATATCGTATATATCACACCTTCGCTTGACGCTTTCTGAACCTGTGTCGTCTCGACTCTTATTATACTATATAGAGACTAGTCTAAAGCTAGACTAGTCTACACTATATTATAGTTATAAAGCCATTAAAGGCAAAATCGAGGTGGGTCCAGATTCTACACAAATACCGTATTTAGTTTCACAAGAATCAACGTTGCTTCTCGGCAACATAATGCCACAATGGTAAAAAAACAGATTTTTAGTAGATCCCAATATAGTATTGAACAGGAAGAACTAAAATCTAGATCACTCTGCCACTCTGGTCAGTGCCTGAGGCTGTGGTCTCTCGATCAGGCCCAACTGAACTGACACTGTCTAAATTTGACTAAAAATAGTGTGAAGACCCACTTATGCTATACACCATTGGCACGGTTTGGTGTCATATATTACAGATCACATACATTCCAACTCATTGGCTAATGTCACTGTAGTGTATTGGTTCCCCGTATTGGACTATGTGCATAAACTATATATGCACTTGGACACGTGATGTTGTAGGTAATGCTGGAAGCGCATGCGCACCATGTATGATGCAGCGAACGGGTGGTAATTAAATATGCTGTGTTTAAAACCCATTCTTTGATTCAATTCGTTTACATCCTCAATATTGTATAGTCTGGGAATGTGACAGTCACTAAGAGCTAGTCTATGTAAAAAGAAATAGATGCAATCAGAAACAGTTCCATCCGCTTAATACTACCCCACATCAAAATAGCTAACTGGATCAATTAACCTGCCATCTAACCTTCTTTTTTACACACAAAAAAACAATAATTGTTGATGTGAACATAATGGTGACAGCTGTTGCCAAACATAAAATTTTCTCAGTGTTTCTCTTCTAAAATATTAACAAAGAATATAAATTAATTTATAAAAACCCATACTATTTCTTGTTTTGTTCTGAAACTTTCCATGCACTGTATGTTTCAGCTGCCCATGGAGCAGTACCAAGTGACCAGTAGTCCGGCCGATGGCCAGGCGCAGGTGATACTGCAGACAGTGCCTGCCCAGATGGTTGCCTCAGGCACCCAGTCTCCCGGGCAGCCACAGGTGAGAGACAGTGCCAAGTTGGGACAACTGCAGAGCTTACATGTGCCCCAAAATGTCGGGGGAAATATGGAAAACAGGAAGGCACAAAATTCTGCTTGCTCGGCAGCTAACTGTGACATTAAAATGAAAATATGTGAAACAAAATACTTACCAAATGAGTTGGACAAATTGCTGTTTTGTTTTGTGGGCTTGTTTTATATATATATACATGCTTAAAAATGATAAATGCAATGTTCTGGTTTGTTGCATCTCTTAGCAGTTCAGCTTCTTGAGGAATTGATTGCTATAACAGTGTGTCATTTATGTAGTTCACATTCAACAAATTGTAGAAATCAGATTTCAAAAAGTGTTGTTGGACGTTTATGTTCCTTGTTTCACACACGCTGCGTCAACTATTTAGTATTTTGATTATCACACAATATATCAATCTTCAACCGCGTGACTGAACGATTCATTGTTCACCAGATCCTACAGGTGAGCCAGGGCAATCAGATACTCACCCAGGCTGGCCAGCAGATCTTGACCCAGGCTGGTCAACAGATTGTGCTTCAGACCCTACCGTCCCAAGGCCAGGCATTACAGCAGGGCCAGGCACTGCAGATCCAAGGCCAGGGGGGTCAACTACAGCAGGTACGTAGCACACTCTGTGTGCAGTGTTCAACACTCACTCCTATCATGTCCTGGTCAATGTGATAAACTGCCATTGTACATAGGACATCTATAACCATGTCCAACTTCGGGTCATTCGTCACACACTGTAGGTTGTCCATTTTATTAGCATACTGTCATGTCTGTTGACATCTCTTCAGTTTCTTTCCATAGGTAACCCGCCTTCATCTCAGTTTCTGGGTCTTGCATTAGGTGTAGGCCCCCTCTTTTGCTATCTAAATTTTAGATGCTAATTGGCTCTTTATGGACATCCTGGTGGCTCAATTAAACAAACAGGTTTATAGCCTGAACTGATAGACTACAATTATTGTTTGCTGAGGAGGGTGTTTCTGACTGGGAAAAGATGCCTGTTGCCTTGTTTGGGTATCATAAGTCATGGTTATCAGAGAATGAGGATGTACTACGTGTATGGATGGTAAGGTGGTATTCTATCAGAATTAACAAAGTATTTAAAAAATAGTTGAACATTTAAACATTTCAGGAAAGTTTCAACCAAATATATTTATATTCCCAAGTACGTATTGAGAAAGTACTCGGATGTACTCGTAAAATCTGAGTACAATGAGTACGAGTACGAATCCATGACCCATAAGTTTCACTAGTACGAGTAGTTCAAAATGTACTCGAGTACTGAGTACTTCGGCCCCAGGTCTGATCTAAAAGCATGAAGTGATCGTTTGTCAACTAAATCAGTTAATCAGAACAATACTACTAGATGGCTTATATCTCGGGTGCCAAACTTACAGGGATTAATTTACAATCACTTGGCAGTAATGTATTGCTTTCATTTTTTCAAAATTCCCAATTGGTTTTTACCAGTTTAAAGATTCTTATTAGATGGACGTAAATCAGTTGTTCGTAAAATTACACTTATTTTTGCAATTGATCGGAGGATCAGTGAAGGATGTTGTACGTAATTTCCATCAACACGAAAAACTTAAGATTTACATCATGCTTATCCAATGCAGGTGATCATCCAGCAAGCCCCGCAGCAGGGAGCCCAGCAGACACTGGGACAGGTGATTCAGACCCAGGACGGACAGACCATCATCTACCAGCCCGTACAGGCAACTGCCGCAGACACAGCCCAGGCTCAGGTCGCACAGACCATCCAACTACAGACGTCAGGTACTACATCCAACAACTTGCCCAAGCATACATTAGCAGGGGTAGAAATAACTCCAAAAATGTTGGTAGTCAGCAGGACTACCTGGTTGGAAAATCTGGCAGTCCACAGAAATATCTGGTAGTCCACAAATAGCCAACACTTTTAGCAAAGTAATGCGCCGAACAAAACATTTGAAAATCAAACATTTAATGCACCAAACAACAAATGTACGCCAATAACATATATACACCAACACCTAATGACGTATTTTCTGTTTTAAAATGGCATACTGACTAAAGAAGTCCATTTCTGTTTGGAAAAGAAATATTTTATTTCAAAGTTAACTTTGAAAAATAATGCATTCTGTGAAATATCTAAAATATCACAATGTTATGATCTCTGCATCTAAATAATGCTGTTTTACTGTGTGGCAAAATTTTCTAACATCAATTTTTGCAACATTTGCACCACAGTAACAACCATACATAAACAATTCAGGTAATAAAATAATTCCTGCCATACAATTACATTTAAATGACTGGTCGTTTCTAATGCAGCAGTGCTTAATATATAAGTTAGCAAATGTAAATTATACAAGCAATCAAATTAACAATTATGAATGTTAAAATCACTGCTGTTTCACCAATAATTTTGTTCAACCAATACTTTTTTATCTAGCGCTATATATGACGCCATCCAACGGAATTTGTTAAAACTTAAACGCTATCTCACTTTGAGCCAGTGTAACCTAGGCTGTTGTTACACCTTTGCGTTTTGTGTTCGAAGCCGGAATATGTACACTTATGCGACAACAATTATGTGACAACAATTATGTGACAACTACATTTAATTAGCAACATATCTTCAATGCGCTTAGCGGACAGCCAGGCAATGATCGCGAAACAGTTTATGTATGTTCTGCGTGTGTCCCTGTTTACGTCGGTTGACACGAGGTAGCACAGGCGCCATGACACTTCGCAACGATTTGCGTTACATTGTTGCATATTAAACATTTGTTTCAAAGTATCTCCAGTTAAGGCATTATCGATGAAAGAGGCGGTGCTTCTGCTTTTTTTGTGATCACTGAATACCCTTTTGAAAACGCAAATACTGCGATTTTTTTCGCTATCCTGAACGTATTGCCTCTCATCTACCATCCATGTGTTGTCCCTTCTGGGAATTTATGGATTATTTAAGATTAAGAAGATTCCCTTTGAAAAGGCTAGCCTAATTCTGTTTCAAACGCTGATTCCACGAATTCTTCCCGTTTTCCGCGATCGCGGAAAATCAGTGTCCCTAGATGTATATATATCTCCCGCATGTGACTGGTGAGTAAAAAATATTCTCGGACTACCGCTGATGCCAACTTTGGTAGTCCAACAAAATTTCTGGTAGACCTTGGACTACTGGACTGCCGCTATTTCGAACCCTGATTAGTGTGTTGTGAAGTATCTCAAAAGAAGTCTGGCAGTTTTTAGTGAAAAATCCTTGATCCGTCAGCATATAATACAATAACTGAAACGTTTTCTTTCTATTAAGCGCACAGTTCACTTTAAAATATGAGACCCATAAAAATGCGTTCTATTAACTGTACACCCATAAGATTTACTACAGTGTATTTCTTTGGTTCACAAAACAACTTAACTGTCTCACACTAATCCTTTGTTTTCATTCACCAGGTGTCGTCATGCAACACTTACACAAAACATTATGTCCGGTCTTTGTGTTGGTTATACTGTATTTTTAGATGTAACTTTTGCTTCACCCTGACCAGTTGAATTTTTAAATGTTACTCATAAATCCTTTAGAAAATATCTCGGGTAAAAAGGTAACTTGTTTTTAGTGAACATTTCTCCTTTTTTAATGTATAACATTGTCATTCAGACAGCAACATTTTCAAGCAGTTCCATTGGCCTGACTGATGAATTTGTTTTCATGTTTTACTGCATGTTTCTGCATGCCATTTTGTAGGTGGTATCATCCATGTGCCTATGACTATACCAACACAGACGACAGCCGGTACCGCCGCTACAGCTGTGCCAGCTGCAGCCTCTGTGGCACTTCCCAATGGAGCTACCAATGCCAATGGCCAACTTGTGTTGGTACGTAGATTTATATTGTACTCGCCTACACCCAACCATGCGTCCTCGCAGACCAAGGGTGATGATTATGTGCACTACCCCTGGTAGATGTCCTACGCAATGTGTGGAAGTCGGCTGAGTCAAACTAGTAATTGGCTTCACCCATGAGAACAGTCCAGTTCAAAGACGAAACCAGCACCTTCAGGGAATCCTAATATATTTACCCATTCGAACATTCTCAGGAGTAGATGCGTGGTATTGTGTACATTCAAATAATTACTTCTGTTTCCTGTACCATGAGCAAATATGTTATTTAAAATGAAAATGAGCCGAACACTCTGGCAAACGATATCGGTGGCAGAGCTTGACTTCATCGTTTCGCAAGGCAATCTGCCATGGAGACTGGTGTAATCTGCAGTGCCCCCTGGCGTGAAAGGATGCACCCATGGAGCAATAAACCAACAGCAGCAGTTATCACCATTACAGTATTTTGATTTAAAGATTGTTCCCACTAACCAATTTCTGCTGTAGCCAGTTAACTCTTGACATTACCAGGCAACAAAAACACCCACCCCCTCGTACGTGCAGGCCACCCAAAAGTGCCCACAGAACTTTCTTCTCCTAGGCCTTTCATTTATCGCGAGCAGATCCTTCCTTTACACTAACTAGCCAGGTCAAATTGGTGACCTAGATTCTATAAAGGTCAAGAATACATGTGCTTTTGCCATCTTGCGAAAGCAGTTTGCGTTTGTGAATTAAGAGAGTTTATTTGGAAGGATGTTGAGTTGCGTTCGTCAAAATTAACTCTGACATCGTGCGGCATTTGGCGGATTTGATTGAGATCATTTTCCATTAATTTCGAGTCTGAAATTGATGTATTCAGCGTCAGTAGTGTTGGCAACGATCACCGAGTTCTATTATCGTCTAACTACGATGTCAATGCGACTTTTAGACACGGTGATATCCAGCAGATGACCTGTCATCGGGGTCTTCATTTCGCATCTTCATTTCGCAGTATATATACAGCCATCTTGTTGATCGTAGCACTTTTCACACCTTGTTTAATGTGTTTATTTTTGCTGTATTTTGCTTGTACCTTGATCACATTGATAATGCTAAGGGAACACATATTTGTGAAAGTGGTTGCTGTCTTTCAACATTTCGGGTGTTGTTTTTATACTTTACTGAATTGATGAAACATGCCAAAAGTAGTCCATGGTTATACCTTGACAACGACCAGGTTTGTTCACGGTACAGTAGTCCCTGCCTTCAGCGGACCCTCTGACGAGGGGACACCTGCTATGTCGGGACACTTTCGCAATGTACGGACTGTTCTACCATGTTAATGTCCCTCTGATGAGGGGACACCTGGTGGACGCGGACAGCGGACAAGATATTTTGGTTTTCATTCCCTGCTAAGGCGGACAACAAGCATTAATTTCAAAATATTTTGGTTGAAATATTTTATTTACAAGATGGCTGCGGACAGGAAGCCGCGTGGTGTAATGGGAAAGAAACAACAATTTCCCGTCACGCGAGAATATCGTCCAAAGTCAAGCGAGAGTGAGAGTTGATGTGTATATAAACCAATGTTGCATTTTTAACTGCGCAGTTACGGTTAGAAATTTCGAAAGTTACATCATCATGACGAGTTCACCAAAGAGAAAAATTTTGAGTTTGGAACAACGAATCGATGTTTTAAAGAGGTCAACGCGCTCGTATGGCAGTGGTTCTGCACTGCCCGATCAAAGGAACTGCCCGTCAACGGCAGGATGATACAGGTGTGTTTTATTTAAAATTATAGTTTGGTTGTTGGCCTTCGGTCACACTTACAGTTCGTGTATTTTACTGAGATAACTACAACGTTAAGTCTTTTAGGACATTCGAAAATATTTAATACACCATGGCAGTAGAAAACAATTATAATTTGTTGTGACTTGTAAGGATACATTTTGTAAAAAGTTTAAAGCGCTCATTGAGATTTTACAGTGCGGTTTTTAGTGCCGCAGTAAGGGCGATAATACAGTGTTATGTGTCGTTCAGCTAAGTCTAAACCCTAGGCTAAGGGGTCGCCCGACGTACGTCGTCTCCACATGTTTATTAATTTGTGCCACTGTGGTGTTATTATATGTTGTAGGCCTACGTGCTGAAATTATTATTCAGGATATTATATTTCACTATTTTAAAATTATATGCTACAGATGTATCTGCACAGCTGTATAAATGACTTCATGACTCATTTTCATACACCAACTTATTATTTGTTCAACTGTGTTTTAGGAGAAAGCCATGATGTTGTCCCTGGAGATGAACCACGACGACTTCAGCGCTTCAAACGGCTGGTTGGAGTGCTGGCAGAAGCGCTACAATGTCAAGCTAGCCGTGTTGTGTGGGGAGTCTGCTGAGGTGCCTCAAGATGCTGTTGACGACTGGGCAAAGCGTTTGCCTGCGTTGACGGAGGGCTACGACCTGGCCGACATCTACAATGCGGATGAGACAGGACTCTATTACCGTGCCCTGCCAAACAGGTCAATGGTAATTAAGGGGGATCCTCGGAAAGGAATCAAGACATCCAAGGAGAGAATCACCGTCTTGTTGGCATGTTCGGCCACAGGCGAGAAGCTAACACCACTGGTGATCGGGAAGGCAGCCAACCCAAGATGCTTCCGTGGCATGGACAAGGCACTGCTTCCTGTCATTTATCGTGCGAACAAGAAAGCTTGGATGACAAGCATTCTCTTCACCGAGTGGCTCGAGCGGATGAACGGAAAGATGAAATTGCAGCAACGTCACATCTTGATGTTTGTGGACAACTGTGGTGCCCACCCCAATGTGAAGTTGTCAAACATCAAACTCGTGTTTCTGCCTCCAAACACGACATCACGTCTGCAGCCTTGCGATGCTGGCATCATTGCGACACTGAAGGCTCACTACAGGAAGCGGCTGGTACGGCATGTTTTGGCAGAAATGGACTCGGCCAACACTGCGACAGAACTTAGCAAGCGTGTTGATGTCATGGACGCCATCGGCTGGCTGTGGTTGGCGTGGTGCAGTGTCTCAGCATCCACAATCACGAAGTGTTTCGCTCGGTGTGGCTTCGTAGAGGAGGTAGAGGCAGTGGGTGAACTCGACGCATTGGAGCAACCTGGTGGCGACTGCGAGAGGTTGTTGGGTGATGTGTCATGGGACGACTATGTCACCATGGATGACGCGACACTCACAACGAACACTGTTGGCGACAACTGGGAGGCTGTGATTGTCGCCCAGGCACGAGGAGAGTTGTTGGAGGAGGAGGTGGATGATAGCGAAGACGATGAACCAGAGACACTCCCTGTTATTACAGCGAGGGACGCATTGCTGCAGATTAAGGACATTGTAGGCTTCGCTCTGAGTGCAAACGATGCACCACTGCTGGACGCAGCATCGACGGTGCAGGACTTGCTGCAGGGACACTGCATTAGGCAAGCTGCCCTTGCAGAGCAGACGGCCATTACAGATTTCTTCAAGCCGCAATGAGCTGTCATGTCGTGATGAACACTAATGTTGACTTTTTGAAAGGTGGTGGGTGTATTTGTTTGATTTTGTATTATTCATATAGGTGTATTTGTTTCTTATATAAAATGTGTGATTTTTAAAATGTGTTTGTTTCTTATTTGTAGTGCACATACCTCACTGATTTGTTTATTTAAAGGGCCCCTGTATGTGTTTTTTTTTAGTTACAGCTTAATATTATATATACAGTATCTTTCACACATTTCTGAAATATCCATCTACAGCCAAAAGATCACCACTCCAAAAAGTCTGTCCCTCCGATGAGGGGACACCTGCAATGTAGGGACACTTTTGCTTGGAACAAGGAGTGTCCGCTGAAGGCAGGGACTACTGTACGCCATTTTGTTTGGTATCAAAAGAACCGCCGTCTTCTTGGCTGTCTGTCAGTTATGTCAGTAGTTACGCCCCTTTTTGCCAAAGTTGAATTTTCCTGCATTGAAACCAGGTCCCAAATCCCGATGATCTATTTAGCTTTAGACTTATGCAAATGAGACACGGAATTAGCCATAGTTCTCAAAACGAGGCACGGAACAATCCCACGATGCTATATGTTGTTTAATTTCCTTACTACATTAATCGAAGTTGTTGCTACGGAAAATAGTTTGACAGCCGATAAACAAACGATAAACTTTGTAGAAAAGAAAGTTTAATTGAGATGCCGCCGAAGTAATAGAAAATTGTACGGAAGCGTCTGATTGAGTGCAATGCACAAATACTTTGATAGACCAATGTCATCGAACTGCGGCGGCGTTCGATGGCGTTGGGCTATCAGATGCATCGTGGGCACTCCTATGGACCAAATCGCAGCTGGTCGCAGCGTACGGCTGATAGGTTATTATTTTGCGCACTGGTGATGGTATTTAATGTAATAGTTGTTAATGTCATATTCAAAGAAAAGCATGCACGCTCGGTAGCTACCATTGTTAAAAGGCCGTGTTCAAACCCCATACAGTAGCAGGGCATTTTCTCTCATGAATACTAAGGTATTTTATTTATGATTTAATAAATATTTTACTTTTTATTCTAGATCAAGGAAATTAATGTCGGCGGGCCCATAAAACATGTAATATAAAAAGTCTGGCCTAAGCGTACATACCCTAATTAGTGTGCACCCCTCTTTTTAGCAGTATCTCAAATGCCAGCCTTGTAATTTGATTTCTATCAGTGTCACGCTAGATTCAAGGCTCAGTGATGAAAATACATTGAAAAGTCCACCTAAATTATGGATTTAAACTTTACACTTACAGCGTTATGATATCCTGTTTCTCAAATGTGAGATGGATCAATTGCTTGCCAGTCACGTCTGCTGATATGGTGGTACCCAAGAACCAAAGAAAATGGATGTACACCCTTTTACGCTTATTGGAATACAAAATTGGACATATTTCCACATCTCAAATATTTGTGAAGGGTACTGTATGCTTAATAGAATGAATACAGATGGTCTGTACCTTTACTTTTATTATTTCCAGATGGTCCCTGGAACGGGAGGCATACCAACAGTCCAGCGGATACCAATCCCGGAGCAGGATGTTCTGGATGACCAGCCCCTCTACGTCAACGCCAAGCAGTATCATCGTATACTGAAGAGACGACAGGCTCGTGCAAGGCTCGAAGCACAAGGAAAAATACCAAAAGAACGACGGGTATGCATTGCTGACATAACATATTAATTTTAGCTACTGGTAGCTTATTTTTTAACCGTACCCTTATAATATTAGCTTGCTTAATATATTATATTCTAATATGATTGTTTTACTTATCAACTGCTTGATTGCAAAACATTGTACGAATCATCAGGAAACGCATGAACATCACTACCACCACCACGCTGTCAATCAGTAACACTCCACTCTTAAAATGTTAAACGAATTGGTACAAAACATGTCATGTTTTGTTTTTAACCCACCAGAAATACCTGCATGAGTCGCGGCATCGACACGCGATGAACCGAGTGAGAGGGGACGGTGGAAGGTTCTACTCGACAGAGGAGTTGCAAGAACAGATGCTGGCTGCCGGCCAACAGGCGGTTGACGGCACAGACGCACTCATGGGGGCCACCATATTCAAACTGGAGAAGGACAGCGATCAGGTTTGTATCGTATTCAGACGCTTTTTCATTGGTGCCAAGCAGGGGCTTAGCCAGAGACCCGTCTGCCCGTCATCAAGACTGGCAGATGACTGGCCAAGACATTTCAACTGATAAGACAGGTGGAATTTAGACGGGGTTAACTGGCCACTAGATTAACTAATAGTTCCAAGTCTAGGGGCCCACATTAATGACTATCATTGGCACAACTCAGTGAAACAAATTGAATGGACCAGTATTAATTAAATGGTCATATGAGGCAGATGTATTCAGAGGTGCCAAGCACTCATGGGGTCAATTCCGTTTTGTCAGTTCAAATTCTAATTTCTTGTCTAATTTCAATTCAAGATGATCAAATCCAATTACAACTTAACAATTTGTTTGGAAGAATTTTTTAGTTGTACTTTAAAACATGTTAGTATTATATGCAGACGCTTTTTCATAGGTGCCATGTACTTGTGGGGTCAATTCTATTTTGTCTAATTCCAATTTCTGGTTAGTTCAAAAAAGAATTCCTATTCAAAATTGTCAATTCCAATTACAACTTTATAATTTCTTTGGAAAATTTGGATTCGTCTTAACATTGTTTTTTGTTATCATTGATATCATTAAAAATTCACTGCTGTTCCTTCAACATCACTTGATTAAGTCGAGGTAATTAGCTCATGTCTGTTGCTGCAAGAAATTCAATACCAATTCAAATAAATTCAATTCCAGTTCCAACTAACTTTAGAAAATTAATTCAAATTCCGTAAGTGAGGCTCAGTTCTGAAATGGAATGTAGGGTCAATTCCACAATGGAATTGATAGTTGTGTATTAGTCTAGTCCACCGCTCCCAACAAACTAAAACATGAAATTCTGTTTTTCAGAACGGAACCGGGGAAACGAACACAACGGTGATGTCAACAGCCACTGAGACATTACTGCCTCCAGCCGAGAGCGCAAAGATTGTCTCTATCACGCTCGCGAACAAACCAGACACTACGAGAAGTTAGATAAATCTACGTGGTTGTTTTAGGAGTATACATCTACACTCCACTGTGACAGTTTGATGCATGGATGTTCTGTCCAGCACATTGATGATTGTGGTTGTTGTTATTAGAAATGATAGCCAAATTAAATGTGTGTGCGTGTAAACAGCGTGACGCATAAACATGTCAACACACACAAAACGTATCCTGCTGGAGGCAGAGGTGATGCGTAGAATATTTGTGACCTACCACTGCTAAGTGGATATTAAGTCGCAAAATTGTGATATGGGGTTTTGTACCTCTTTGAATTCCATAGATCATAGGCTTTATAATTACACCTCATTTATTGAAATATCTTCGGTAGTTTTTGATTTATTGATGCAAACTTCAAAACTTTTGAGAAACCGGCCCGTTTTGACTCGCTATTATTTTTTAATAGGTGGGTTCATAAATGCATGTATATGATTAGTTTTGGATTATTTGTTGAGGAAAATAAATTTAACATTAAAAAATGAGATTATCAAGTATGCATCAGTCAAAAGCACAAAAATTATGGGACGTGACCGAGACATCTATTTTTGGCTCGAGTGCCGAATAGGCCTATAGGGACTTAGCACCCGGTTCGCAGTGGCTGTTATATTTTGTTTTCATACATAGAGATATGCTCTGTAGGCTTTGTTATGTAGACGCATACTGTCATGAAGCTGTAGAGCATGTGAGCTGTCCACTTGGTCACTGTCAGGGACAACTTGTGACAGCAACCAGTGGCTCGCTGGTTGCTTTCACAAGTTGTCCCTGCGATAAAATTTTCCCAGCTTTAGACGTCCCTGTGTAGCATTGCGCTCCTGTCACGGAGTTTGTTTCATGCTGCATACGTGTACAGAATACTTGTCAAAAGCAGCAATGTGGTATTTTTTATAACTAGCGCATAGAGATTGTTAAATTGCTTGGTGTGTCACGAATATTGCGTACTGAACTTGCATGTGGCATTGCTTCTCATTGCTCGATTGGTTTGGCAGTTGAGCTTGGACAATTTTGTTCACTCCACATTGCACCAGTTCACTCGGCTGTGTAAGTGAGTACATGTACCTGGCTGTAGACAGTGGTGGATGTGTGAGGTGAATGAATAGCCATTGTGCAGTAATTGTGTGTATCTTGATGTGTTTTTTTAATTGTAATGTTATAGTGCTCAGTGTCACTGAAGATGACCGTAAAAGCCAATGTTACTGGTGACTTACCTAGTTAAATTCATGCTTTGTTAAAGTATGCAAGCTTAATTTATATTTGCTGTCAAAAAGGTAAATAAACCAAAACACGGGGTAAATGACCAGCACAACAAATAAGACAACGAATGTGTAAGACCTATCTTTCTTGGTGGGGTGTACTTCCCTTGCTAAGATGGCGGGTAAGACAGCGCAGTGGTTCAGATTAGACATGAGTCGTCATATTGCACCAGTTCACTGGATAGTTTGTGCAGTAATAATAATGGCTGAATGCTTCCCCAAAAAATTTGCGGTGTTTGATTCAACATATATAACAATTTGGCTGCAAACTGTGCTGATTTACAAAACCAGAGCACTGTTTTAGGGCAGTTGTTACCAGACAAGAAGTTGTCTTTTGAAACTGCACTGGTAGCAAAGTTGACAGCAAACTGAAATTGCCAAAATATTTCTTAAGTTCTTAATCTGTGGGAATTAAAAGCTATGAAGTTTTTTATTTAAATATTTTTAGATATCTCACTATTAACAAGTAAATTCCTAAATGATATATAATAACGTCTAATAATCAAATACAATTATTTTTGGTGGCTTATCAATGATGTTCAAAATTGGCTAGCTTTGTGTAATATTGATCTTTCACTTGCCAGAATTGTGTCTACTTCGCTACCGGTGTTGTGTTAAGATGTTTCCGTTTATTCACATTTATTTATTCATTCGTATGGGTCGGCATTGAGTTTACATAACCTCCAAGATATCGGTGCCCAAAACAGGAATAAAATTGTCACTTTATGCTGTATTGGCAGCGTTTGGAATTAAGTCCTGTGAATCGGTGGCTGCCGAATCAAAAAACATTTCACTGATTCAATTCACCAAAATGCTAAAGTTATCGGCCCGACCCCGCTGGTTCGCAAATGCCGCCGGTTCATATCGGTGGATACTCCAAGACAGCATCTGACGATGACGGCATCTGATGATCCGTTGCATTGTTCGTAATTTTGGTATTAATTCAAGATCAATAGTTTGTCAAAACTCAACTCTTATCACGCGAATGGTTGCATTCAATAGCAACGCCGGTACGCCAACGAACGCTAAATTTAACTATTGCCACCGGCAGCGCAGTTTCTCAAGACAGGACGCCGTTTTTCCTCGTCATTTGAACTATTTTCAGATACAGACTGCGATTTAATCAGTAATTCTTTAGCCGTCGTTTTATGCTGTCTTTACCCAGAGCGATACTGTCGTTTTCCACCTGTCTTTATGTCAAGAGTAGAACATGTGTCCGGGGCAAGGTCGCACGTACTTGCTATATTATTTAGTAAACCATTTCGGTTTACTTGTATTTATGGACACGTCTTCATTGTTGTGTGCTGTCTGTGTGACTTGTACGCTAGTGAAGATATCTAACCATCCATAATTTATTTGTTAAATAAGTTATTCAGCTACAAAGTTCTCCATTGTACCAAAGATAATCATGTTTATACGTGTCTTCTATGACGTCATTTTGTACGTTATTGAACAATAATGTTACAGCTTTTTAGTTGTGTAAAAGTCATGTAATAGCGGCGATACTTTGCCTAGTCTTATACAGTCTGTGCCCTTGTACACGATCTTTGGGTATCACTACTTGATCTAAACAGGTGTTTCGTTTAAAGATGCTGGACTTGGATTTAAAATAAACCAAAGTTTAGTTAAAGCCAAATTAAGTCGGCTCTGGACGAAAATCAAGCTTGCTCCTGAAAGGGTAAATTAGGTTTATAAGTGTATTTGTCCAGTTTGTGGTGCCAACTGTTGTCGCTGTACTAAATTGTGTTCTTTAGTATGTGAACATGGTTAACTGGTTTGAGGAAGAAGCATGGTGGATTAAAACCTGTATGTATGGGAATATGTTAACGTAAAGTTATCATGCTAGCAGCACATGGGTGATTCTGATATTAGGCATTACTTAATAGTTTGCTTTGAAACTATACTGGCCGCTAACTTCGCCAACAAAATGAAATGTCTAAGTAATTATACTGATAACAACATTTCTAATGGAAACTAATTATCATATTTGATTGAAAACTACTGTTCTTGTACATTTGCTGTGCGGTGGGGATTTAGGTTCGCACACGTGAAACTGATGCATTTTACAGCATCGCGGTATTTGGAAGTATTTATTATTCCTGGGGTACTAGTATAGACCGTCCGTCTGCAACACGTGTCTAACGATGTCCACTTGCTTGTCAGTGGCTGTCGTGTTGTGCTTTAGGGATGCGGAACAATCAAGAGATTACCCATTTTATTACAGCCATCAAGGCGTGTTTTTTGAACAATCCACGTCGATAAAGCTCTAGGTTTATATATGTGTACATATATATATAAATGTTGTGAAGTGTGCAAACCGTGAATACGTATAATATGTTGAAACAATTTGTCGTGTTGTCCTTTCCATTTGGTGGCTGTATCGTCGCTATGTAGTTTCTAGGTTTAGACTTGAGACAAGTGCCAACTCGCATATCACAAGCGATGGCAATGCCTTAATTATTGAAGGAATAATATGCGGTGTGTTGACGTCACGAGACGTTAGCGCAGGATAGCAGCCACGAATTCCGGGCGTCCCGGAAGAAACCAAACCCTGATATAAGATTATAACGGCACATGTCAGCCATAAACTCCTCGACACGTTCTGGCAAAACGGGAGGAATTTACCGACGCAGACCTACCGCATGGTTGTTTTTTTGGTGGATGATACTATAGATAAAGCTTCATGCCTGTGAACAAGCTGGCTTCACACTAAAACGAGACACCACTGAGCAAATCTTCAACATCAGACTTCTGACCGAGAAACACACCGATCACCAGTGCCGTACTGGACGGAGAGCAAATGGGCCCCCATTTGGAAAAAAAACTTTGGGTACGCCAAGAATGCCCTCTGTCACCACTACTCTTCGGTGTGTTTCTAGAAAAATCTGAAGAAACACTAGAGGAATGCAACAGAGTAATCTCCGTTTTGTTGATGATTGAGAAACAGAAAAATAACTCTTGAGTGAAGAAAACTGAGAGGAGGTTACCCGCTATCGAGATGAAATGCCTACAAAGAATCTTAAGAATATCTTGCAAAAAACCAAATGTCAATGCATTTATAGAAGCACCATCAAAGAATTGACTTGACCTAAAAAAACGTCCTAAATAATCAAAAAGGAAAGTACACGCGCACACCACAGCACCATTGTCACATAAATCCTACAGAGCCCTAAGGCACCATGAAAGAGGGGAGACAAAAGAAAGATCAAGGACGATGTGGCTCGATAACATCAAAGAATGGACGGTAAAGATGGCGGTTATCGACACTACTACGTGTGGCTATATATGGCAGACAGCCGCCGATGATCATGATCGCTGGGGTTGGTTGTTAAACAGCACTACTGTGACAGGAATTTGTCCTTTTCTCATGCCCGTCTTAAGTCACACCAAGCGAAGTGCAACACCGAATTGGCAACGGCAAACCATTGTTTTGCGAGACAGGGATGCCCAGTCATGACTTCTGTGCACACCGCGTATTGGTGCATATGTAACTGCCACGACAGTGACGTAAAAGGATGTTGTGCTTACATAGTAGAGCAAATTGGATGAAGAATCGTTGAAATGGTGATACAACTTGGCATGGATATTCCCATTGGGACATTCTTCAAGTCCAGTCGACGAGCCACATGAAAATCCAAGATGGAGGCAATTTTTTTCTCAAAATGGCCGACATATTTTGTCAATTTTTTTGGGGGATAAATAAGTTATATATATTTTTCAAGCGGGCCAGTTTAAAGTAGTGTTTTTACGCATTCCAAATATACATTAACATTGCTTCTCACTTGCATGCAAAATTGAATGTCAAATTAATGTATGTTTTGTACTGGGTGTTTCCTGAATATGTTCTTGTACATATACATGCTATTCCTGATACATATTGCAACATAGTGCTGCGCAGATGAGAACATAACGAAAGCGTTCTAAACTGTCGATTTTACTATTTCTTCCAGCGAAACGTGTTCGTTTTCTACAAGTAAATGAAAATTTTCAACACGCAAACAAAAAACAATGTAAGGTGTGTGCCAACGAATCAAATGAGCTAGTTGTTGCGATATATTCAAAGTGTTCATATCATCAAAGATTGCAGCCATTTCTTAAGATGGCCGCCACTTTAATATTAATGTCTGTTTTCAACACTGTAATTGAGTAATCGTGCAAAAAGCTATAGTGTATACAAAACTTATGTGAATGTCAGTTCTGCATTGGACATGTATTACTGATTCTGTCCAGGTACATACAGCTATACGGAGCTGTGCATGTCAGAAGGCCGCGAAGATAGTTGCACCTTCGATTATAGTCATTCTTGCAGCGACATTTGTCAATTTCCTATACGTAAATGATACATTTGAGTAGTTTATAGGCAACTAAATCAAATGGGTTAATTATTGTTACCATTGCAAATATTCATGAACACCAAATATGCCTACCATTTTTTAAGATGGCCGCTATTTTAAAAGTATGGTATATGTTCAACACGTCAATTGACTCGTCGGGTAACAATGGGTACTAAGTTCATGTTAATGTACCTTGCTCTGTGGCAGTTAATAGTGACATCAGTTCGGTTGTACTATGGTTTTGCCCAATAAAATCAGCCAGGTAATATAAATAGAATATATTTTTTTATATACTGAATACATTGCGTAATATTTGCTAGGCAATATGCTAAGCACAACTATCAGGTACAGTTTGTTGCGCACCTACCCGAAGTTATGTCCATCATCAATGGTGCGCCAAACGACCAAACATCTGATATTGGTGAGAGTGACCGTGTGATTAACACAAATAGCGATGACGTCATTGTGATTGCCATTTATGTTCTTTAACATAATTATTCCATATCAGATGAAGTCCCTACTCAACGAAAGAGGTTTCAACTGTAAATAATTTGTATAATATTATACTTTATTAGTTGGTACGATATAAGTTTGACATAATAATCGCTCGGTGCGGGACTCTCATCACGTGACGTCCATTGTCTCTCTCTCTCTCTCCTACACTCTCCAAACAGCGACTCGTTTCCGGTCGCGAGCTCCTTCCAATTTCACTCTTGGGAGGGAGCTCACGACCGGAAGAGAGCCTCTACCTGCTTGGAGATTGTCTCTCCTAACAAGTACGTCGAAGTGCATGGACGTGTTTTATGTCGCCTTTTATATATGTACTACATTTCCACACAGGAACTCGTGCCACCACTGCACGAAGATCTGCATAACAGGAATCGATCCCGTGAGTTACATGAAGAAATACGATCAAACCTTGATCGACGCCTTCCGAGAACCATGGATGACGATAACAAGGCGATCTGCAGGAAAGAGTGTCCGCTAACTTCGACGGAAAGAGGCGAGGCGTAGCTGCGGTTTAAATATATGGGGATTGTGACATTAGTAGTAGTAGGCATCCTGCAGTCTGGTAAGACTATGGATCTGCGCCCTGGTGTCGAAGATCAGTTGTTGGCTGGGCAGCGTCTGCTGTGGATGTAGAGGCCGATTCTTGATTGGCAGTCTTTATTGCATTCGCTGCACTTGAAGGCGTACTCGGCTCTGTTCTCAGCCTGGGTGTTTTTTGCGGTTACTTTTTTCTTTTGCTAGCCTGCAGATAGTCTCTTCTTCTCTTTTGAGATCCTTATATAGTTCCTGCCTACATGTGGATCGGTCCCCAGCAAGCTCCTCCCAATTGTCAACATCCATGTCTAGTGCCTTCAAGTCTCGCTTGCGTACGTCCTTGAAGCGCAGATGGGGACGTCCTGCAGCTCTCTTTCCCGCGTGGCCAGCTCTCCGTAAAGAATGTCTTTTGGAAGTCTCCCATCTTCCATCCGATGCACGTGGCCGAGCCAGCGGAGGCGGCGTTGCCTGAACAGGGTCACGAGGCTCAGAGACTTAGCACGTGCGAGAACCTCTGTATTGGGGACTCGGTCGTTCCAGGAGATCCCGAGGATGCGCCACAGGCAGCGCATGTGAAATGAGTTCAGTTGATTCTCCTGAGTGGAGTACAGCATCCACGACTCACTGCCGTACAGAAGTGTATTCAGCACGCAGACACTGTACACTGTCACCTCTGTGTGCTCCATCAGCATTTTGTTGTTTCAGACTCTCTTTGTAAGCCGGGCCAGTGTTGAGGCGCCTCTCTCAATCCTTCTGCTGATTTCTGCTTCTAATGAGAGGTTGTCGGCAATGGTGGACCCGAGGTAGGTGAAGAGGTAGACGACCTCTAACTCATAGTTGTTTATGGTGATGGCTGGGGGAGTGGCCACATCCTTCCCCATGCTGTTAGTCTTTTTCAAGCTGATTGTCAGTCCGAAATCCGTGCATGTCTTTGCAAAGCGGTTCATAAGGTTTTGTAGTCCCCCCTGTGCGTGATGACCGCTGCATCATCCGCAAACAGAAAGTCTCTGACCAGGGCCAGGCACACCTTGGTCTTCGCTTTTAAGCGAGACAAGTTGAATAGTTTTCCGTCCGATCTCGTATGCATGTACACTCCCTCTGTCGAAGATCCAAAGGCGTACTTCAACATAAGGGCAAAGAATATCCCAAAAGGGTTGGGGCGAGGACGCATCCCTGCTTGACTCCACTGTAACATTAAAAAGTATCGGAGGTAGAACCGTAGTGCAGGATTATACCTCTCATATAATCGTGGAATTACCTGACTACGCTGCAGTGCTTTTGGGGGCATCCTATCTTCGGTAGGATCTTGAACAGACCATACCTGCTCACAAGGTTGAATGCTTTGGTAAGTTCGATGAAGGCAATGTACAGCGGCTTCTTCTGTTCCCTGCATTTCTCCTGTAACTGTCGAAACGAAACTATCATGTCAGTAGTTGATCTATTTGCTATGAAGCCACACTGGGATTCGGGGTAGACTCTGTCAGCTAGTATGTGTAGTCTGTTCAGGATGACACGAGCAAATAACTTGCCAACTATGCTTATAAGTGAGATGCCTCTGTAATTGTTGCAATCACTCCTGTCTCCTTTGTTCTTGTAAAGCATGATGATGCTGGCGTCCCTCATGTCTTGCGGCATGGCCCCTTCATTCCAACACTGACAAAGCAGTACGTATAAGGGTTCGAGTAGAGTGCTCTTGCCGCATTTAATGATTTCGGGTGGAATTCCATTGCTTCCAGGTGCTTTTTCCCTGGAGAGGTGGTCGATAACCTTGCCTCCTCAATGTTGGTCCCTCGTCCAGCTCTGTCAGATTGAGCATACATTCTATGCCATCCATGGCTGCGCTGATGACAGCATTCTCTGTGGAGTACAGATCTGAGTAGTACTCTACATACCTCTCCATTATCTTTTCCTGTCATGGATGGGCTCGCCTTTGGAGGACCTCAAGGGGGCTGTCTTGCTCTGAGTAAGGCCTATGGCTTTCTTGATGCCATCGTACATGGCCCCAGTGTTGCCTATATCAGCAAGCTGTTGGGTGTCTTTGCATATCTGGAGCAGTATTCGTTCGCACAGCGTCTAGAAGTCTGCCGGACTTTGCTTCTGGCTGTTCGGAGCACCTGGAGGGTTGCTTGGCTGAGCGAGCGCTTGTGTTCCTCAAGGACTGCACGCTTGGCATCGATACTTGGTGTCATCATACTGCAGTTAGCTTCGAACCAATCATTTGTCTTCCTTGACTTCTTCTTTTCAAAGACTGTGATGACAGCGTTATGGACGTGTACATGGTCCCATGTCTGAGTGGCAGTGTCAAGTGGAAGGCTGTTGTTCAGCGTATCTGCCAGCACCTCTCTAAGCAGTGCTGCCTTTTCGGGATGTGATGTCTTGCTCACAACAACGCGTGAGGTTTTCCTTCTTCAGCTGCAACCTAATCCTGCAGCACACCAAGGAGTGGTCTATGTCACAGTCAGCGCTGTGGTAGGATCCGGTGATCAGAACATTCTGGAGGCAAGATCGTATGGTGATGGTCAAGTCCAGATGATGCCAGTGTAAGATACAACAAAACAGCATGTGATCGTCGCAGGCAGCCGTGTATTTCGTAAAGGTGTCACACGACAAGATTAGGTCAACAATATTATAGTCGAATAATATGACATCTCCCCCCAAAGATATCAACACATCTAGGATAGAGTTCCATAATAATCGTGAAGTCGAATCGCATGACGTATGACTAACTATTATAAAACACATGTAAACTACAAAATCAATACAAGGGTAGCTAGACAGCTTTCCCTGTAAGCGACAACAGATCATCGGCATTATTCTGGCCTACTGTGCACTTCAATTTTTTTTACATGAATGGGCAAACTAAACTAAACGTCCATTCTGTCGGGCTTTCGCACTGCGCGCCCCGATCTCGTCACGTATCCAGGGCGACGCGGCGAACTAGGCACGTCTTCAGTCGCATCTTGAGGATATGCTCATCGCCCGGAAGAGTCGGCGTCGTCTCGACGTCATCAGGCTCGTCTCGGTGGTCGTCTGTCGTCTCGGAAGTGCGTGGTGGTTCAGGTGGCACTTTGAGGAGGTGCTTCCTGTTCCGTCGGTACACGCCCCCGTCGCTTGTCTCGACGATGAAGGAACGCGGAGCATCAGCACGTGCGAGTACTGTGCCGTTTGCTGACCATCTGCGTTCGTCGTCTCGTTTGAGGCGGACGGCGTCGCCCGGCTGAACAGGTAGTAGCTGCTTCGCGCCGTGGTGACGGTCGTAGTGGTGTCCGTACACCCGCTTCGTCGCCTCGTCGTTGTTGAAGGCGGACTCGTAGTCCGACCAGTTCGGTTGTAGTAACTCAGGCAGTATCGGTACGGTCGTTTTCATACGCCTGCCCATCATGAGTTCTGCGGGGCTGTACCCTGTTGCGGCAATAGGTGTCGCGCGGTACACCATCAACGCCTTCGTCGGATCGTCCTGCGCGAGCTGTTTCTTCGCGACCTGTACAGCCCTCTCCGCTTCCCCGTTCGACTGAGCGAAGTAGGGACTGCTGGTCACGTGGTTGATGAGCGCATCATTCGTAAACGCTGCGAACTCGCGGGACTTGAACTGCGGTCCGTTGTCTGTAAATAGGATATCTGGATGGCCCCATCGTGCATTCACATCTTTTATCTTCGCAATCACGGCTGATGAAGATGTGTTGCTAAGATGTGAGATTTCGGTGTATCGACTGTAATAGTCGATCATGACGATGTAGGTTTTACCCCGGAAGTCGAACAAGTCTGCACCGACTTTCTGCCATGGACGGTCGGGCATCGGGGTGCTCTTGAGAGGCTCTCTCGACTGTGAGGATCTCTTCGTTTGACAGACAGCACAACGCGCTACCAGGCTCTCAATCGACTTCGACAAGCCCGGCCACCAAACTGTCTCGTTAGCTCGCGCGCGACACTTCGTGATCCCTTGGTGACCACTGTGGATCTTCTCGAGGATCTCGCTGCGCAACGACTGCGGGACGACGATCCTGCGAGCACGCACAAGGATTCCCTTCACGACACTCAACTCTGACCGAACGTGGTACAGATCGCGCAAGCATTCGTCTGCCTGCGAGATGTGTCGTGGCCAACCCCCAGACGTGTACGCGATGACTCTCTGAAATGCGTCGTCGCTTTCCGTGGCGTCGCGAATGCGTCGTAGCATTGAGTCAAGCACGGGCACTGTCGATAGCATACCCTCGACGTACGACTGCACGGCATCCACAGAGTCCAGTCGCTGGTCGCACTGTAGAGGTTGTCGTGACAGAGTATCTGCGATCACCTGGTCTTTACCAGGCACATGCTCTGCGACGATGTTGAATCGCATCAGGCGAAGCAACAAGCGCTGACACCGAATCGGTGTTTGGTCGATATCACGAGAGTTGATCAACGGAATGAGAGGTTTGTGGTCAGTCAACAACTTGATCTTCTCCAACCCCATCAGATATCGGTCAAACCTTTCGCACGCCCACGTACACGCCAGACACTCTTTCTCAATGGCTGCATATCCCATCTCCGCTTTCGTCAACGTTCTGGAACAATACGCCACAGGCATCATCTGGTGGTCACAGAACGGCACCGAGGCCGTATCCACTTGCGACTGCACACATGACTGTGGGTAGTTTCACGTCGTAGAATGTGAGTACAGGAGTAGATGATATCATCTGTTTCAATTCAGCGAACGCCTTCTCATGCACGCTTCCCCACATCCACACGATGTCCTTGCAGAGGAGTTCGTTGAGTGGCTTCGTGAATCGGGCGAGGTCTTTCACGAAACGTCCAAGGTAGTTCACCATTCCGAGGAAACGACGAAGTTGATGTATGTTTTCGGGCGATTTCATCTCCTGGATGGCCTTCACCTTGTCTCCATGGACGCTGACTCCGTCTTTGCTGATCCAATGACCCAGGAACTCGAGCCCAGGTTGTCGCAAGGTACACTTGGCCTTGTTCAGCTTCAGTCCTGACTTCTCGATGATGTTGAACACCGTCTCGAGTCGTTGGTCGTGTTCTGCGATATTCTTCCCGCATACCAGAATGTCGTCCTGATACACCGACACACCGGGGACGTCGCGGAGAATGTCGCTCATTTCACGCTGGAATATCTCGCTCGGGCTACTTATTCGGAACGGTAGCCGTAGAAAACGGTATCGACCGAATGGCGTGATGAAGGTCGTCAGTATGCTGCTGTCGTCATGAAGACCCAACTGCCAGTAGCCGCACGAGGCGTCCAAAGACGAGAACACCTCGGCTCCAGCCAGGTTGTGGATGACGTCTTCAACGGTTGGCAACACATATCGCTCGCGACTGATGGCGACGTTGAGACGTTTCAAGTCAACACAGAGGCGAATGTTCCCTCCTGATTTCGGCACGACGACTATGGGACTGCACCACTCGGTAGGTTCTGTCACTTTGACGATTACCCCCAAGCGTTCCATTCGAGCGAGTTCTGCAGCCACCTTGTCGAGCATCGGCAGTGGCACGCGTCTAGACGTGCTGCAGCTGTACGGCTGTGCATCAGATTTCAGTTTGATGTGTACGCGCCGGGTCTTCAGCTCACCAAGCTCTCCAAACACGTCAAGGTCATAGAGGTCGGACGTGTGAACGTTGTCGAGCCGCGCTATCAAGCTTAGATGGACCGCCGCAGCTCTGCTGAGCAGGTTTTCCTTCAAACCTGGTATGACGTAACAGTGGACGTTCGTCACCTTTCGTTTTCGCAATATCTTCGCTATGAAGTGACCATCACAGGACAGTTTACCACCCGGTGAATCTAGCGAAACGTTGGCCGACTTCAGCTTCGGTCGCTCGTGGAGTTGACGATAGGTTTCAGACGAAATGACGGTGACATCTGCGCCGCAGTCAATCTTGAAATCCACTACCGTGCCATTCATCTCCACTGATGTGTGCCAGGGTGGCTCGTCGTGTTCCTTGGACTCGACGGACCCAAGGAAGAACTCAGACGGCTCTACCCCGACTGCCGAAGTGATTTCGTGTACGTTTCTTCTCGTCGAACACCGTTTCGCGAAGTGACCCTTCTTGTGGCACAGTTTACAGTAGGTGTTCAGCGCCGGGCACTCTGATCGTGTGTGCTGATGGTAGCCACACGCGTCACATGTCTGGACGACTGACTTTGCATGCCTGTGAGGAGCGTTCCGTGGTGTAGACGGCTTGAATGGCGGTTTTCCACGTCTACCACCCGGACTCCGCTTCACCTCGTTGATGACGCCTGCTGCCGGTCTAGTTTCGATCGACTTGATTTGCTGTCTAGACGCCTCATCCGCCCGACACATTTCAACAGCACGCCCGAGAGTGAGGTCAGCTTCGCGCAGAAGCCGTCCTCTCACCGCATTATCGCGCAACCCTAGGACAATCCTGTCCCGGATTAGCTCATCTCGCAGTTCGCGGTAATCACACGTCGCTGCGAGATGTTTGAGTTCGGTGACGTACTGGTCGATAGACTCTCCTTCATGTTGTGTTCGAGTGTTAAGTTTATAGCGTTCGAAAGTCACATTTGTCTTAGGAATGCAATAACTTTCGAATTTCTCCTTCAACGGGTCTAGCTTATCCGCCTCTTCTTCGGTGAACTGGAAGGTGTTGTAGATCTCCAGTCCCTCTTCCCCGATCACATGAAGAAAGATTGCACACTTCACTGGGTCGTCTTTGACATCAACCCCGGACGCTCTTGCATAAAGCGTCCATCGCTGGATCCATCTTTTCCACGTTTCTGATACGTTGCCGGAAAAGGACATCGACCCAGGGGGCGAAAGAGTCTCCATTATGTGTGCCTATCTTCTTCGCATTACGATCCCCATTGCTAAGGTATACGTCAAAGCCACCTATTAACGCTCACGCGGAGAATCGTGTCTAAGTGCCCCGATATACGCATTTTGTTTGACATCGCGCAAAGGGGACTTGCATAAACGTTCATGGTTTAATGTTCATCACAATTCATTCATGATCTACCGGTTTATGCGCGTGAATTCATCAAGATACGCTGCCACCATGTAAGATACAACAAAACAGCATGTGATCGTCGCAGGCAGCCGTGTATTTCGTAAAGGTGTCACACGACAAGATTAGGTCAACAATATTATAGTCGAATAATATGACAGCCAGTGCTTTGATCGGGGGTGTCTCCATGGCGCCTTGTATTGGGGCTTCGTCTGAAAGAAGGAGTTGGTGATGCAAAGGTCGAAATAGGAGCACAGTTCAAGAAGCCGCTGTTCGTTCTCATTTATCTTTCAGAATCCGTGATGTCCCAGGCAGACTGGCCAGGCGATATGTCCGGCTCCCACCCTTGCGTTGAAGTCACCCAATAGCAGCAGGTGTACTGTGGCGGTATCTGGCTGATGATGGATTCCAGGTTTCCATAAAACCAAAGATACTACTACATTAGTAAGATGCGCCACTCACGTCATATACCATTACATTTTCTGAAATTACGACGCCAGTGGCTCCTCATACGGTTGGGCGCGCAGTCAGTGATATACATACAAACATTACGTTTTACGCGTTATCCGTGATTTTCAGCGCTCTTGACCTGATATGTTTGTTTACATTTCAAAAGTAGAATATAAGTCAAATGAGCAAACTGTATATGATGCAACGTTTCTACTAGTTGATATTTTATTCAGCAGAGGGTAGCATCTGCAGGACCCATCTGAACATCCCCTCGGGACCACATCTTTGTCTAACGAACGACAGTACAGACTAGTTTTCGTCATGTTCCAATAATTTGCTCATTATTTATGAGCATGGGACATTTAGATAGTGTCGATAGTATACTGTAAGACAGTATATTTTTCCAAGATTTTCCAAAAAAAATTTCTTCCAGGCAACGGAATGTTTAACAAAGTGTGCAATTTAAAAGTATCTATAAAGCCTTTTAAGTTTGATAATTGTATGTGTTTGCTAGTATATCTGTACGTGTTCATGTTGAAAAGTCGTAAGAATAGCAAGATGCAGCCATTGTTGGGTTCTTTGTACATGTGCGTTAATTTGGGTGTTAACAGTGAATTTTATTACTGGTATAAGAAAATATTCACCGGACAGAATCATGTGGAGTTTGTGTGACATGTATTTAATGTGAACAAAGACTACTTTCTTGTGTTATTTACCTGTTGCATTATTTTGTTATCAGTAAACAGTAAGATAAGTTGAGTCAATCACCATTACATTTATTTGTTAGCATCACATTAACAATGGCATTTTCAAGAAATTGATATGGAGTTCAATATCATACGTGTGCTTGATTTGGCAAACAAATAATTATTATATGGAATGTTATATGATCCAATGAACAACGACCAGACTACGCTCAGATGCAGTGCCGTAGAAATCAAACCACCAATTGAAAAGAAGCTCGTGCAACACTGGCTGCAAGACGCTAATGACATTGAATCATGATTTACTAGCAAAGACTAGCCAGAAATATGTGATCCTCATATGACTTAATAAATGTGGTACCTTTAAGCGGTACCAAAGTATTGATGGCTAAATTTCGGAGTTTTCCGATTTCTTTTCGTTGAAGTGGTGGGAAGATTTCTACTGGCCACTTTCAGGCAGAAGTGTAATCTCATGGTTACAAACCAGGTAATGACCATGCGGTCAAGTCGACATTTGTAATAATAATAATAATAATAAACTTTTTTTATACACCATCAAATCCGGGACTAATGACCCCCGTTCACGGGTGTTTACAAATTGCCAATCATATAAGAAGCATAAAAACACTTTTAAGAGAACAAATAAGAAAATAAATTAAATTAGCAAACAATATCCTAGTATATAGTGTATGCATATATATATAAGCCTAAGTATAGTAAAATTACGGGTAAATGCAATGATAAAATAAACGATTAGCAAAAGTGCTGAACAGCTGAACCTACTGGAAAAAATATATATATAATAAAAATATATATATAAATAAATACAAAATAAATAAAATAAAAGCCTAATTTACATTAAATAATTTGATTAGATACTAAAATGTGACCCTGAGATAAATAAGACTAAAAATGTATTAAAACTATATGCATGAATAAAGCAAAGGTTAAATTATGTCTGGCCATATTAGTTTGAGAACAGAAATGTCTTCAATAATTTTCCAAACTGTCTAGTGTTCTCAATCGCGCGTAATTCCAGAGGCAGAGAGTTCCACAATGTCGGCCCAGCACATGCAAATGCCCGGCGACCATAACGTTCTAGAGTTACGCGTGGAACATTCAAAAGCAGACCACCGCCAGAGCGTAGGGTCCTGCGTGGTGCGTAACGATGTAGCAGTGACGCGATATACACTGGCGTGCCTGCATACAGTGCCGTGTGTACAACCATGAGTAACTTGTACTCGATGCGCTTTCTCACTGGGAGCCAGTGTAGCTGTTGTAGGACCGCAGTGATAGATCGCCGGTCACCTCGTCGAAGTTATGTGCAGAACAATACAACGAAAAGACACAAGACACCTTTGACAATGCATTCACAAGTTTAAGTTGTACCTGGTCATTATGTACCACGGCTTCCAACATTACGCGGAATTTATTTTCGATATGTTTTACAATATCAAGGAATACAACACAGGGTACACGCAAGCCACTACTGACATTGGAATATTGTTTACTGGCCAGAAATATGTGATCTTCATTCGACTCACCCAAAGGACCAACAAAGCTGTCATAGCACAAGTGACACACCCTACCCTCCACCATCCGGCAAATATAACCGGCGATACAAGCCAGAATGTTATTCTCCTGTACCAACTGCTCATCTTTGTTGATTTCTGGCGGCAGAGACATGACAGACAGCCGTAATTCAATTCAGGGAGCTCCATTGACGACAACTCGTCTTCGGCTTCCTCTGTGTGGAGAGCTGGAGTAGTGATATACTTTTTAAGTTTTAAAATATACCTTGAGGCATCGATCGTGCTTAATGTAAAGGCTATTCCAGAAAATAGAGAATCCACAGGATGTCAATTTTATTCTAGAGGGGGTTCTCGTGAGAAAATAAAATATGTAATAGGTAGATAAACTAGCCAAAATCATATTTCTAGATTGGACGCATCATCATTTATTTATGCAGTATACAAAGGAATGTAATGGTTAATAGGGTAATGCCATTATCTAGAGGGGGCTATAGACACTATATCTGTGGACAGTGGATGTTCTAAAATTCTATTTTCTATTGCAGAGAGAGGGGAATCTGTTTCTATTTTTGTTGGAATAGCCATAATGGGAGATGCTTCAAAGCATCACCACTAAGAAATACAGGTATAATAAATATTCATAATTTAATAAATTTCAAATAATAGAAAATGAGAAAAGTCCATCTTGACCAATTAACATTTCCACACTAAATTTACAAATATCGATACATGACACACCAAAACCAAATTATGATATATTACTACACGCATATTAAGTATAATCTGACCACCACCACCACCATGCCAAAGAATACTAAAATATATTTACATAGTACCAATGATACCTGTAGTAATCAATAAAAAAATTACTCAAAAAATTACTAAAAGGTAATGAGTATTTATCTCAGCCATTAGAAATAGTTATCCGATATGGTAGATCTACACTATTAGATATTAAATCTTGCATTTTGCAATGTATATTTTTTTATACAATGTGTATCTGAATGATCTAGTTCAGAAATCTACTTACAGTAATCATCATTGTCATCGGCCTTCTGTTTCTTGCTTGGTCCGGCATCTCTTGGTTTCGGTGCTGGTCGTTTACCATTTACGAAAACAGGTGTGTGAGGCACGCTGAATATTGCTGGAACTGCATTCCAGATCAAAACAATTTTGTTTCTGGAATTAGAACAATTACACGCCGAACACAAATGCGCAGACCTTCCCATGGCTGGTTTTGCCGTTCGCGCCCAACCACACGAGGGAGGCACTAGCGATAAATTTCACCCAATACCAACGAGTGGAGCGCCTTGTTATACAGTCTTTGATAAAACTCATATTTGGCTTCTGATGTTGAGTACAGGGTTGTCGCAGACACGCTGATGAGGTTGACAGGCCCGTCGAAAGTTTGAAGACGGAGCGAGAGAAGTCTTTCAGATGTGTTTCCACCAGGCTCTTTTATCCCGAGCAGTTTGTTCTTGACTGCAAAGCTTCCGTCGTGCTCTTTGTATCGTCTAGTCCCCTGCCTTGTCAATAGAATGTGTAGTCCTTTTCCCTCAAAGACTATGATTCGGCCAGGAGTATTTCTTGGAGTGTGGCGATGTCGACATCAAGCCTTTTGAGCTCGTTGTTAATGACTTCAGTCTTTCGGGCGTCACTGGTGTCTTAGATGTCCCGTGAAAGGCCGGTTGTCATGGTACGGACGTTCCAGCATCCCAACTTCATAGTCGATTTCCTTTTCCGTTTCTGATCCGTTTTTCCTTTCGTTGTCTGTTTTGTGCTGTGTCTTGTGTTGCGTGGTGCAGGAATTTAGTCCACTCTTCAGGTTGCAAAACCCTAAGCCCCACGCACCCAGTGATGCAGGTTACATGTGGCGAGACAACACCTTGCTGGCAGGGGGCTGCCCAGTTTGAGGCGGGCGGTAGCTGTCCAGTGAGATATGAAGATCTCTCCTACCGTCGGAAGCAACACCTGGCGCCACACTCTACGCCAATCGAGCAGGAGGCTTATAACCGGTAAACTGCTGCTTTCCATGTTTTATCTGCACCGTGAGGTGAAGCTGGAGTGTCCTCTCCATGCAGGGCACAAACCTGGGCAAGTTGAGGGATAGTTGTTGTCCATGCAGCAGGTCCCTCCTCTCCATGTCACACGGTGGATCTAAAGGAACAGCAAAAACTGATACAGTTTGGCACCAATGCCGTCGCAGGAGCTGCCAGAAGGACGTTGAACACAACATCGGACTGCCTTCGGTTTTCTCCCTTAGCCTTTTTTATGTGTGGCGACCAGTCAAGGTTAACGAGCACCATCTGCCCGAAGCGTCTGGTTTTAAGGCGCCGTATATCCGCCTTTGCCCTTTCTCCTGTCAGTAAATAACAATTCCGCCACGTGATGGCCAGGTGCTGGACTCGATTGTCAGAGGCTTTACGAGGCGCACACCGTTGGGGCACTTAATATGTAGTGAGAGCTTATCCTCACACCCACCCCGGCTTAACAGTCTTGGAATCAATTGTGACATTAGTACCGGTAGTACTTTATTGGACGTTGATAATTAAGTTGCAGTTAGGTCAGGCTCGCTGTAATGTAATTTAGGTAATCATGATCGGGAGGAGAGTAAACTCATTTCGCTGTTCATAGCATTTAATCACACCTCCACCTCTAACAGGGCTTTAAGATTGAGTGACCGTCTCGCAGATTCCTTCCATGGCTTACCCGCCGTCTACAACTGTCACTCATTTTATATATATGTATATATATATATATTATTATAGTATTGATGATCATGACAAAGAAATTGATTGGCTGATTGTTGACGATGCCTTTTTCATCATTCGGTGTAACATTTCGTGAACAAATAAAACTGATAAATTAAAATGTTGTATTGTTTGTTTCACACATGCCACAGTTTGTACACGTGGTATAGTCATACGGACCTTTATGGAGATGCTCCTATAGCTTTATAAGAAACGAACGACCTAGTGATATCGCTATGGCTGGGGCCTACACCCTAGGTCTAATTAATAGCACTGCTTCCCCCGTTCTGCATGTCCCGAAATGCTCCGCGCAGACCAAGCTTCCGTTGTGTCACTCAGCTGAAGTGGTTTGCATGCGCAATTTCTACCTACAATTTATGTAGCGCTGTCGGATCATGACATTGAAAAGACGGGGTGGGGGAGGGGTTGCTGTTAATTTTTTTTGCAGCGTCGTTCACATTTTCAGAAGGTCTAAGAGGACACATTCAACAGGTCTACGGTGGCACATTCAATTAGTCCAGGAAAGATACGATTTTACATCAAACTAATTACAACAAAAGGTATTTTTGCTGTTTCTTACTCAGAAAGGTGTCCTTAACCACCACAAAAGTCATAAGAAATCGTAGCCCGGAAACACCCATAAAACACAAAAAAACAAGATTGCTGTCAAAATCATATTATTGCTCACAACTATGGTTCTAAGTGAGGTATATTCGCGATTTAAACTCTGATTCTAATATTTTAGACATCACAAAATCCAATAAATATAATATAAATTTCGTTTGAATATTATGTGAAGGTCAATGGTGCAAAGGTCATTTAATGCTATATAGGGCGGGATACACGTAGATAAAAAGGGTTGGACTCTCGATAAGCCAAAAGGCTTCCTTGTCCACCTGCCATCTACAGTTAATTCTCTGAGTGGCAATCTTATTAAATCTTATTAAATCTATATGATGCTACAAAAACACAAATACTGATTTCACATTTTCAAATATTCACTGTATCTTTGACAACGACATGTCTGCAACATGTTATGTGGTACTTAAAGAAACATATGCATACATACATTATGTAATGAGAGGTGAACATACTGTATTCACACCAATACCACTGTCACTATCCACAGCAAACGTCTAGGCCTTTAGTATGACAAACAACTGCATTATTTTTATGAATCGTGCACTTCTTGATAAATACACGAAACTTGACACATGGTTAGAAGTTATCAAGAAAAACATATTTAGACCCCGAGGCATCTCCGAGTTTCTTCTGGATGTCGTTGGGGGCCATTTTAAAAAATGGACTCCAAAACTAACAATCCTCATATCTTGAGAACTGTGTCACATACAGCCGTCATCGTGGATCAAAATATACGTTTTTTTGGATACTGATTTAAAATGAGTTACTGGTGACATTGTCCAATATTCACATCCGCGATTTTTAAATATGGCAGCCATTTATACGATTGTCCCATTATCTTATAAATTACGCCACCCAGAGCCGCAATGTTGGTGTCAGAATAACGAAGTGTGGACACCGATTTCAATTTATTTAAATATTTTGCATTTGACCTTCTTTGATATTCCTATCCGCCATTATAGAAAATTGCGGCCGACAAAACCAATGATTTTCATACCTTAAGAACTTCATGGTATACAGCTGTTTTTTTTTGTCGAAATGTAGGTTTTCCTGGGTAGTGATTTCAAATAGTTTACGTTTGACCTTGTCCGACATTCATTTCCGCCATTTATAAAAAAAATTGCGGCAGTTAAAACGAATGTTTTTTCAAATCTTAATAAGTGCGTCACATAAACTTGTCATTATGTAACCGAATGTAGTCATCGAAGGTAATTATTTCACATAATTAGTTTTTACCTCGTCCAATATCAATAGCCGACATTTTATAGATAGCGACTGTCAACAAATGTAGGTTTATATTTGGAAAAGGTGTATGATACTCACTTTCACAAAATTGGAATAAAAAAGATCGAATTCCAACTCGAATTCCGAAATAAATTCGAGACACTACAAGAACTAGACGACATCGACACCACGAACGAAAACAACACTGAGATGATCCAACTAAGTGCGACAAGTGTAGACAATGCAATCAACAGGCATGTAGTGACGAGAATATCGTTTAGTGGCGGTGGTGGCCACCACATGTGAATATGGGAGGCCAGGGGTTTTTTACCCCCCACTTTTGTATATATCAAGCTGGAATTACTGTAGCTAGTACTATAGAAAAGTGTGCAGTCTGCACACCGGGTATCTTTTTTCCCTTGTGTTTTATATACTGTAAACATATGACAGTCGGTATGCTGTAATTTAATATAACAGCAATCAAGGGTTTTTTGGTAAATGTCTAGTATGATTATTTTATATGTACAAAAATGTGTCGTACATAACATGTGTGGTCCATCAATCTGTAATCTGGATGTACCTGGCTGTGCACAAGATGTTGACTATTGTATATATTATATGTGCACAGTGGCAATCCCTGTGTTAATAAATTTGATTGCCCAATACCAACCTACCCAATAGTTGGCGTAAATTCAGTACAAACAGAGAAAGGGCTGCATGAACATAACACGGATACACCGGGAATATGGGGGGGGGTACCGAGTAGAGGAGTACACGAAATGAATTTTTGGCCTTCAGGATGAAAATAATTTTTGTGTAACAACAGAGCGAGCGCCTAGCGGTTAAGCTAGGTGGTTATACAACCTGTTCCCCCTCCTAGTCTGCAACCCCCCTTTGAATCGCCTCAACGCTTAATAAGCTAACCCAAAATACCCATTCAGCCCGTGTCAGTTACGCGGCATCCTGTTGGCCAGCAGCGGGCGCGGGAAAAACATTGTGGGCAGGAGACGATGCAGTGTTTCTCGTCACTTCAATTCGCTTCGCCATCGTGACAACTTCAGATTTTACTACGAAATTTTGAATAGTTTTCGTCCACTACGATCCGAACTTGCCAATCAGAATAGCGTGCGATACATCTGCATATGGGTTGGGGGCCGTATTCAGTCATACGATGCCAGATGGGTTGGAGAAACCAACCGCGTTCGCTTCGCGTACTTTAAACAAGGCTGAACGGAATTTTAGCCAGATAGACAAAGAAGCACTGGGACTCGTGTGGGGAGTCAGGAAGTTCCACCAACACCTGTTTGGAAGACGATTCACGCTGGTGGCAGATCACCGACCCCTCACAACTATCTTTCATCAAGGGAAGAGTATTCCATCAAAGACGGCTACATGGATGCAACGATATTCCGTACAACTAGCAGCACACGACTATGAGATCGTTTATAAAGCTCTTTGAAACATTCAGATGTACTTTCGAGGTTATCATTGAAAACAGGGGGAGACACACCTTGACGTGGTGGATGTTATGCTTTATAAAGCAGCATACTGCTTGTTTAATTGGAACTGGAAACACTAGACATGTGCAACTCGAATTTGACCGGAAGACAACAACAACTTTATTACCATCAACGGTGTAAGAGCTCACTGTTGTAAGTAGCTGTATAACGTACCAGTTATAACGATCCTGATACATGACATCCCTCCTTTAAGACTCAAAAACACATTCATCAGCTTTAACGAATGTTCGCTGTGGATAAATCGATATCAAGCGAGTAGCAAACTAGGCTAAAAGTCACACTATATCGACTATCAAAAATCACATAGAATGTCACATAATGGTTACTTGCGAAACAGATCAATAATAAAACACAATTAAATGTCAAATCGCATAGGCTTTCTGATTGCACGACCGTATCTAGAGAATCGTTCATTTTGTGGATTCTCTTCTTGCGGAGGTGACTCAGCGACGACTCTTCGTGGCGGCACAGCGACGAGTCTTCGTGGCGATGGCACGTCTGGCGGTACCGGCATCTGAAGAGCGTTACCTTCTCATCGAACGTCGGGATCGTCCATCTGAGGAAGAATCAGCGGCGGCTGCTCGCGTGTCCTCCGTAGATGACGACGATTGCGACGGAGTTCTCCTCCCTCATGCTGGATCACGTATGACC
This sequence comes from Escarpia spicata, assembly GCA_963995525.1. Taxonomy (NCBI): domain Eukaryota; kingdom Metazoa; phylum Annelida; class Polychaeta; order Sabellida; family Siboglinidae; genus Escarpia; species Escarpia spicata. Next base: position 17,908,517 of record OZ023212.1, read on the forward strand.
TCGGACTCTCGTGTGTCCGCTGAACGATAGCGGGATCCCAGCCCCACTTTCTCTGGACTCGTACTACATCACCAGGTTTCAACGGCTTCAATGATGTAGCACCGTGGTCATAGTCTTGTTTGAACCGTGTCTGTCTGTCTGTCAAGTCCTGTTTCGCGTTTACGACTCGCGGCTCAAGAACGGCTTTGGTTGTCGGCAACTTTGACCTCAGTAGTCTGCTCATTGCCAGTTGTGCCGGTGCATAGCGGAGTCCACTGATCGGCGTGTTCCTGTATTCTAGCATCGCTATGTAGGGATCACGACCCTCTTCGTCTGCCTTCTTGAGGAGCGATTTCAACGTTTGCACGACTCGCTCTGCCTGCCCATTCGATTGAGCATATGTTGGGCTCGATGTAGTCACTGTGATACCCCAACTCTTCGCGAATTGCCGAAAACTATAGCTACCAAACGGTTGGTTGTCTGCTACGATCTCTTCGGGTATTCCATGACGTGCACTGATGCTCTTAACATGCGAGATGACAGATTCGCTTGTCTTGTTCTCGAGCAGTGCCAACTCGGGATACTTCGAATAATAGTCAACCACTACAAGATAGTCTCGACCTTTGAACGACATAATGTCCATTGCGACTTTCCGGAACGGGCCGTCTGGGATTTCATGTGCTATCATCGGCTCCTTCTGATTACTCCGGGCGAACTGTAGGCATGTTTTGCACCTCGAGACAGTGTCCTCGATTGCTCTGGACATTCCCGGCCAGAAGACAGCTGATCTAGCTCGAGATTTCGTCTTCTCCATCCCCATGTGTGGTTCGTGCAGCACTTCCAGCATGTCCGACGTCATCGACTCTGGAATGACAATTCGTTCGCCTGCAAACACGAGTCCGTCGTCTGCACTCATCTCATCTCTCATGTTCCAGTACGGTCTCACGTCCTCTGGTACAGCTGCCCTCGACTCTGGCCAGCCGTTCATCACGACCTGAAGTAGTCACTGAAGAGTCTCGTCATTGGCTGTAGCACTTCGGATTTGCTCGAGTCGCCCTGTACTTGCTGGGAAGTTCTTTGTAACGCTGTGGACCATAATCTCAATATCGTCAATGAGCTCATTGTCTGGCTCACCCTCTACGTAAGCACGTGAGAGAGCGTCGGCTACGTACAGCAGCTTCCCTGGTACATATGACAGGTTTATCTCGTATCGCTGTAGCTTCAACATCATTCGTTGTACGCGTGCCGTTGCGTTTCCGATTGGTTTCTTCATTATAATCTCTAGCGGCTTATGATCAGTCTGCGCTTCGATTTCCTTGCCATAAATGTACTGATGAAACCTGGAAGTCGCGAAAACGACCGCTAACAGTTCTTTCTCCAACTGTGCATAGTGTAGCTCTGCACCGACTAGTGCCCTCGACGCATAAGCAACAACCTGCCCTTCTTGTAGAAGACACGCCCCTAGTCCACCCTTTGACGCGTCCGACTGCAACGTTACTGGTTTGTTCACGTCGTAGAACCTCAGCACTGGCAAACTGCTTAGAATTGTCTTCAACTCGTTCACTGCATCTGTATGCTCTTGTGTCCAACATCACGCCGCGTCCTCTTTCAGCAGCGCACGTAGAGGACCAGTGATGTGCGACTCTCACGGGATGAACTTTGCCTGATACTTCACAACGTTCAGAAACCTCAGGACTGCGCGCTTGTCCTCAGGCAGTGGCATATCGACGATGGCTCTCACTTTGCTAGGGTCTGGGCTGAGGCCTGCTTCCGATACTATATGTCCCATGTACAGCACCTCATTGACCTTCAACTGCACTTTTGACGAGTTGAACTTCACGTTTCGTTCTCTTGCCCTCTGGAAAACAGCACGCATGATGGCATCGTGATCTTGTTCATCATCCCCCGCGACGATGATGTCATCGGCTATCACGTACGCTCCTTTGATGTCACCAAACGTTAGTAGCATTCGTTTCTGCAGTACTTCACTGGCTGAACTGATGCCAAACGGCATGCGCAGAAACCTTTTTCTGCCCCATGGCGTGTGGAACGTGCAGAGGTAACTGGACTCATCCGACAGTCTGACGTGCCAGTACGCCATCGACATATCTATCACTGAAAACACTTTCTTTCCAGCTAGACGCGACTGCACATCCTCAGGAGTCGGGATCTCGAAATGTTCACGCTTAATCGCTCTATTGAGTGGTTTCGGGTCAATACATAATCTCAACAATCCATTCCGCTTCTCCGTTATGACCAAGTTATTCACCCATGGTGTAGGTTGTTCTACGTCTGCAACGATTCCATCCCTCTCTAACTTGTCTAGAGCCTTCTTTAAACTTTCCACTCTCGTGTATGGAAGTTTCCTGGTTGCCTGGACTACCGGCTGTACGTCCTCTTTCAGCTCGATATGATACGGATGCTCCAGTTCTCCAACTCCAGTGAACACGTCTTCATATTCGTTCATCAGAGTGTCACTCGTTAGTGGCTTCTCACGCGACATCTCGCCCACTCGTTTGACAAGTCCCAATGACTCGCACGCTCGACATCCAAGTAGTGGCACATTGGTGTGCGTAGTGACAAAGAACTCGATCAGTGTCGGTTTGTCCGCGTTCTCTGGTATGCACAGAAGCTTGACCGTGCCGGCTGGCTTCACTTTGACGTCATTCACGAATGCCGACAGTATCGTCTTTGTAGGCTGCAAGGCTGCATTCGGCTTTAGTGTCTCGTAGATCGTCATAGGCAACACATTCGCCTGTGCGCCAGTGTCCAACTTGAAGCTTATCTGCTGGCTGCCAATCATCATCTTCGTCATCCAGTCATCACCATGAGTAGTGTGTGCATGCACGTCCAAGAATAACGAACCCAGATACATACATTCATTACTCTCACATTGTTCATTGTTCACCATCCGCACCTTCCTATCGACTGTAGCAGTGCGGTGGTGTTCGCACATTACTGCGAAGTGGTTCCACCCCTTGCAACGGTTACACTGTTTACCGTACGCAGGGCATGACTTTGGTGGGTGTGACCTGCTACAGAATTTGCAGCGAATACTTCCCTGTGTAGCCCGTGGTCTCGGTGTACTATTATAACCACCCACAGTGTCATTGTTAGTTCCCTTGATACCCCTGCCAATTGCATGGGAGCCCTTGCTAAACGTGCTTGAACGAGATCTCTATTTTACTACATTCACTTTAGCTTCTGGCTTTCCTTCAGACGCCATGACCTTCAGTTACGCTCTTGTCGTCTCAGCTGCATGGCACACATCTAATGCTTTAGCTAGCGACAGACCTGACTCTCTCAAAAGTCTCTCTTTAACACGCTCGTCATTGACGCTGAACACTATTTTGTCACGGATCATCAGATCCTCCTGGTCACCAAATTCACACATTTTAGCTTTCATTCTCAAGTCCTTGATCCACTGATCTACTTGTTCCCCATTGCCTTGATTGCGAGACCAGAAACAATATCGTTCGTAAACTGTATCTTTACGTGGTTTGCAGTAGTGATGGAATTTGTCTAGCACCGTTTCCCAGTTGTCTTTATCTTCTGCTGGTGGGACGTTAGCAGGACCTGCTGGTTTGAACTCAAACTGGTTGAATATTTCCTTTGCTTCCGGTCCAGCAGTATGTAGTAGTATGGCCATTTGGACAGCGTTAGGCTTCTTGTTCAATTCACACGCTGTGTAAAATGTCCTAAACTGCTGCTCCCAACTTCTCCATGCCTCATCTAAGTTGCTGGCATCGAACGCAATACTACTTGGTGGCTTGAACAATTCCATTTTTCAGTCGTTGACAGTGACTCGACGTTTTGACACACAATTCAGTTCAATTTTTTAGTCGTCACTTCAAACTTCACCAACACAGTTTTTTCGACCAACACATCCTACCCTAATAGTTTGTGTAGTTTGTCTTCTGACACCATGTTATGCTTTATAAAGCAGCATACTGCTTATTTTATTGGAACTGGAAACACTAGACATGTGCAACTCGAATTTGACCGGAAGACAACAACAACTTTATTACCATCAACGGTGTAAGAGCTCACTGTTGTAAGTAGCTGTATAACGTACCAGTTATAACGATCCTGATACATGACAGTGGAGATGTTCTACATGGACCACATGGAAACCCTTCCTGTCACGGCAGCAAACATCAAGACAGAGTCCAGCAAGGACCCAGTCATGTCAAAAGTTCTGGAGAGAACCCAGCAAGGGTGGCCGACGATCAGTCCGGGGTGACTTGATATTCTTTACCAAGCGCTACTAGCTGAGTGTATTCCATGGATGCGCTATGTGGGGAATACGCGTCCTTGTACCACAGGAATTGCGCAGACATGGCAGCGTATTCGTGTAGATTACGCTGGACGGGTGTTCTTAATAGCGGTCGACGCACATAGCAAATGACCTGAAGTACTACCAACCGCCTCAGCATCATCAGAAAAAACCGTGGAACTATTACGAGATGTGTTTGCAAGGTACGGTCTTCCAGAACACCTGCACAGCGTCAACGGAAGTCAATTCACAAGCGAAGTTTTCCGAAACTTTATGAAAGCAAACAACACCAGGCACACATTTTCTGCACCCTACCACCCAATTACCAACGGGCGGTGGGATGCTTTGTTCAGACATTTAAACAAACCTTAAGATCAGCGAGAGGTGACTCGGGTGCTGTGAAACGACACCTGGCCGGATTTATGTTTACCTATACAGAAACGCACCACATGCAACAATATGTGATTATCCGGCAATGTTACCGAGTAAGGTCGAGCCCTGCAAACAAGATTATATGCCATAAGACCAAACACTGGAAAGACGGCGGAGAACCGCCAGGCCAAGACAATAGAGAAGAAGAGAGGGCAACACAGAGACTTTGAAGCTGGGGACAGAGTAGCGGTAAGAAATTATCGCATCGACCAAAAGTGGGTACCCGGTACCATCCAAGAGAAGAGGGGTACCAGATCGTAGGCAGTGCGCGTGGAAGACGGTGATGTATGGCGGAGACACGGCGACCAAATCAGGGTTTCTGACGTCGCCAGCCATGGTACTTCCGGGTGCGGTGGAGGTACTAATAGTTGACGAATCGACTGGACCAACAACAGAAGCAGAAGAAGGCAGACAGCCAAGTTCAGTGCAAACACCGATGGCAGTGAATTATCCCGTGAGACCGGCAAGTCCAGCGCAGATACCGATGGCAGAGGAACGACTCGTGAGAAGGTCCACAAGAACCAGGAAGCCTGAAAGACGGTGTCCAGTTTAATTATCGACATAGGCGTTCATGGGTAATGCCTACTAAAATATAATTCTTAGCAATGGACTAAATAATGGACGCTGAATCCGTGGATTGTGTTGGCTGTTGTTATGCCATAGATGTGGAGTAGCGTAGCCAGGATGTGTAAATGTTCTTAAGAAAAAATTAGAACACTGGACGCTGAACCTGTGGACTGTGTTGACGGTTGTCATATCGTAGATGTGGAGTAGCGCAACCAGGGTGTTAAAAGTTCTAAAAGGAACAATGTTTGAAAGGGAGAGGTGTAGTGTATTTGCTTTGCATCCCCGTGGCTCTGGAATAAGGACAGCTCCCGGGCAGTGCGGACGTATCGAGTAAAAGAAATGGCGTAAGATATAACATCCCATAATTTTTTTCAAGAATCCTGCGGTAATTTTGTAAGAAAAGAATACATGAATATGTCAAAAACCTGCAATAACAATGGTAAATTAAATTAGTGGACCCATCTAAGCCGATGACGCTGGACACACAAAAAGTGGTAATTATAGAAAACACATTGCACTTCACATTTTGTAAACATGATTTTGTTTCTGAACACTCCTAAAATATAACCCCTTTTGCACTGTGAAATCAGAAATAGAAAATATAACACTGCTTTTGTATGGTAGCGCTTCCAACTTTGGAAATGTCAATTGGACATGCCGTTTTTACCGTTTTGGGTTTCTTACGACCACTTTTTGCCATTTTTAAAATGAATAAGGCGTCCTGGAAGCTCATACTGAGACCAATCTTTGGTGAACATTTCGTAAGCCTGTCTTTATAATTCACGGTGTGAAAGACAAAATACACGATTGTTATCAATTGTACACTTTTGGGGATATTGGCCCTCATGTGCACAGCAATACATAATTGCCGATCATATAACTTGATTTACATATTTTAGTGAATTTATATATAGGCCTATACATATAATTCGAATGCAAAAGTTTATACATAACATTTATAGGCTGTTGCAACGGCTTCTAAAGTTGTAATTATGTTAATAAATCGTATGCATAATTTATTTGTTCTGTTTCTGACATCATAAGTGCGTAGTACATATATGTTTACTTGTATTCACACACCATTTCATGAAAATCTGCCAAGCCGTTTTGATGTAAGAGGTAAATTAAGTTTGTATGGTAGTGTTCCCGTCTACAGACACCGGATGGGGTTATGTTTATATTTTGATGTGCCGACAACACATAGAAGCAGAATAGATGACATATAAAATGACAAAAATATAGCCTATTGCATAAAGTACGTTTCATAAGAAAATAAAAATAGATCGTTTATATTTTTAAAACATCACAAGAACTTAAATAAAACATTGTGGAAAAAATGCACTTGTTGTGTTTTCCTTGACAGTTTCCCCTATATTTTTCCTAATAGTGATAATAGAATGATTACAATTAGTATTGCCGTATTCGGAATTTTATTATGAACAACCTTTGTTGATAGTAGTAGTAGTAGTAGTAGTAGTAGTAGTAGTAGTAGTAGTTGTTGTTGTATTTGTAGTAGTAGTAGAGTAGTGGACGGTTAATTGCCAAGTAGCATTTAAAAAATGTACAAGGAATTTGTGGCGTAACAACTCAATTACTCTTTACAACATCCAATAGTCTTTTTCACGCTCGTTTCCCACCACCCCCAACACACATGTGCACGCGTAAAATATATAGCTCAGAAACATTACAAAATGTGTAAACGTAAGTTTAAAACAAAAGCCGACTGCCAACACATTTTAAAGAATATCACATATCTATAGACATGAAAGTACTAAATTGATAAATAAATATTAGTATAATAACAGTACAATTCCACGAGTGCAGCATCACAATCATCTAACCTAAAACAATAAAATAGTATAACAGTATACAGTTATACTTACATTAGTAAAATAAGCACGACGACCCAAGAACGGAACTGGTAGAAGAGTTATGAAACAAGGAATGCCACTCCGTTTAAGTGTCTTACAGCCTGCGGGTAAAAACTTGTTTAAACCTCATTATTCTAGTCTTAATACTCCTGTAGCGCTTCGCAGAGGGAAGAAGCTCTGGCGAACTGTTCAGTTTTGAAATCGGCTGTAAAAGTCGTTCAGCTGATCAAAAAAGGCATCACTGTTGTTGGTAGCCGCAGCGCTTTGCTTGACTGGATGATCTACAGCAGGCCTTGCCAGACAGCTCTGGTGTTGTTGGAAGCGAACTGGTCCTCAAGTTTGCGCTTGCACACAAACTTGGCCTTCTTGACCGCCTTCTGCACCTCGCTCTTCGCTCTCTTGGATTCTTCCCTGCTGCCACCGATGAACGATGCGTTCTTCTCCGCCAGTTTCTGTTTGATCTCCCTGGTGAACCATATGGTTTATCGTTGCCATACAGGATGACAGTCTTTATCTCCGTACACACCTCCTCACACCAGCTGATGTAGGATATCACGTTGTCAGTGTAATCGTCTAGGTCAGGACATGCCTTCTTAAACATGTTCCAGACATCACCGAAGAGCTTCTGTCGATTCATCCGTCCGGTTCTTCTGTCTTCTTTGTTGGCTTCAGAGCTTTTAGTTTTTGTCGATACTACTTTAAGATCCAATCACTAGGTTTGGCTGTATGACATCAGTTTGGAATAGCTTGACTTCCGCTTGAAAATGGCAGCCATGTTTAAAGATGGCGCCCAAAAAGATAATAAGCTGCCTACGCTTCTGAAGGAAGGATGGAAATGTTTATTTGTCCCAGTGACAGTATTGAACGATAATAAATATACATAAATCATTTGCAAACAATATTGCAACATTATTTTCACTACAACAGAAAAACAATCACGAAATAAACTATTCAAAACAATACATTAGTGTGAATGAAAAAGTGGTGTCAGCTACGCAAATGGATGGGAGACCCCTACTAAGACAAATTTTTGTCGCTCACGCAGGGGCCACCCAAAATCTAATACAATATTTTCTACAACACTTGTTTAAACACTCCCTTAATTGAAAATGAATGAATCATTATTAAAAAAAAAAAAATTGTGTCCATCAAAATTATGTTATTATATGTAATTACAAATATGCATCTACTAAAAGTACACTTACACGCCATTTTTTGGCAAATGCGACAGTTTGTTATATCACAATAATCTTTATATGATTGTATATGATATATTTTAGCATAAGTCACGAATCCCTGTAGACTGAGAGTGGTGATCTTGCTTTTCAGTATTGTTGCGGTATTGTTTACTGTGCAAGGTATGTTATTTCGGATGCCTTTGTTTTGGAAATTCGTGATTTATTCTGGTTATATGTATTTCATTTTGTCTATGTGTATTATGATTGTGAATATTAAAATTATGATGCAATGTTAGGCGTTGAAGGTACCCTGGCAGTTTATTATGTATGAATTTGTAGTACAATTTTAGTTCCTGAATTTGTAAAGTGACTGATACTTTTAGTAATTTTAAGTTTTTAAAATTAGGTTCTGTGTGCGCATTGTACGTCGTTAAGCTCGTCATACGCATTGCCTTTTTTGAAGTTTTAAAATTCTTCCACATTTGTGACCCCCATACCATCATTCCATAATTAATATATGGCAATATTAAGGAGTTATATAACAGCTTTCTAACTTTTATTGGCAACAAATATTTTAATTTATTGAGTACACCTATTGTTTTAGAGCATTTATTTGAGATATTTTCTACACGATTTTTCCAATTTAGATGTTCGTCAATGGTTAAACCAAGAAAATTAAATACATGCACCCTTTCAAATATACAATATTGTTAGTGGCAAGACTCGTTTATTTACAGTTTTGAACAACATATATTTTGACTTTTTAACATTTAAGGATAATTTATAAATTTTAGCCAGTCACTTATTTTGGACAACTCTATTGATATTATTTTCAGTTTGAGTATTTTCAATATGGTTATTCGATTATCGAATTGTGCTTGAGATGGTAGTATCATCACCATACATAATAAAGTTAAATAGTTTACTAGCATTTGGAAAGACATTTAAATATGTTATAAAGAGTGAAGGCCCTAGACTAGAACCTTGAGGGACTCCTGTTGTTATGCGTAACATACTTGATTGGACTCCGTCAAATTCGACATACTGATAATTATTTGATAAATAACTTTTGAAGGGATTTAAGGCTACTCCACTTATACCATAGCAACTAAGTTTATTTAACAAAATGTTATGATCAATTGTATCGAATGCTTTCGATAGATCTAAATATATATTTAATGGTATGTCATTATTGTCCATGGTTGTTATCATTCTATCGATTAATTCAGTTGAAGCTAATTCGGTTGAATATTCAGCTCGAAAGCCATACTGACTTTCATAGAACAAGTTATGTTCCTTGAAAAATCATATAATTTATAACTTTTTCAAGCACTTTCGAGATAACAGACAAAAGTGATATTGTTCGGTAATTTGTAAATTTAGTGTCATCACCATTTTTGAATATTGGAATTACTTTGGTAATGTTTAATTTGTCTGGAGAAATTCCTGTCTCTAGTGTCTGTTTAGCGAGTAATGTCAACGGCTTAATGATTTTTTTTTAATTTTTTTTTAATAATTGTGAAGAGATGCCATCATAACCACAGCTTGTTTTAAGAGGCATTTGGTCTAATACTGCATTGATAATATCTTCATTTATATTTATAAATGTAAAGTTAATAGATTGTTTTTTACTCATATAAACGTTATATGTTTTATTGCTATCGTTTGCAATGTTGTTGGCAAGCTGAGGACCGATGTTCGAGAACAAATTATTAAATTTCTCTACTACTTTTTCTTTATCGCTTATCGTGTTTTCACCATCTTTAAACACACATTGTATGGGCATTTTTGTTGTAGACAAAATATCATTAATTATTCTCCAGGTTTTTCTTTTCGTTACTATATTTGTTAAATCTGGATTCATAGTAAACTTGTTTAGCAATACGAATAATCCATTTTAGGATAGCGTTATATGTTTTACGATTTGTCTGAAGGTTAGTGTATCTTAATGAGTTCGGATCATTAAGTTTGAGTTGTTTATATAGATCATCTCGATATTTAATTGATCTTAGTACACCTTTCTTATTAATATAATTCAAAAATTTTGATATTTTTACAGGTAAGTGAAACTTCTTATTATTTTCAATTTCAGCTATTTGGATATACATTTTCATTTAACTTACTGTAAATATTTGAAAACCTAATCCCATTAACAAAATTAGAAATTGCTTCACTGGTTTGTGAATACACTTTTATATTTTTGATGGAACTGTTTTAGAGCTGTCTGTGTTTATAAGTATAAAATATGGTTGGTGATCGGAACATCGGTTCGTAAAAATGCCTGCAGTTGTGTTTAAAGTAGATTTGGTCAGTTTGCAAAAAAGTTACGAACTAATGTTCCAGATACATTTGAAAATCTTGTGGGAAGAGTTATTTTCGGATAGAAACTATTTACTGTTAGAGTATATAAAAAAAACTGTTCTTTTTCATTAATTTTGAGAAGATTTGTATTGAAATCTCCTGCAAATACAACCTCCACATTTGGTTTCTTGAAAATCTATAAGATTTGAGAAAATTCGTTTATAAAATTTATATAATTTTCATTTAAGTCTTTAGGGGGTCTGTATATATTACTAATTATAATTTCTTTTGATAAACCACCTCCTGTTATTTTAAAGAATTTCCCTTCCCAATCTGTAGAATCGTTTGGAATTTGCATATGTTTGTAGTTGTATCTAGTATCCACATATATTATTAGACCACCTTTCGCACTACTTGTCTTTCCCTGAAATATACAGTGATAACCTTCTAATTGAATTTACGACAGATCATCATATTCGGACTTCCAACTTTCTTGTATACATATAATACTAAATTTGAAATTGGTCTGTTTAAGTTCTTCAATAAATAACTCAAGTTCAGCAAATTTTGAATTTATTGACTGACTATTTGTACTTAATGTAGTGAAGCCCTTTTTATTTGTAAGCTTATTAAACGAGTCTATGTCGTAGTAGGATGAATGTTGTATTACTTAGGTTTCATTCATGTCGTCATCATTATCAGAATCATTCTGTAAGATGCTGTTTAAGGGGTTTACTTGGGCATCACTGTGGAATTTCAAAAATGATCTATCAAAATGTGTAAAAATTTAACTTTAGTAGATTTTGTTTTATACTAGATTCTTTGTAATATCGCATTTGTAGAACTGAACATTTGTAAAACACGAGGACTGCGTACTTAACAAGTGAGTAGCATATTCGAGTATTGATACACATTTTTACAATTTGAAATAACAAAAACAGAAAAAATACATGAATAATAGATTGTGCCATAAATAGTTCTAGGCAATCTATATAACTCATGTACATAATATACCAATTGTGAGAGAGAACAAAATATATTCATTGTATAATTACACAAATGCCCTGTTGGAAATCATATGTGGTATCTGGTTACCAGCTTAGGCATATTAGCATAAACACATGTTATTCAAATGTTATACACATGTAGTCAAATAATAAAAGTAACAACAGAATGTAATTATTTCTTAACACTTACACACATATGTATAATGCGTGTGTGTGTGCGTGCGTGCGTGCGTGCGTGCGTGCGTGCGTGCGTGCGTGCGTGTGTGTGTGTGTAAATATGTTGCCCGATTGAACAAAAACAATTAACATAAGATACCATTTCATGATGCCACAGCAGTCAATGAAATAATACCCATAAGGTATTCAATATGTCTAATTAAAAGTAATGTGTTTGCCCCAAATGGCAGACGTGAAGGGATTCATCTTTCAAAAGACGTTCAAATTCTGCTTGGACTTGATCTCAGCAACGGCGCTGTTGAGTTTCTTGACGAATATGTTTCCGTTGAAAGTCCAGCAATCTTCAATCTTCTTTTCTTTCTTTAATTTTCGGGTTTCGTATGCCAGCGTTGCCTTCCAAGCCGTCAGATCTTCATTAACATATATGTGGTTGATGTTTCTTCAGGAATTGTCTTTGTCTGAACACCTTGTCTCTCATTTGTTCTTGCTCAAAGTGAACAATTGTAACCAGTGTGACCCCCTCGCGCAGAGGGCCAATCCTGTGGCTGCGTGCGATGTCTCGCACTTCTAGCGGGGGTGTCACTTCCATGATACTGTTGATAATGAAGATTACTTTTTCTGTAGTGTTCTCGCCTGGGGTCTCATGGATCCCGGGAAGCGAAGATTCACCCACCTCGTGTACTGGCCGTGGCGGTCGACTTCCTCCTCCTGGGAGATCATCCGAGCCTCTAACTCGTCGATGCGGGTCTTTTTCTTTTAATGTCTCCTGAACTGACGTCAATTTCGTTTACATTTCTTTAAGCTCTTCAGCTAATTCATTTGGGAATAGCGCTAGCGTAATTTTCCCCATAATTTCCGGATCTTGGTCTGAAGCGTTAACCGCAGGCGGGGGCGGCGGGGTCTAATTCAACAAGCGTGCTACTGAAACCACTGCAAACAAAACACTTCACAACACAAAATGCATCCCGCTATGCAAAAAGCATCAGAATGGGCAGTCTTGTTCTCACACAAATCTCACCAATTGTGCTGCTTACCCCAAGTTCATTATTGGCACCTGAAACGTACATCACCCATTTTCGGACACTTCAGATATTGGTGTAGCTGAAAATCATAGTGTGAATGGTTTACCATGTGAATTAGTATTAAATCATGTCTGGCTCGTGGACTAGTGGTAGAGGAGCGATGTTCTGAGATGAATCCTAACACTACCGCATTCACTCTGTCATTTTGTTACATCAAGCGGGCAAAGCGTTTGACCAAATTCTGCTACTGCCCTCTGTCGGTTACAACACACATTTTTTGTTAAATATAATCCGGTAGGTGGCAGTATTGTTTAGTGTTCACATATTGCGCATGCGTAATCGTAAGCTCCCGCCGTGTCAAGTTCAGCGTACAGAGATGCCAGCAGAAGACGCTGCGTTGTTCAGTTATCACGCCGAAGTCGGGATGGCTGATGAAACGAAGAATAAAACCATTCCACATGGTGTGGCAGGTGCACCCAATGAATCCGCCCTCCTTTCGCTGATGGAGCGTACCGGTTATAGTATGATCCAAGAAAACGGACAGCGCAAATATGGTGGGCCGCCACCAGTTTGGGAGGGGCCGGTCCCACCGCGCGGTTGCGAAGTCTTCGTGGGAAAGATTCCCCGCGACTGTTATGAAGACGAATTAGTCCCTGTGTTCGAGAAGATTGGGAAACTTTACGAACTGAGGTTGATGATGGACTTCAGTGGAACAAATCGTGGCTATTGCTTCACGACTTACAGTAACCGCCGTGATGCCTTGCGTTGCGTGAGAGACTTGAACAACTACGAAATTCGCAAAGGACGTTTTTTGGGAGTTTGCCTGAGTGTAGATAACTGTCGGCTTTTCGTCGGTGGAATTCCTAAAAACAAACAAAAGGACGAAATTTTGCAAGAAATGCAAAAAGTCACGGACGGGGTAGTAGACGTTATTGTGTACCCGAGCGCGCAAGATAAGACGAAAAATCGCGGGTTTGCTTTCGTCGAATATGAAAGCCACAGAGCGGCAGCGATGGCTCGCAGAAAGTTAATCCCAGGCCGGATTCAACTTTGGGGCCATCAAATCGCCGTGGATTGGGCTGAACCCGAACAAGAAGTGGACGAAGAAGTTATGTCTAAGGTAACTTACGATGGTTGTCACACAACTTGCATTTAACTTAAAATGCAATTTACGTGCGTTCTGACATGTTCTGTCTTGTCAGTTGACGTTGTGCCTCTGCCCTGGTAACTTGTAAGATGAACCAATTTTAGTTTCATTTCAAACCTTCCATTTCAGATCAACGTAAAACTAAATGTGGGTTACCGGGGCGCGCAGTTTTGGTTGTACTCCCAACTTGAAAGTAACCTGCCTTGGATTTGGAAGTTGATTGACCATAAATAATAAATACTGCGTCTACGGCTGTCGTCTGACGCATTAACTAACGGTTGATTGCCCCGCTCATGGAATCTCCTTTATTATACTTTTTATAGTGAAGTTTATTTGTGTTAACTGGCTTGACTAAACCTTTCCCAGCTTTGTGGCCATGCTTTATGGCAATTATGCCTCGTGGGTTTGTTAGGAAGTGAAAAACCTTACAGGTCGTTTGAATGGCAGTTACAACTTAAATCCACCACCAATATTTATTCAGTGGTTCCCGTGAGTGTACATCCGTGTGTGGTGAAGCGTCATAGATAAATAGTGCCAGAGTACTGACCTTTGATTTTGGCAGTCAGGGTCAGACACTCCTGCTGGGCAGGTGTCAGAAATGGTGTCAAATGTCACCCCTGCCTTTGGGCACATGCACTAACTTAACAGCTGTTGTACAAAGACAACAGCAGATTGTGCATTCATGTTTCTTCCTTTCCAATGCAGGGTTAGAAGTTAGCTTAAAATTAGTGGGGGGGGGCACAGCAGGACCCCCCTACTTTCTAAAAACTAAAGCTGTCTGACACAACAACTGGAGGCTAAAACAGATTGCATGAAAAAAGTACGTTGTTATTTGCACACCTGTTCTACTTCCTGTGTCATATTATGTACACAATCCACCATGCACATACCATTAAATTTAATAAAAGGTATTTCCTTGATGAAAAAACAAATTTGTATGTAGGTATATTTCCTTGATGAAAAAATAAATTTTGTCAAAAAGGTATTTTGACCAAATATGCACAGTTAACGAATACTGGTTGCCAATTTCAGCGGCAATCCTTCTACAACAGTTATAGTCATGTATTGTCCGACCAACTCTGCTGAAGTAGATAGCGTAGAGGACCACTGTAACGATTTAAGAAGGACAATCAAATCGGTACCAGTGCACAACGTGTTGCTGGTTGTAGGAGACTAACGCACAACTTGGACCAGGGGATGCCAAATTTACCCATACAGACCCTTACGATAACGATACAAACTGAGTGAAACCGTAATCTAGTGTGATATTGGTAGAAATTAAAACAATGATGGATTGAGATCACTGTCACGGCGTCAGATGTTACTAAAAACGGGGTGTACGCTAATTACAGCATGTACGCTTAATAGAACGAATACGGTATATATATCATTTTTTAAACGTCTTAACATTGGCAAAGGATCGTGTTATTTATCCTAAACTATTATATCATATTATAGGTGTAATAATTATTATGAATTAAATATATGTTAATTATGACTACCAAGCTTCCTGGCCAAAGGATCAAGATTACAGCTACTAATACTCAGTAAACCATACATTGGAGGAATCACCACATTGGAGAGACCGAAATAGGTCATTTGTTAGATGTAATTTTTTGATTAAGCAATATTAGTCACATCTAAAGTTACACAAGAAAGTTACAACAACCCACACAACATTATTTGTCAATCATTCAAATTAACTTGGACAGAGGACTAAATCTTGTACAGTGTTTCTTTGCTGTAATATCACAACAGTTGAAATAACTCCAAAAATCAAGGTAGCCAGCAAGGTTTGAAAAATATGTTTCATCTACAAACATTTTAATAATTGTTATTTAGTAACATAAATTATTCAGAAGTACTCCCTCAACAAAATTCTACTAACTATAGAGCAAATCTGTTTCAGTATTTACTGAGTTTGTTAGAAAGTTGAAATTACCCCAGGAAGTGCCAACCGACTTTGTTGTCTGCAATTTGGAAAGCAATCGGAGAGTCTGCCAATATAGTAGGTACCTGGAAATGGGGTACTTATTGACACTGGCTTGTCAGTGACCCACTTGTGAAAAACTGTCTTGATGTGGCAATTAAGTGGCTATAATAAGCTTCAGGGTACTGGCTTAGGAAACGATCTTTCTCGCTTTAGCTAGAACTGTGGGCAGTTTTTAACCAGCCTGCTGGGCCCCTAGACTTGGAATTATTAGGACCCTCATCAGTGAATCTAGGAGCCAGCGGGTCACCCTAAATTTGACCCCTGGTGTACAGCATGTTTTTTTATGTATCATCAGAAAACATGTTTTTAATCTTGTAAAATTAATGGATTACTAGACTACTACTTGTATATATAATGTCATCTTTAAAATGTATCATTACCTGAGTGGTTTGACAGTTTATCATACAATATTCAGCAAATTATACTAGAACATTGGTCAGTGGTACAGAGCACATTACTACAGTGTATATAATATATGTTGACATTACCTGGGTTTCTTCTTCTAGCCTTCGTGTTTCCTATATGTCTTGCTGCGTGTATGTATGTGTGCATGCGCCATGCATGCAAGCACGCGTGTACACACGCATGCATGCGTAGAAACCAGGATTGTCTTTAAAAAACAAGTGCCTGTAATATGTTGCAAACTGGGTGCCGTGTTTATGTATGAAATGTTACCATCCACCACACCACCACCTTCCAAAACTACTCAAGTTTTCCTCACCCAAATAACCATTGATTACAGGTTAAAATATTGTATGTACGCAACTTGATGCTGGGCACAACGGAGGAGACCATAGGGAAAGTGTTCAACGAGGCATCGGGTACGGACGGGGCTGTAGAACGGGTCAAGAAGATACGCGACTATGCCTTTGTCCATTTCAAGGAGCGTGACGATGCCCTGACAGCAATGAAATTCCTTGATGGTAAGTTCTGTGAAACTGGACATGCAGTAGCTGTGAGCATTGGTTGGTGTCAACATTGCTGTTTGACCAGTCAGTGTTTCCCCTCATATATGATGAGTGAGGTGGGCCGCCTCGGCATTTTCTATGCCGCCTCGCCCAAAATATGCTGAAATTGTCACCTTGTAGCTATTTTGTGCACCCATTTTTTTGTTATTTTTATAATATATTCAGCGTCAGTGATGACACCACAATATCACTTATATTCCATCAAAATCACAGATTCATAGTAACATCGTTTAGTCGTCTTAACATCGCTCAGAGCCGGTTAGGATTTACCTCTTGGAACTAAATCCATTGGACGACGTGAATGACATCACTTGTCAGTTGTCCAATCATAGTGACACCTAGCGGAGTTTCGACATACTATTAATCTAGACATTGAATTGAATTGAATTTATTCAACATAGACATATATATATATATATACATATACAAGATGCAGCCATACATAACATATCACATTTGCCCAAAACATAGCATCTGTATGCTGTGAATACCTAAAAACTCTGTACAATCTCTTTACAGAACCCCTGATTTTATTCCCATAGGATGAATGCTACTTTATTTAAACATCATCACCCAATAACAAAATAAAAAGTATAAATTCTTTTGTTTCGAAGTCTACAGTCTACATGCCATAGACAATTGCGCTAATGCAGGCCGATTCAGTGGCAAATGATGGCGCCTCGTCATTGTGACTATGGCTTTCATTTTCAAAATGGCAGATGGTGTCAGCTGTGTTCTTGCGGTTTATTTTGTTTTTGTTTAACGTCATTAGAGATTAAAATTTACTGAAGAAATTTACTGTATAACAGATGTTTTAGAGAACAGACAACTTAGTACTAATTTTCTATTTGTCCTGGCTGTAAATAGCTAGGTTGTCACACGGACAAGTAGTAACAATTTCACTTGTCTGGAGGCAAATCCAGTTGTGTCGGGCTAATGGACAAGCAGAATTTCGAGCTCTGCTGAAAACTTGCCTATTTTATGAACGTGAAGAAAGAATCACTAACTAAAACTGACAAGAATAAAAAACTTCAAAATGGCAATCTACCCATCTGATGCACTGAGGTTGTTGCAAGACATCTCTGCTAGGGTGTGGTAAAATTGTGTAATGTTTAGTTCACTGGTAAATCACCAGGAATTTTGTGCAATGCATTGTCCCGTTGACGGCCACTCTGAAGGATTCTATAGAGCAACTGGTGGCGGCTGGCCTAGGATCTAATGATTCTAATTGGTTCAATCAAACAGTATATCTGGATGAAGCCAGGCAATGAACCGACTTTAGAAATCCAACAATAACCTTTATACATAGAAATATAATTAAATAAATAATAACAATCTTATAAAGTGTCCAGTGTCACAATCTCCATAAGTGTCCACAGTCTTACTTTTGCATTTTTTCGAAGCTGTGGACATGGTAGGGAAGACGAATGCTTCAGTCCTTGTCAAGACAATGGGCTCTCTCCCCCCTTATTTCCCAGAGGCTATAAGGAGAGTGAACCATTAGGAGAACAGTAGTACTGGCAGATACTAATAAAAATGCATCTTGTTGATGACATACTGGAAACTAGGTAAAACATCCTGGAAAAAAGTCCCGTGTTAAACTAAACTGCAATAGACAAAGGAAATATAAATTCTCAGTCACACAAAAAACTAAATAACTAATCGGGTGACTGAAGCGTTGATTTTTAAGAAACGTGTGTTTTATTTTATAACTTATGTACAATAAACGAATAGTGGTTGGAAACATTCAGACCATGGGAGTTTGCACAGAACTACACATGGCTTATCAGTAACTTGTACCTCAGTACCTTTAATTTGTAACATCTGTTCACACCCTAGTTAAGCCAGTTAATACACAATGCACACCAACTCAATGCACTTAACAGAAGGAATGTTGTAGCTGTTGTAGATGAGAACATGGATTTGCAGGATTGTAGTTGGCAGGAATCGGGGTGAAAACATGAGTTGAATTGTTGAGCATAGCTAAAAGCAGCTAAAACACTCACAAACACTTACTGAAATATAAATACATACATACTAATTTGATACCACGAGGCATGAAATAGATAGATACTGAGCAAACAAGAAACAAAAATTATCATAATCATACAAAAGAAATTGTGAAGACACCAAACTCCTAACTGAGACTGTGGTTAGTTTTTTGCTTACAGCAAACACGTTAATAAAAAAATTATGTGTCTGTTTTAGTGCCACATTTATTCTATATATAGTACATACAGATGTTCTTCTGTCACTTCTAGCAGTCTAACATGTCTTCACTTACATTCTCATTGTGCAGGTACCTCACTAGATGGCTCTATGATTGAAGTTGTACTTGCAAAGCCGGTTGACAAGAACGACTATGTCCGCTACACTCGAGGAGGTGTAGGTGGACGCACTGGGTCATTCTCTCAAATGGTACATACCATACATCTCTTGTATTTTCAAAATAAAATTTTTGTCAATGTAATATTGTCCAAAGAAATCCACTTACATGTGGTGTAGCTGCTCATATCTTGTGACATACACACCTATGAATAACGCTGATCCAAATGTAAACAGGTCGCAAACAGATCATATAAACAGATCATTTGCACGAGATGACTGGGTCAAAGTTTGAAGTATCATGTTTGGTCAATAGACTATTAATTAAGTCAATATATTTTATTCATGGTTATAAAAGTTGGAACATTGAATCATGTTTTTCCTTGGAGTTTAGTTAGTTAATTTGTTTAATAACAGTATTCATCACATCTTAATCTACTTAGTGAGCAACATTGAGGAAATTAATGTTTTCAGTTTGATCAGGCCACATAGATCTATTAAAATGTTGTTCGAGAAACAACACTTTCTTCCATGACCAGACATTTTGGATGAAAAATATGATGTGACTGTCAGAAAAAGCTTCCTACAAGAAATTGTATTGTGATGTTTGTTACAAGAGAAAATGGTTTTAAAAATTTGTTATTAAGCTGTTTATTTCCGGAACCAAACATGTTTTTATTAAAATAAGAGGCAACAAATTGAGATTTGCCTAGACATGTCGGACATGTGGAAAATTGAGACAAACAAATTTATGGGTAGCAGTGCACCCTTTTATATATGTTTAAATCATCCTTATCAGTACTACACATGTGCTTGTGTACCAGTGTAGTGAACCGTGTAGTGTATACATTCTCCTGTTTCTAGCTGTACGAGTTTGAAGAAGAAATTGGGCAGAATATCACTCGTCAGGTATGATAGATTGAATTGAATTTATTTATTCAACATCAGTACAAAGTGTAATTTCAAATATTAAGGTGTAAACATGCACATTTGTAAACTAATCCACCATAAACAGTGGAACAGTGAAACATAGTTAAGCATTGAACAATAAGAACATGTTGAAGGGGAATGCAAGAAGTTATAAACTTATAATAAATGGCATTAGATGTAAATGATGTGTCTAAAGATCCAGTTGGTGCCATTGCTCCAAGTAGGTGGTATGGTCCCATGGGGGTGGGATGGGATGATGTAATTTCAAAACTGATTTAATACTGTAACATCTTTCTGAGAAAATTTACTGTTTTTCTATACAATATTGAAGTCTGAAATGGATTTGTGGATAACTGCCGCCTGCTTTGAGGTGCCTACTCGAAAGCATCATACTGTAATTGTTTATTTGGGAAATATTTACTTAATACTGAATGAGTGGGGCAGGTCCTACCCTGTTGGTAACAAATGGTAACCACCCTGTCCTTTGCCCCCTGCATAGGAGCACCTGGCTTCCTGTTATCTGTTGGATAACCAGTTTATCATCTCAATCAATTGAGGCTGCCTACCCAGCAGGGGCCCAATTACTGGGGTATTAGTTCACCCACCCTTAGACCTCCCATTGTTTATTTTGGTTGCCCTGACCACTTTACTGTGTTCATAACAGTGATCATTACATTTCTGGACTGACTAGAGTAAAGACTTTATTATGTAGTTTATTAAAACACGAAAAATCTGTATGACATTCAGTTCAGTTAAAATGTGTATGAAAATGCAAATTATGCTAATGGGTTGCATGGATACATATGTATTTTATGGCTACTCATTCCTGTCAGTGTTAGTTTATGATGTAGGACATGCAAGCACAGTGAAGGTAACACGTCAGAAGGAAATCAAACCATTATTGGGTCACTGTAATAATAAATACGAGTCTGTTGCAATTGATAGGTGGGCTGATAGTTGATGTCATCAACAGTATTTATTAGATAGACTTTTTTTATAAATCAAAAGTTAATTGCATTTTCTTACATAAAATACATAAATATCTTTCTTTACCAAATAAAAAAAAAATTCATTTGACAAAATTAAGTAGCTTTTTAGTAAAGGATATGTATTTTATGTAAGAAAATGCTATTTAAAGTTTTTTATTATATCCATTTAAACCATTGCAGTTTTGTTTGGAAGGCAGTTTGTCCTCAACCCTATTTAAAATATATGTTCTGCTAGGTGACAACATGTCAATTTGAAATAGGGGTACAAAGTTGCAAGTGGATATTCTGATGGACCCTCTCATGTACTGTGGCTGTGTTGATACTAGGAAGATAATATTAATGGCACAGCTGTTGACCCTTTTGACTCCTGTTTCAAATGATTAATCCACTTTCCAGTTCAGCCGTACAATGTCCATGGATAATATGTGGCAGCAGTGGTTAAAAAATTTGTCATCTGTATACAATATTAATCTTTGCAATTGAAACCCATTCTGCATCAGATGTGTTGATAAAACTTAACCATTTCAGTACTACAGCCCTGACCAGCTGTGACCACTGAATACTGCATTTCCAGTGAATATGCAAGACAATGGACTACCTTACTTCAAGTCAAGATTTTAGCAACAAAAATGCATTTTATGAAGTGGAATGTTATACATTTTCGGAAAGTGTGATAATCAGCGAGTAAAATGAGCTATGTCATTTGACATTCTGTCGTCATGGTAACCAGCAATCCAAGATGGCCACCATGATTTCAACGTTTTTGCATGAATGAATACCAAGTTCGCTGACATTGTTATTGTGTCGATCGTCAACATCCGACAAAGTTTCTTTGTTAAAACTATCAAATAATCTGTCTAAAACGTACAGTGGTAAATCGCTAGTTGAAGTAATACCGTCTGCCATTGTGGCCACTGCAGATATTGATAATCCATCATTAAAAAACCACAAAAATCTCCGTCAATTATTATTGAGGGATAATAAACGATGACCACTGCTGAATAGCTAATTTATTCGCCTTGACAACCATACACACGTAGTGGATAATTATGAGTAAAAACAATTTGAATAGCAGACATCATCAATGCCGAATATCCGGCCTGTCGTTCTGAAGTGTTACAGACAGTGCTGCCGGAAATCCGGCCTGTCGTACTGAAATGGTTAAAAAGACTGGTACAGTTGAATGCAATTATTTACTAATCTGGCAAAAAAGTTTGCCAAAATGTGAAGCCAACACCATGGCTATTTAAAACGATATTTGTATAATTTCAGCCTAGTTATGCAGCTTCACCATTTGCCCTGGAAGCCATGCCTGGAACTGCACCCTTTTATGGTCAGATTACCACAAGTCCAGGGGCGGTTAGCATCAGGTATGTCGTGCTGCTAATGCAAATTTTTATATGAAAAGCATTAATTTATAATTTGTATATAAACTATATCTGAACTGGCAGAGTTAATTCCTAATAAAGTTAATCTCATAATTGTCATGCTCAGGTTATTGTAGCATGTGTAAATGGAATCGGGGAAATTTATTATTAATGGTAATTATTAAATAATAATTACCATATATATATGAACGTAAGACATTCTCCCTAGTCATTTCCCCCAGATGTCCAATAAAATGAATAGGCAGACATTTCCCCTCCCCTTAACTCTTTCCTGGGTAGACGGTAAAGAGTTAACATACAGCTAATGTCAGCTATGAGGTGAAGTTGATCAAAATTATTATTTGTTGCTTGACTAACATGCATTGCAAAGCTAGAGTTATAGTGCTTGTCAACTGTTGTAGGTACCCGAACCGTGCTGTTAGCTACCGCAACCCCTTCCGTGGAGGGCGTGCTGCGGCGGGGTCACGTGGTGCAGGCGGTGTGGGTCGCGGCTACATGCGTGCTGGTGCTTACCGCAAATACCCTCACGAGGTACATTTTTGCATCTGTAGCATTTTGCGAGTTGCATGAGTACCACCCCAAAACATGTACAGTACAATGTGGTTAAGTCGGGGAAGGGGGATATTACTGTCCAGGGCACTGTTTTGAACACTAACATTTTGCCCTTTAAAATTTATTTCACTCTATAACTGTGGTGTTGTGTACTGAACACTGTCAACACCAGGATGTGTCACTGGGACACTTTCATCGTTGTGTCACAGAAATAATGTCCTCTATGATATGGCGGTGGCTTATTGCATTTTGAAAAAGTTCCTTAAATTTAACAACGGATTCTGTTTAATGGTGGATTTTACTTATAAGCTCATTGTCTTGGTGAGACGGTCCCCTGGCGAAGGGTTCAAGTTATAATGTGTATTTGAGTTATCAGAGGTTGGGTTAACGAAGTTCTGTATTATTATTAAGGTTAACAAACCTGTTCTGGGCCAACAAAGTACAGTTTCTTTCCCAGTTTAAAACACGGGTCAGAATTGAAAACATTTATTAAAACATCAGTAATTTTCATTCATTGCATGTGACCGTTATGATCGTTTTTTAATTACTCCTAAATCACATTGGAATGAAATTTAACTAATGGCATGATTGTTACGAACTAACTGTAACAACGATGGTTAATGTTTGAAATGTGCATGACAATCGTAACACGTACATTTGATAACGTAATTAAATCATGTTTCGAGGTGTCACTTCTGGTGAGAAAGCTCATGTTAGAGAGTATCACCTTGCTGCCTTGCAAGGTATGTTTGGGTTGCTGATGTCTGTAATGAGTGTTGTAGTTGTGCTCTCCTGCTATCCCTGCATGTTTGTAACCTGTGATGCCTGCATGGCTCCCAGATAACACACCACATGAGCATGTTAGCCAGTGCTAGTAGTTGACTTCTATGTAGAACCAGTGTCGTTTGTTAGGTGTGCTTCACACTTCTAGATGCTTGAGGCAAAGATGACCCAATGAATGGGTAGCTCTGAGAGTTGCTCATACAACAAAGCTTGTGTCTGATAAATGCTGACTCAAATCAGAAACATGAGAACTGCAGAGTCAGTGAGGTGGAGATCTGACTGACAAAGGATGAAATATCGAGTCAAGTAGTGCTGACTCACTTTGAGTCTGACTCACAAAGGTTGAAATCTTGGAACTCTCGACTGACAGGTAGAAGTCTTGAGTTTGAGAACTGCCCACTCACAGACCTCCTGACCTACAGTGGTAGAGTTCTTGAGTCTGGGAATTCTTGACTAATAGAGATGGAAATCTGGAGTCCAGGAACTGAGCTGGCTCACAGATGTAGAAATCTTGAGCCTGGGAGCTCTTGACACACAAAGTGGAAATCTTGTGCCTGAGGGCTCTTGACAAAAGTGGATATGCCAACTCACAGAGGTGTATATCTTGAGTCTGGAAGCTCATAAAGATGGAAATGAGTCTGAGAGTTTCGGTTTCCCAGCGACATAAGTGTGGTAGCTGCTGGTTCACTCTGAGTCTGAAAGGATGGATGAAGTCTGAGAGTTAGAGGTAGCATTCTCTGCACATGGCTGCCTCAAGGAGTTTTTCCATACAAATTTTTGTTGACAATGATGCAGAATTTAAGTCTGAATACAGCTTGCTCATCGGTTTGAAGTTTTGATTTCTAAGAGATGCAAACACACAGGGATAGAGATCTGATACTCTGACACTGACAACCATCAAGAGATCAAAGTCACATAATGCAGGCTCAGAATTTGTGGGCTGAATCAGAATAATTCATATAATCCAGATGGGTGTTGTAACTGCACTAGAGTCATACCATGTGGATGCATGAGTCATTAACTCAGAGTGATGATGTGACAAAGATGACTGAAGTGTTTCCATGCTTGGATTTTTGGCCTGGCAATAGCCTAGAACCAGCCAGTAACTGCAGTGGATTATAACTACAGCTTTTGCTTCTTGTGACTACATAGAGGGGTATGAACTGAGGGTGGAAGATGGGATAATATGAGTTGATGCATTTGCTTATGCTGCATGTGTGTAGGCAATGTTAGGCATGCTTGTGAGATTAGGATGTGCTTTGTTTCTTCATTGTAGGAGCACCTTTATGACATTCTGCCTGGCATGGAGCTTACACCAACTAATCCTATCACATTAAAACCACAATCTGTCAAATCTGCTGCCCAGGTACTGTGACTGTTCCCCTGTGTTTATCTTTCTGTATTGCATCACTCTGTTTCATCCAACTACTAAAATCTGCAAGCATGCATGTGTGCATACAAACACCGACAAATTCCTCTGTGCTTCTGATAGAGGCACTTTTGATGTTCATTGTAACTAATATCAAAATCCAATAGAAATTCTTTTTCCTAAATATTCAGCAATATTTGTGTGTACATGAAAATGTATCCTGCAGGTTATTTAATAATATCTAGAATTTCCGTTCAAAAAATTACTGTATTTTAATTAGCAACTTCAGCATATTCAGTAATCAGTATAAATGTGATGTACGATGTACAAATACAGTCAGTATTTAACAGTTGAAGCAGAGGCCAAGTGGTACTTAACTTGATAGGCGCCAATCTTGGGAATCTTAGATAACCACAACATTTTCTTCAAGAAGTATTTGAGTTATGCAAACAGTCTTGTTCTTGGCATTCATATTGTTTGCATTACCATTTACAATCTGTGCACCTTGTAGTAGTCTATAAATATTATCCTAATTTTTTATTGTGGCTAGTATCAAAGTCTGAGTAGGCATATGACCAAATGATGTAATCAATACTAATAATAATAATTTAAAAGCATGATTGTCGGTGTTATCCAAAATACCTAAACAAAAAAATATACAAGAAATTTGCACAAGGTAATTTTAATGCATATACCACTTATGGTAGTAATACTTATGATCTTCTAGATATTTAAGTGCTACTTTAAAGCTATTTTATAGAGCAAGATGAAAATTAGTTTACATACTTTAAGAAGCACTGATATACAGTTATCGAATCTTTAGAAAAACATCTAAAACAATGTGGTTTACCAACCCTAGAGATAAGGAGATTAAGAAGAGATCAAATAAAAGTTTTTAACATATTTGACCATTATGAAAATATTAATAGAAATATTGTTTCCCTTTGAGTGAAGGAAAGGACTATAAATTAATAGAAAAAATGTACTTAGTAGTGCTAATGCTTAGCATGAATATTATGTTTTAAAGGAAAATTTGGCAAATTTTAAGAAAATTGGCACATTTTTCAGAAAGTAAGGTTATATACATGTATAGATAACAACTGTTGGACTCTTGATAAACCTTCCTTGTCTACTTTCCATCTTTTTTGTTCGGATGACAATCTTTTTAAAGAGAGATTCTCTGTCCCTCATTTGTTGTATTAAAATTGCATTTAATAAATACAGTCTGAAACATTGTTCGCTGCCCGCAGAAAGTAAATAAAACATTCAGAATATAAATAAATCTGTATTTAACAACAGAAAGTAAACAAAACATTCAGAATATAAACAAATCTGTATTTAACAACAGAAAGTAAACAAAACATTCAGAATATAAACAAATCTGTATTTAACAGCAGAAAGTAAATAAAACATTCAGAATATAAACAAATCTGTATTTAATAGCAGACAGTTTAACCACAACTCTCATTCATGTTAAATGTGGTCACAGTATTCTCCCACAGTCAAGAAAAACAATTGAGCGAACTGCCTGTTAATAATTACCACCCAGGCCGATTCCAGCCACAAAACAAACCACTCACCTTCAACTGTTGTCATTTGGACTTGTTTTGTTACGAGACTGCAGCCGTGTGGTGTGATACACAGGTACTGGATGAGTTCTGCACCAAGAATGGCTGGGGTACACCCATCTACCAGCTCCATTCCACCATAGGACGCGACGGCAGTGGTGACATACAGCTCTTCCTCTTCAAGGTTTAATTAACATCCTTTTATTTATTGGTTTGCAACAGTTAGATCAGCCTTAGAGAATGCATTCATTAGTTTGGCATATATTCAGTGTAGGTACCCTGGTTACTAAACAAATCCTAGTAACTAATATTTTCAGGCAGAATTATTGTCTCCATTTAAAAAAAGTGATGTTTAAAAGTGTTCCTTTCAAGCAGAAGTTCCTTAGGTGTTGTTCACAATTATCAATACCTATTGTACAAAGCATATGAAAGGGGAAGAGTAATGTGTACTGGTTTTGAAAATGTAAGTTGCTTATGAATTGTGTAACTGTAGTGATTGTAAATAAATGTTTATAAATATCATTGAGATGGATGTTATGATGTCCCTTGCATGTGCCATGTCATAAGACTTACATACATAGTGCCTACATAGTTATGAATTCCAGTCTGGAAAATGATTGACATTGTTAAAGCTAATTCATGGGAGGGACCTATTTGGTAATTAGTACGGTCTGTACAAATAGTTAAATTGTGAATAATATCCACATTATGGCCAAAACAGTATCCGTATATCTGATGGTAGTGATGATATTGGTGTTTCAGATTTCTGTTCCTGCCCTGGCCAACAGTTGCTTCCAGCCAAACAAGCTGTGTCGCACCGTTGAGGAAGCCAAGAATTTTGCTGCCGAACACTGCCTGATGCAGCTAGGAGTTGGCTTAGGGGGTGAGTAAATATTAATTACCTGCAAATATACACCAGGGCCCCTAGTGATGACAATCTTATGTCAAACTCACCACGGGATTGTCATCAGTAGTACTGAATACTGCATTAGCATGTGACACAATTTATTTTAGAAAACAGAATGTTTTGGTAAAGTTTATTTAAAATATATGTTATTATTAGGGTAAGTAAAGTGTCAGGACATTCGCCTACACACCTGGCTGGGGACTTTCTGACTTTGTCCACTAAGGCAGACTTTGTGGTGACATAATGTCCATAGTCTGCCTGTCACTGTAGGCAAACACTTGTTGCTAAGATGGTCTTGTGTTGCTGATGTCCAACAGTAACAATGCAAACAACATCCAAAGTGCTGTGACAACAACCCTTGATGTGCCTAGCCAGGCACTGACAGGGCAGTAGTCTTCCCCTGAGCAGTTTTCTCAGAATAATTCGAGCATTCTCAGATAAAAAGACCATCTCGAAATTAAGGTCACCACGTCCAGTTTTTTGAATAAAAAATTGTGTCAGTGGAAAGCATCAATAGACATATTGTTATTTATTTCCAAAACTCTTCAGTTCAGCATTGTACATGGTAATTCTGATTACTTTTAGTACAGATTGAAAGAGTAAAAATGTAGTTGCAAGCAAGATATGGCTACATATGGTTTACTAGAACATATTCCCCTGTCTCTAGCTGATTGAGGCATGCAGCTTTGCCTCACTAACTGCTGTGTACTTTGTGCTTCTAAGCTGGCTTCTTCCACCTGTCTGATTGTAGACCCACCCACTTGTACTTTGATCTTGCATGCATACACCTGACTCACAGGTGTCTGTTAATGGCTTGTTACCTGTGTCCTACCTGTGTTGGTGTGTCTCCTTTAATTCTGCATGCACTCTGTGGACACGTGCAGTGCTGCGAGCCAGAAAACATTGAGCAATGTTAACATTTAATTTATTCTGTAATTTATGTATAATAATTTTAATTGTTTTGGACTTTAGATTTAATTTTCTTTTTTTCCTTGCAATATCATCATTTTTTAAATTGTGAAGTAGGTTAACTGTATTGTTAAGAAATTTGAAAAAAAATTATCCTTCCAATTTGATGAACAATTTTGTTGGGATCATCACAATTTTTTGCAAACATAGAATTCATAGAATTATATAATTTTTATATTTTACTA
Source organism: Escarpia spicata (assembly GCA_963995525.1). Taxonomy (NCBI): domain Eukaryota; kingdom Metazoa; phylum Annelida; class Polychaeta; order Sabellida; family Siboglinidae; genus Escarpia; species Escarpia spicata. The sequence continues at coordinate 17,937,400 of OZ023212.1, forward strand.
AATTGTTTATCTTTTTAATACAATTTATACAACATTTTTATATTTTATTTGAGTGTTTACCTTTTTTATTAACATTTTATTTTTACCTTTTATACATTTTTTTATATTTTTATTAATATTTTGCCTATTTTTATTTTAAATTTTGCCCCGAAACTCATTGAAGAGAGAGACTAAATGTGAGACGGTGTCTCTGTACGCAGGCAGTGAATGTGCAAGCACGGTGCCTGTCACGGGCGTGGGCAACACGCCGCCGGGCAGCCCGTATGAGGACCGAGCCATAGCCCCAGCCTACTCCCTCACCAATGGGATACACCCGGGCGCCGCAGTGCCTCCCGCCCATAGCGATCTCACATACGCCTGCACCTCCGTGCCCATCGTCACTACCACATCCTACGCCATGGCGAATGCCAAGATACATCCCACCACTGGCAGCACGCCACTGCAGCCGCCGCAGAGTAAGCTTCACTCCTTCTTTCTTTTGTCTCCCCTCTCTCCTGTTGTCTGTCATTTCCATCATTCCTCTCCAACCTGCTGACAGGGATTATGTTGTCCAAAGGAATAACCAAGCAAGTCACATTTTGATGTTGTAACTTAGAGCACCTTGGTGGGTCCTGGGGACCATTTCACTAACATTCTTATGAGTTCTTAAGCCTGATATTGCTATTTAAATTGATTTCGCTCCTTAACAGTGATCTTGTGTACCAAAAACTGTCAACTCCAAGATGTGCCACTAGGACACTTTTGCCGGTGTCACGGAAATAGTGTCCATGGTGCTATGACGGTGTCTTTTTGAGTTTTTTAAAATGAATGAATTCTGTTTTAATGAATGAATGAATGAATATTAATTTCCACAATCAACTGGTACATGTGTTTATAACAATATTTTACAATTGTGGAAATGGAGACAGTTGAAGTATTATACTTATTAAACACTGTCCCCATCCATTTTATAACATGCGATACATTAATAACTACCATGTTATAGCAGTATAAAAAAATAGGAAGAATAACAATATTTGTACAACAGTGTTAGTAGATTTAATGTTTTCACAAAATTTTTGTCAATAATTAATACACACTTAAGAAATACACAAATGATGGATTTTCCATATGAGCTCATTGTCTTAGTGAGACGGTCCCCAGACCCATGATTCAAGTTATGACGGATATTCAAATAATGCACATAACACAAACAGCCATCACAGTCAAAACTCTGATTAGTTATAGCAGCAAATCTACTAACTTGATATCCTGTTACATCAGTTTGTAATTATTGTGGCGTGATGGTAAATAAAAACAGTATATTTTACTCGTGATTTCTTACTGGGATAAATAATTTTTGATTGACTTACTGCAATGGCTATATGTATTGGGACACCATATGTTTTGAGACAACCTAAAAATCTAGAAAAATAATTACTTTTCTGTACTGTATGTTTTGGGACACCTTCGTAAATGTATTTATTTTGTGTCCCTATGTATTGGGACACCAATTATTCGTATTTCTGACGAGTGCATACCCATTTTTTCCCCAATGCAGACACATAAAAAAGGTGTCAACACAAACAACACAAACTTGGGTGATGTAAATTACTGTAGCACCAGCAACGATGCTTCGCCTTCTCTCAGCTACCAGATGGCCTTTATACATTTAAGAAGTGTCACAATATGCACCTAAAATCCCATGAAATGAGTTGTAGTGTGCACTGCATGACACCCTGTTAATACCAGAGGTACCAGTAGTTAGTTTTTTGCATTTCTGCAAGTTATATTTTAATAACAAATGTGTTTCTGTATGTGGCCGGTGTAGGGGTGGGTGGTAATGCAGGTATGGGCAGTACTGCGGTCAAATGTGGTACAACCTGTCACTCAGTAAATAGCCTTTGAACAAGTGTGGGAAACTGGTTCCAGACAGACTAAACATTTCACATGGCTGAGGATGTAGGCCCTACATATGACATTTGTTTCAAAAAATAGTTAGTAGCAGGATAATAGACAAGGTAACCATGGTGAAGTTACAAAACCACGGTAATAAAATGGGGACAGCATGACATCAGGATTCGTTCGCGTCCCTAAGTATTGGGACAGTGAATTTGATAATTACTTTTGTGCACCCTATGTTTTTGGGAGCTGATAATTTAGTTATTTTTAAGTGTCCCAATACATATGGTCATTACTCATTTCTTGCTATGTTCTGCATTGCAAATGTTACAATATTTTGGTGTAGAGGTATCGTGCTTGACCTAGTAAATCCAAAACCAAATAATTTCAGATTTAGTGTGACTCGCTATGTTCTTTCTTTGGATGCTTTGCATGTTTGTCTTCTTTTCCATAAATCCTGCCACCTTTACAGCACTTCTTTAATTAATGGCTTCCTGTTCTGTTGGCTTGGCTGTTTCTTTCACTTGCACTTAACATGTTTGCTCTGGCAGACTGACCATAGCTGATTGTGTTTGTATATTGGTGGGAGTTTTGTTTATCTGGGGTGTGGGTTAAGATTAGTTAGACAGGGATATGTTGTGACATTGCATGTGACACTTTTATTGGTGTCATAGTTGAAATATTAAATGAGTCATCTGGATAAATGTGCGCGCATAGTGTTGGAAATGAAGTCACAGCATAGACAATGAAATCACTTGAAACAGTCTCCACTACATTAATATTTTTACTGTAAATGAAAGAATAGTGTGGTTTAAATATCAGAGAGTATTCATTTTCATACAGGACGATAAAGGGATGGAACAGTAAAGGATCTAACAGTTATCTAAATGGCAGTAACATGAATATGTTAAAAAATAATATTGACAAATATCTCAGAAAGGCAGGTTACAAAAATTGCTGGATAAGTGGCTTCCAAATGCACTTGCCATCTGGATTTTTGTTTTTGATGGCACTCTTTCTAAGTCTTGTTAAATTACATTTGGAACTCATAGTTGCATGTGAGTCTTGTTAATGATTTGTCCTGTTCTCTCCCCCTCCAGCCTACCCTGTGTTCCCGACACCGATGCAGGCAAGTTACCAGCCATCCTACTAAGCAGCCATGCCCTGGTGTCTGCAGATGAAGCGATGCAAGCAACTCTGACATGACCCGGAGAGTTGGCATGACTTGCTGATGTGACCCGTAAAGTTGGCATGACTTGCTGAAGTCAATACCAGCCGCAGACTTTGGGTGCTTGTTCAGAATGTGCTTCGTACACATGCGACTGTGCATGCTTAACCATGTCGGAAATGCACAATGTTTACATAGTTCTATAGTTTAATATGTATTTTATGGTGACTGTGCCTTGACATTTATTACGTATGATGACGTCATGCAACTTTACAGTTACCTGTTGTTAAAACGAAACCAGACACTGGTTTTTTTCGCTCACCTGTTGACCTTTATGTGCAAGAGAATTGGAATTAGATTTTGACATAAAAAAATAGTTTGGATATATCTTTAAATAAACTATGTTAGGATAATTTTTCACTTTTGGCAAAGCAGCCGGTCTTCTAAATCAACCATGGTAAACAAACATGTTATATACTAACTCAAGATTTCCGTACATTCCACGATGGTCCCTATTCTATAATTGGAATTACTCAAGCTAATATTAAAATGAGTATGATCTAATTCAGTACAACCAACAAACTCCAGTGTGTCTGTTAAGGGTGTGTAGTTGTGTAATAACCCCTGAAGACAAGTTAGTAAGATCTATCCGGATGTTATCCAAACATTTAATTCTGGCAGGATCAGGCACTGGTGAATCAGGCTTATGAGTCTGGTCCATCAGATAATTTAGCAACATCAATACACAATCGGTACTACATATTTAAACAGTATATATATCATGTGTAGCAATGTTTGAAAATTCAACTAATAATAACAAACTAATTAAAAAAAATTGCCTGTTCGTGAAGCATTCCAATTTGTGTTGGTTAAATATCCAGAGTATTTATCATTATTTTACTACTTAGAGCACTGTTACGCTCGGTGTGACATTCCAATGTATAGCACTAATATCATTATGTCAGTAGGTATAGTTTGTATGGTTGACAGTCAGTTACCCAAAGGGAATCCGAAATTTGTCCCACGCCAGTGAAATCATTCACAGTGAAATTTGATCAGGAAATTAAACCTTGGTGGTGTCTCATTTTGCATGCTCTGCAGTGGCATAATGCAGTTCACTAAAGTTCACTCGGCTTGTATGAGCTTGTCACTTATTTTATGACGGAAGACACTAGCTTGATATTGCACTGCTGAGCATTGTAATTTGCACAAATTCATACTCAAACTATCCTATCTGGAAGCAACAGATTCTTGATGACGTTTTCCAAAGTTCTTTTTATAGATCATTCGATTATGTTTTTGGTGTGAATATCATGGTTTGGAATATGCAAGTGGCAGATAAAGTTTGTGTGCTGTATGTTTTGGTGTATTTTAACAGTTATGTTTTTAGATGGGAAATGTGAAGAGTGTTTTGAGGAACTTTACGAAGAGCTTATGATTGAACCAGATAGGACCCAATTTCTGACGTAAGAAGCAGCATATTACTCATTGCTGTGATGTAGTTACGGATCTAATGTTAAACTTGAATGATGGACAAGAAAAAACAGGCATGGTTTATATCGGGGTCAGATTATATGGTGCGCAGTGTTGACGTTTTCGCATGCTTTCAACATTTTATTATTCTTAAATTAGCCAGCTTATATTGGTGTTATCGTGTTGACACGTTTTACAGGTTTGCGTAGTTTTCTAGTGATGTTTTCTCCAGTTGAAGACAACTGGCCTGTCTTATTTTTATCGTGAGGCCGTTCTCTGTAGAAGTAAGGATTTTGTTATGCGGTGGATTAATTAGTTTTATGTAACAGCATAACGTATCCAATGAAAGGTCTGGTACTTTGCAATGGTTTTTATTCCCGTTTTGACATTGTTGCTGTTTGTTTCTGTGGGCTGTAGTTAAATGAGTGAGGATTTAACCAAGTTGTGGTCATTGCAGAGTTTAGTTGTGTTTAGTAGTTCATTGGACACCAGCCATCTTATCATGTTACGTCATCCACTGACAAGGTCCACCTTGAAACTTTGTTTGTAAAGCCACCTAGGGTTGGGACAAAGGGACAGCACCTGGACAAATATTAGTTGCTACGCAGGGAAACATAACCCATTTCCTTGGCATTAATCATTTTAATGGTTCACGTGGGTCGTGACACTTAATGAAATCGGGAGGGAATTCAGCAACACCAAGCAGTTGTTAATAGAAAGGGGTAATTGAAGATAAAATGGGATGATTGGGCAGTTGGGAATCAACGGATAGTGCATCAGTGTCTGATTTATATTAGCCCTTTGGTCAACAAACAAGTTATATTTGAAAGAAATTGCTATGAAGTCACCAGACGTTGTTCGACTTAACAGGAAAGTATATAACTATGCAATACATACCCAGACATACTTTGTGTTCTTAATGTTTTTCCTAGTGCTGCCTTTTTGCAAGATTTTAATGAGTACTGCAAACTATGTTGTATATCAATGTTTTATGCTATAATATGCATAACTATTACTATTATAATCATTACTAGTTTGTGTTATTGTAGATGGTGGTGGAATTTGCTTTTGGGACACAATGCTTGAACAATCATTTAATCTTTGTAGTGTGTTATATACTTTCAGTACTAGTCACACGTGACGCCACGGTATGTTTAATCGAAGCGTTGTTAATGGCTTAATGTATGCGTAGAAACCTATTCCATTTGACAATCGTGTGCTGTCGTGTCTTAATTGAGATTGTCAGTGTCCGGTTATCTCGTTCTGCCGTCGTATCGCAGTCGGCGAGAGCAGAACTTTGCTATAAACGATTACTATACGTTGACCGAAGCCAGTGATTATATACTTAGTTGTGTATGCGAATTGCAAACAGTATCATGTACTTACACGGTTACTCCAGTTGACGGCAAGTCACGGTATCGGCTTGCGAGCAAACAATAGCAATTTGTGATCAGGATAGTGTTCTGTTTACGTCCCTTCCGATGTGTAAGATGTTGATTTGGAGCGTTCTTTTTACTTTAGTATTTGCCGAAATTTTGTAATACGTCGGTATATACTTGTGTGTCCTAGTAGTTGATACATGAAGCATCGTGAAAGTTGACAATCAAAGTGCACCAAATTAAATCTTAGTCAATTCAAAACTACATTGCAAGATTCTCATCAGTTGTATGAGATTATCTTTCGCGATAGGTTCTCTGGTGATTGTAGACAGTAGCGGTAACATCCCGGCATGATTGGCCCAAATTTTTATGAAGGCTATTACAAGATACTGTGATATTAACATGCCAACTACGAGACATGTACGTGGATACCTTGTCTAAGTGGGACAGGGTTCTAGACGCGTTTCATTGTGTTGTTTTCAAGTAGTCATGTTGTCCAATGTTCTCCGCAGCGACACCGCCCGGAGACAGACGGAACCAGGTTAAGTGCATTATTTTCCTTTTTTGAGCCGTTTACGCTCAATATGGTATTGTTTTTATTTTCGTCAGAAGTTTATTTTTGCGCGTTCGACGACTTTTGTTGGGCTTAGGATTTTACGTTTTTACAGTAGTTTTGCGTTACTGGTGGGTACGGTACGGCCGCCTGTTTGCGTTCTTGCAGGCGCCATTATGAGGCGTCGTTGTCGTTTCCGTGAGCTTGTTCTCGCTGTTATTTGACTGTCTTTTGACAGTCGTCAGGAACAGTTGCATAAACGGTACGCAGTGCACTGGGTGGGTCCATTCCTTCGCATAGTGTCTGAAAAATTATCCTGCAATCAGAAACCCGATAACTTGTTAATTGGCATTGATGACATGTATATGACCTACGTCTATGAGGATGTGTGAATTTGGAACGATCTTAAATTATGCATGCATTTTCGACGACCGACAGCCGGGCAAATACACGTTCTGTGCACTGGTAGATAATCGACGGCGTTGGATTAGACCCACACAGTATGAATCCAGTGGTGTTTATTGTAACCTTACGTCACAGATGTGAACACAATGATTGGTTTATCAACAAAGTTCGGTAATCAGAAGTACCTACAATGAAAACTGGCGATCATGTTTGAAGCGCAAATTGCTTTCGGAGAAGTTTCACTGATTCCCGCCTCACATCGGTATCACGTGATGCTGTGTGTCCAATCAAAACGTCTCGTATAGTGGCCATGTAAAATTCTGTGCCTTATAAACTGTTGTAACTGACTGTTTGAGAGTTTAATAATATAAGCATTTGTCAATCTTTCATTACTTTTCACTGAAATAAAACGTTTAAATTCAGTTGCGTTTCTTTTGCTTTCTCTTGTCTTGCGATAACCTTTGTAAACCTGTCATTTGTTAGAAGGTTCGCAGCTCACGGATAACAATTATGATTGATGCTTTTTGTCTCCAATTTTCTCGCACTGGCTTTCACCAGTGATTGATAGAAAAAAACATGTTCATGTTGTACGGCACACCCAGATTAGCAACTTCCAGATGGTTTCTCTTACTGAGAACAATAACTATAACCTGGACTTGCAATAAACCCAGAAATTGGGTGCGGAAAAACATTGTTCAGGCCGTGATTGCTATAATGGTCGAGAATGCAGACAGCGTAATCTAGTTGCGAGTTAGAAGTACAATGTTTGACTGTTGTTGCCGTAAGACCAAGCAGGGCTATATATATGTGTGTTATAATGTCCTCCTAAATGTGTTTTAATGAACAACAGTTACTATTAAATACTGTACTTTGACTGTCACCTATCTGAACATCAACTTTTCCGTTCCGTTCAACGTGTGGACCTAGGCGTAATACTTGTTATTCTCGGCGAAAACGTCACGTTACACTTTATAGAGACAACAGTCACATTATTTAAAGGTGATTGATAAAAACAAATTTGCGTGGGCGGTCAGTACATTATTAAAATGTGTAATGCACATAACGTGATGTTTCGATTCCAGGCCAAATGTCTCGATCAATGCTACCCGGGCAAACGATGTTGCGACCATTGTATATAAGCCACGTGTATTAAACAGCATGTCCCAGTTATTGCAAGTATGCCATGTCATTCTTCGCGTTCTGACTTCCGGCGATGGCACTACTGAATGTGGATGATATCGTTCAAGATCATGAATTATATATGCTGGCGTTTGTACAGAAACCCATTAACGTCATCAGTTTCAGTTAATATGGTATATAATGTCATCCAAATTACGCCTCCAAAAACAATTGTCGTTTTCGTGAAAGAACCAGTGGACAGGGTCTGCAACTAAAATGACGCATTTGGATGGCAACAGCCGTATCGTTCGAGTTATCAATGCATACGGGGTCGAGCGAATGAAAGTCCGTTCGTAAGCCACTTGTCAGTTCTGTTCCGGAGATAATATGTAATAGTGAGTGAGCAGGTGACGCATGTGAAGAGCAGGCTACTACTCGATCGAGACTGGCCAATGTAAAGACACTTGAAATTAATATTCATAAGTGACAAATGCTCATCGCCGAATAGAGAAACAGCAGATAGGGTTACATATAATCAGACATTATTCCGGCAAATATGCAAAATCATTCTGAAGTACATAAATCTAGAAGGAAGACATATTGTGTTAAAATTGATTCGGTGCAGTGTCGCACCGATTGAGCCCTCCCGTATTTTCCGGGAGTCCTCTGGATTTTTTTGTGAATTTCCCGGATTTTCGGGTTGTCAAGAAAATCTACTTGATTTTCGCTTCACCCCAACAGCATCCAGTCTCAGGATGTCTTATCCGTCAGAACTTAACTGTTGAGACTCAAAAATATCTCGAGCAGCACCCTCTCCCCCGTTTTCGAAATCAACTGAATCTGCGACTCGCAATAAATCTCGAATCTACCGGTTTTTGAAAGTCAGAGGTTGGCAAGTGTGTAGACGTTTTGTGATCGTCCCAATTCTATCAAGAGTCGCGTTGTCAAACCGCAACAAAAAAACCGCCCAACAGTTCCAACGTCGCATGACTTACTAAGAGGAATACACGCGTTGCTACGAGTGTTGGCGCCGAACGGTAGAGTTTGACCGCGCTGGCCGCATGGGGTGATCGCGAGACAGCGACTGTCAGCACGCCCAAAGATAGCAACCGGCAATTCAGATTGCGAGTCCATGTTACAGGACAGTAATCGGCCAAAGTGGATCATGCGACCGCCACTTACGTTATTTACTTGCGTCATCTCGGCCAGCTTTGGGTGTCATTGACGTTTGGACACATGCTAGATCTATAGAGTGGACGGAATCAAAGTGGTGTAAAATGGCCATGTTAAGATTCAAGGTGATTTTATTATCATTTAACACGTTTTGAAAATTATGAATTTATGCGTAAATTGAAACCAAGTTTATTGGTAACAACATATCAGAATTAAACACAAATCGTATCAACCACTTCCGGGTAAATTTGCACTGAACTATTTTGTTCAAGTGGGTCATTTTGTCCAATGGGTTGTACAAAATGGTCATCCTATACTGGATAAAACGGTCACTCATTTCGAACGTGATGTCATCTCAACTGCTAACAAATGTGAACATAATTTAAAATTACAGGTGATACGACCTTTGTATCCTATCAATGGCGTGAGTAGGCCCTACTCTCTAGACTCTAAGTTGGAGTCCAATGTACAATCCAGTCATGTGCGTCTTGCACACAAGTCACAAATTAAAGTGTCACTCATTGCGAACACGATGTCATCTGTAACAAATGTGAGCATAATTTCAAATTACAGCTTACACAATTTTTGTAGCATAAATATTATCGAGGCGTGGATACTTTCGTAAGTTCTAAACGCTAGTCCATTACCAAGTCTAACATTCTGCATCTGCACCTAAGTCACACACAAAAGTTTCATATCGGGATCGACACCAGCACAGTCGTAATGAGCCCATTTTGTACAGGCTGTGCACTGAATCCAATCCTCGTTTTGGGTGTTGCTGTACAATTCTCCACACAATAGACATTGTGTGTCGACATCTTCCAGATCGTTTGAAGGAATTACTTGTGCGGAGACATTCGCTTTTCCTCCTTTGGTCTTTCCCTTGAACTTTGTTGTTTTCTTGACTTTCACGCCCTCTCTTTCCAAACATTGTTCGTGTTTCTTTCTCTTCCTTTCTGACTTTGCCACTTCCTTACTTCTCTTGTTTTCCATCATTTCTGTAAGCTGTTTCTTATACGGGCAGCTGGAGGTTAATTTGTTTTTGTTCTTTTTTTTCTGAACCCACTCTTTTAGGAAGTGGTGACATATGGAAATGCGAGAGCAACCCATATGTTCTATGTCCGATTCAACTGGCTGACCACAACCTTGATTCACTGACTGACTAGAACCTGTCACCACTGACGACTGACTAGGACCTGGCACCATTAACGACTGGTTAGGACCTGGCACCAATGACGACTGACTAAGGCCTGGCACCAGTGGCAAAGCGGAAGGTGTTAATTCATGGTCTGCAAAAATGTTGGGATTGTGTGGGTATATTCCCGTTTTTCGAAACCCGTTTGCTGCGACCTGTGCTGTCGCTGCCTTCTGGTAAGACAGACAAAACAACTCCGCCAACTGAAAGACAGTGACACATCTGCCCGAGTGCTGTCTCATCCAGCGTTCAACTTCTTGCGTGCACTACATTAATAAAGGTTTCATGAACGAAACATCCAGTGGCTATAACTTGTGAGAGGTGTGTGGCGGTATGGCCCGGAGATCATAAAAACCCCGTTATCGCGTGCTTTGTTGATGACTTCGATGTTCATTGTATGAGTTGATTGTCCATCCAATAGGACCTTGTTCTGTCTTGAGTCCCCTGATAGGTTGATGAAATGGTCAAACCATTGCTCGAACAATGAGAGTTGCATCCAACCTGATTTGTGACATGCTAAAATAGATCCTGCGGGATTTCCATCCATGAGCTCTGGTTTCATCCTGACACGTGGCCAGACAAACATTGGTGGAACAAATGAACCCGTTGCAGACGTACATATTTCAACAGTTACCAATGTGCCACGTTCAGCAGATGTAAGAGGAATTGTTGTCATTCCAGTTTCGTCTACATTATAAAAGTTATTTGGAGTAAATCCGTGTTCATCGACTACGGCCTGTAAGATATTGAAGAAGTGTGTGACTGCTGGCTTGTTGAAACCATGCGCTCTTGCGATGGATGTTGCCTCAGGTGATCTCAACGATAGTTCTGGATGTCGAGACATGAAGCGAAGCCTCTCGGCCAATCAATGCCGGCTTTCAAATTTTTGAACGGATGGCGCAGTTTATTTGCTTCAGCCAACATATAAGCCAACTAATAAGCTAAACTTCGAACATCGGCTGTACCAATGCCAAACATAATTTAATCCATCACCAATATATATGCTGCACCAATTCCCGCTCCAGTTGCTCCATCGGTCCATGCAATTATTAACATTGTCATATCTTGAAATGATCTACAATTCATCCCACTGACCTAAATGTCCGCATTATTTTATATTTAAAAGAGGCAAGTGACTTAAATGTAACATCACAATTCATTAATGGGCTCCATTGTTTATAACATCATACCATTAGATCTTCGAGCTTTTTCAAATTCATTCATATGTGAGGTTATCATTGTCATTAGACCTAAAGCCAGCCAAACCAAGCCAAAATAACAGCGTAATGCCATATATTCAAAATGTGTGTGTGTGTGTGTGTGTGTGTGTGTGTGTGTGTGTGTGTGTGTGTGTGTGTGTGTGTGTGTGTGTGTGTGTGTGTGTGTGTGTGTGTGTGTGTGTGTGTGTGTGTGTGTGTGTGTGTGTGTGTGTGTGTGTGTGTGTATAAAGGTTATGCAAAGGTTAAAGAAATATATGTTTCATGTGTGGGTTCGCGCGTGCGTGTGTTTATGTAACAATATCCCACAATGAGTGCTCCTGGGCGACCAAATAAGAAGCCGCTCCCTAGAGGCTGCAATTACGTCAATAAAAATTTCAATTCGAACCGACATTACTGGAACAGTCGATTGTATAGGTCCGAAACCTAATCTTAACCATAACAGTTATTAACTCTAACTCTACCTCCAAACCTAAATCTCTAACCCTAAATTAAACACTAACAACTCTTCAAATTACGACATTATTTTCGTGAGTATATCACCAACAAGCCGAACAGCCATGTTTTAACATACAAACTGCGGTATTTTGCTTGGCTACGCTACGGAACGATGTCCTAAATAGATATTGTGGGCTCCGTGTGTTCAAAAATACATCTTCTCATTGGAGAAACCGTGGGGTAAAATGGTCCATTGGGTCATTTTGACCGATCAAAGGTGTGTCATAGTTTCCCACATGCCTGATGATATATAGGTCAGTCACACAGAAACAATTTCGAAGATAGGCCGAGATTGTTTCCTCCAACGGTGAGTTAATTTAGTCAGTCAGTTTTACATTTCACTGTACGAGAAAGGGCTGGTCAAACTTCAGATCGTCCGCCATCTTGTTAACTGAGCTACTTCACATGGCCCACAAGTGTGCATAGTCATAAACAGATGGCAGCACCTAAAATCTGAGAAACAGACATAGGCCATATGACCCTCATGGGCCATTTTACACCACTTTCCCCTACCAGGAAAAAGCCAGGGAAAATTCACAGTTTGGCCTAGGAAGACATCACAGGAAATGAAGCCACAACATTGTATTATTCAAGTACTAGATGAGTTGCCACACAATCAAAACTGTAGAACAATAATATAATATAAAACCTGTTTTATAATTAACAAAAATTACATGTATATCTAATGAAGGCTACGTACAATAATGCACTTCATATAATTATTGAGCACATTAAACTGTTTTGATTGATTTAAGACGACTATTCTTAAGAAACTATGCCAATCTTGCGCGTATTCACTGATAGGTAAGCATAATAAAGTTTGGTAATTAAGATGAATATTCCGAAGAAGCTGTGCCATGACGCCACGCGTGCACACGCACCGCATGATATTCGTCTGTAAAGTAACAGGAAGAGGGTTTTATAATGGGTTACAGTGGCGTACCCAGGTGTTTTTTGGTTGCCCGGAAACCCCCCAAAATTCCTCACTATTGTATGATCCATACGGTAACGTACAGCAGGGACGTACCCGGGGGGGGGGGGGGGGTAGCTGCCCTGAAACACCTCCAAATTTCTGCACTGCTGTATGATCAAAATTATGGCAATGTACGTGCGTACGCGGAAGGATGACGGTAATACTCAAAGGCGCGGGAATAGGGTTAGGGTTATAACTTGGTTTTGAACAGCACTATCTCCCCGTGTTCGGATGTCACAGTCGAGCCAACCGAGACAGCCACAGGGTGAAAGAAGATGTGAAGATATGCGGCGGGCGCGCCGACATTTTTTCAGTGGTGTTGAAGCTCCGGTAGCCACTCCCCAATATGAATTTTTTACCCGCGCCACTGGTAATACCCGTTTGGAAACTCCCCAACATCTCAATCCTGGGTGCGCGCCCCTGGGTTATGGGTGTCACTCACTAACAAGACCAGTGTGGCTTCCATATGGGTACCAGTCAGTCTACACTGTACATTGGCTGTGGCGATTGATTGTCTGTTATCAGCTAGGTAACCGCTGGATAAGAAGCCTACCTATATCATTCTATTTGATGTTCACAAATCTAACCAGACAATTCGCTAGAATACTTTAACACTGAACGTTATTGTTATAACGTTTAATATTATATTAATTTATAGTGTTCTAATGTATAGCAGTGTAGTATACTTTACCTTATATTTTCATTTCAATGCATATTTAAAGTTGTGACTTTTTCTTGTGTATTTTTCTTCCTACATTCCTTGATACGTGCGAAACTCAACAATTTAAACTTGATGAAACAAGGTTTACGACTAGCAACCCATGTAAACGACGATAAAACAGTGCTTTTTCTGGAATGCTCCTGCACAGATTTGAGCGACTTATAAACATGATGAACGACATTTCAACGCGCTAATCTGACACACGCTCAAACAATTATTCCTCCACAGAAATAAACGAAAAGCACACTCCAAGCACCGCAACGCAATGTCTGAAAGTAATTGCGATGCATGCTTCGCCTGCGTTACATTACAATGAATAAAACATCGGCGAGATTGCTAAAGTCGGCGCTCGGACTTCGGCTAGTCGCGGCGGAGTCGCACTTTGTCACCCGACTCACGACGTCACGGGTCGTCACGTGCTGAAATTAGCTGCAGTCGAGGCGAAATCTCGTCGGTATGCGACACGGCCGCAAGCTAGTGCTTGGTTTGTCACATGAAGTCTACAAAATTGTTGGCGTAAAACTCCAACGATAAGCAACTTAAAATGACAAAATTAGGTTCCGTAATAATTGCAACGTTGCAATAACTATCACTATGAATTGTGTAAAATACAATCTACGTAATACAATATTAAATTTAAAAAATCCGGAATCCAGATTGCAGTTTGTTAAAAAAAACAGCAAGGTCTTAACATACGTTGTTGAATTTAGATTGGTTTGAAACTTTCAAAAGTTACTTTTCAAGATTCCATATTATGGGTTTCAAGCTTATGACAGCGACAAATCCCATACACTCAAATAGCTGTACATCGTGTCAATATGATATGACTGAGATGCTGCTCATCCATGTCAGGGTGGTATCAAATGTAATTTTTTTGCACAATGATGGTGTGACGCACGCGTAATTAAACCACTTATTAACATTTTCGCCAAGCGGACATGTGTCACTATGTGACCAACATTGCGGTGTTGGCGATACTCATTTGCGTGTGTGAGTGCATACCAACTCGGTGGAATTATGTGACCAAATGCATTCTCATGATAGATATATTGCACTGCGCTGACACCGATGCCTAAGCTGGATATGAGTTGTTATCAAACACGCACGAAAGACGATGAGAACTCTGGACTCGATTAGCCGGTAGTGTCATTGTCGGCACGATCCCGGCCGTGCGTGCTAGGTCCGTTGCGGTCATACACACGAACGTATAAGTGGTATGTGGACAGATGACGTCACAGCCGTCGATGCTCGATGGAAGTGCAAGATGTCTGCGCCTGAAGTATTTGACAATATTCTGCTCTCGAGCAATGACACACTGGATTGCTGATGTCAACTTAGGCGCCCGTGTTAAACAATTTTGTGTGCAGAATCCACGTTAAATAACTCGGTTGCTAAGTATAGCTCTGTTTGCCCAATAGGTACTTCAAATCGTTGATGTCGAAGCTTTTTCATCCACGAATCACCGCGTGTCCAGAGTAGGCACGTTTACTGATGAACAAACATATTGTTTTTTTACTGCTACTGCAAGCTGCAGGTCCGTGATAGACCTACTGCAACGATAAATTAATTAAATTAAAATACAACGATTATCTTTCATTTTCACATAAAAAGGTGTTTAAAAACACTAGTTCTCACTTTAATTTCCTATCGATCTTCGAAATCTGCTGAAGATACGAGGACGACATTGCAAATATGGTTCACACACCAGCTTTTGAGTAGGACAACCAACGCCAAAAATAAAAAAATCATGTTGACCAACAGCATTTACCATTCTGTTCCGATGTATGATACCGCGGAGTTAGATGTACAGTGCTGTCACCTAGCGATTGAAAACGAAATATAAAATGTATCATGGAATGCGTACCTGCCAACGACGGGGACGCCTAAATAAAAATGGTGAATCATTATCCCTCCCTACCGGAGAAATACGAGAGACGCATCTTTCGTAGGTGTGTGTGTGTGTGTGTGTGTGTGTGTGTGTGTGTGTGTGTGTGTGTGTGTGTGTGTGTGTGTGTGTGTGTGTGTGTGTCCGCGTCAGCGTGAGTTTTCATGTACGTGCGTGCGTGCGTATGAGTGAGTGGTGTGCGTGTGCATTATTACGTATTACATTCATCGCAGAAACACATTTCGTGGTAGTGGAATTAGCTCTCTTCAAGTTCAACGCTTGCTTTCTACTCTTCATCTCGGGAAGAGCACGCTGTTGTCGTTTGAACTAATGTGAACCAGTTATATCCGACCTTGTTATATTATTATCATATGCAGCTGGGGGAAGAGTTTTGTTTATGTAGTAATTCCGATTGTTGCTGACCAATTGCGTTTACCGTTGTTCCGACTGTCCGCAACTGCAACACTGCCGTGTTATCTTGACTGTTTAGAACTGATCACATTGTGCTGTACATGTGTTTGGAAAAACACCGCAGTGGCATCGAAGGGACGGTTGGTTTGTACAATGAATGTATGCGTGGAATGAGTTAATATTTGGTGTATGTTTTTGTTATATATAAATTACTTGTCAACCTGTGAGAAATGTAATGGTAGTCTCAGATGGACAGACTGGGAACATTCTTGTATCGTAGACAAATGTTGTTTCTACTAAATCAGTGGTCGGCACTTGCGGCCCGCGGGCTAAGTGCGGCCCGCGAGCTATTTCATGCGGCCCGCTGACTAAGAGGAGATTGCGCACAGTGCGGCCCGCGGAATGACAATGTGCATTTGCATGGTGCACCTTCCGTGGGAGGAAGACCCAAACGAGCTGTTTCGTTGATGGGAAATTTTCGATGCAGGTGCCTCTGTGAAACTCTTCAGGGCCTACTGCATCACCCACCCGAAAACCTGTGTGAAAAATCAGAGAAAACCCAAAGCTATGCAGGTGCAATTTTGCATTTCTTGTCGACATCATGGCGCATGTTCAACTCAAGTGGTGAAAACGTCCAATCAAAAAGCTTTTCCAGTTTGTATCTTCCAGATCGTTTCCGCTTTCATGATCACGTCGCTATTGTGGGAGATAACTGCGGAACGTCAACTACGTTCGTTACTCATCATTCGTGGAAAACGAACTAGCTAGAGTGGTCAGAGACGCACGCAGCATTCGTTGGGTAGTTGAGACGGGAGCTTGCGTTTTTACAGATCTCTGAGTTCGCAGTTACTCTTCTTTTAAATTAAAGCCTGTTCCTGATGGAAGTCGACTAGACGTTTTGTAGATGAAATTCACCGGACTGCAATGCGCATATGACATTCAAAGCGACAGTCGACAAGATGCCGCCTGTAACGTTCTACAACACACTTATGGTTTCTGCACCCAGTTGTCTCGCTTGTTTTCGAAGCTTCGGGACATCGCAGTGGTACGGCGAACGATCTTTTCAAACCCCGTGTAATTCCACTTGTGCCTGGTTGTGGTATCTTCTGCGATGAACGATTTTTATTAGATTGTGTTCTTAAATCAAAGCTGACGTTTGTACGGACTGAGCGCGGTGGTGATGCATATCTTTGGTCTGTTACTCGATTTGATTGATCTCTTTTCAGTACAGGTGATACACCCGCCATGGGGTTTATTATCATGGTTTGGTGGTAAATACAACTTGACAATATATTTGTGTATTACACTACTTAATAATATAATATGTATCCACACAGCTCACAGTGACGCTTAAAAAAATATATTAGTAACGCTATTGGTTTGGTTAAGAAGTGTATTATTATTATTATTTTATAACTGTGTAATGTGTAACACCCTACATATGTAAAATAATGTAATATAATAATACATTACAAATGCAGGTGTGTGTATTGTACCAACAGCATATCAACGATAGCGGACCCCTGTTAGCATAGTGGGCCACACAGGAGCCCGTTTTGGGCGCACTTCATGGCGTCGGGTTGATCATCAATTTTGAATACAAGTCCTGCATTTTTTTCAATCTAATACACACATATCACCTTTGGCTTATTACACAACAGTTTTCGTTGTTTTCAACGCGCACAAACGGAGATATGATATTTGGAAAATAGCGCTAACATTTTAAGAAAAGTGTGAAAAACAACCTTTTTGAGTTCAGTTCTTTGAATGTGTGTTTCGCGCTTCCGACCAATGTTCATTAGTTCCCATTTGTGAGTTACTTAGCAATGCCACCACAAATTTTACTGTATGTAATACAATAACGGCAAACGGCCGGGGGCTTGTTTTGGGCAGGGGGCCCGTTTTGCACGCCGTTCCCCTACTCGAAGACACATTTTTTTAAATGCAAGACGGGAACGCAACTAACCGACGCAGCATTCGGCATTTACCTCAGAAATGTGCTGGTCAGCCGGACCAGCAACTTCAAAACGTTACTGCTCCGGCAGCAAAGTTACTGGTCCGGATTTTAACAAATTACACTATTTAACTAAACTCAATGGCAAAATAATATTGAATAAATGATTAGTTGAAGTGCCTGCTGATAATAATTTATTTCATATATAATATTATGTCAGATAGATCATACGTAGGGGACCAGGCAATGTATGTACCATGTTTTTCAAATTAATCGCTTCGCGAAACATTGATTTAATAAAAATAAATTAATTTAAAACCCGCCCTCTATGTATGTTTTACACTCCTCAAATATATCTCTAGTTGTTTTAAATATAATTTCCAAAACTTATCAAGAACAGAGAAAAATAAACCTTTTTCTTTAAAACAACGTGGGGCACTATACTCAGTAGTGGGGCATCTATGCTCATATTTGTTATTCATATGCAGTAATACGGACTGTTTATATACCAATCCAATAAGGATTGTTATCACTGTATAACTTAACATATTGTTTTGTTAGGCTATTATGATGCGATTTAGGTTTTACAATAATTATTGAAGATGTCACGCAAATTACGAACTACACTATCAGCCACCAACAATCGTTTTGATGCTCCAATGATTTACAAAATTCGATAACTTTAAGCAACTAAAATGAGATCGGTCAAACTGACATGCGTTGTACACAAAAATAGAATATAGAACAACAAACTGCTGGTCCTTGTTTTCACGGCTCTACATGGTCTTGCTCCAGCGTATATCCAAGATCTCATAATACCGTATACGCCCACCCGCAACCTCCGATCTGCTGATCTACATCTGCTTGTAGTCCCGCGCTACAACTTAGAGGGCTACGGCAGACGAGCTTTCTCCGTGTCTGGACCTACGCTCTGGAACGCTCTACCAATAAACGTTCGTCAAATAGAGACTTTGGATAAATTCAAAACTTGCCTTAAAACGTATATATTTAAGCAGGCGTACATCGACAGAGGAACTGTGCTATAGGACACTTTTTATGAACATGTATTTAATCACAAAATTAATTTATATTATATAATGTATTTTAATTAATTTATTATTATTTATCTTTTAATATAATTTTATATATCATAATATATATTCTTTTAATTAATTATATTAATATTTGTGCAAATATGTCATGTATTTTAGTCACATTATATATATACAATCTTAATAATTATTACATTTACCGGCATCTTTATACATATATATTTTTACATTTGTTTCCATGTACGTCTTAAATGTGTGTACGCGCCTATGAACGGGCTGGTCCCGGAGATATGGCGCTATAGAAATGCTAGTAATAATAATAATAATAATATTGCATTATCGGCACAAACTATCATAACATCCGATGAGTATGGCGCCTCATTGTGTATGGTGCCCCGGTCTCTCCTATTCTTACAAAGCTACTTGATGTACCAGCAGACTGTTAATATTCTGGTAACTGGCTTAAATTTACTTTAATAAATTATCTAAATTAGTTAGGAACCAAAGATACTTGGTCATTGTTCCGTCATTTTGTGTAATTGAAACAAGTGACAGGCACTGGCAGCCGACAATTCTTTGTAAGCAAATATCATTTTGTAAGCAAATATCATTAAGGCAATGATATTATCACTGGAAGAGTCGGAGGATTCATAACTAATGCCAGACAAGTCAGAGTCGCTTTCATCAGCGCGACCGGCTGTGGCAACTCCTTCAGCAGCACTGGCCTCCGACTAGTCCATATCTTCCTCTTCGTGGTTCTCAATATCACTAGATGCTTCGACCTCGACCTGAAGATCCAGTCTTACCGAAATGAGTAAATTACCGTACGTTCGTTTCGGTTTCTTTTTTGCTTCGTTTCGCAATAAAAGAAATTATGCAAAAATTAGCTTGAAAAATAATGAGCTTAACAAAAATGGTTGGAAAGAGCGTCTTCCGGCAGCCAGTTTTGACGATAAGCTGTTGTATATTGCTGCACAACGTTGCAATATTCCCAGAAAAGTAGGCGGTCATTCGGACCAGTAACTCAAAACATCCCTGACCCGACGGCAATGTATGTGGTCAGTGACCACCGAGTCAGCGTATATTTCGAACGCCGAACTGACGGACAAATGCATGACGCAGGGAAGTTCGCAGGAACAAGAATGTAGCTAAAAGTGGAGCACTTCGTGGGGCAGTGCTCAATAAACCCAGGCAGTAGACCGGTCTACACTAGTCAAAATGTAAATTGCATGCCAACAGAACGGACAACATGAATAATTCGTACTTTTCAATATTCAATTGATAGCTTGATGATCGGTAATAATAAATCACTACTAACTTGCATTGTATCCGCTGCCGTGTATACATTGCAGATTAAGGATTCGCGATGTTCAAAGAGCCATAATTAAAACAAAAAACTAAAAACAAATCCTGTGTGCATCCAGCGACACATTTGTAGGTGATATTATTAACTTTACGATGACATTAAAATATTCAATTCTGCGCTTGCAATTTTAGATACGGTCTGAAACACCAACCTGCATGAATACGTGCCAAGCTAAATCCTAGTGGTGGTACCTGCGGTGACGTCAGAACGACCGCCGGGTGTCGCAACACACTGTGCAGAAAATGTACAGAACAGCGCGACCAAAATGGGTCTTGAACATGGTGACAGAGGGGTTTAAAAACAGTAGAATATCAGGACACTATTAATTTTTTTAGAGTATATTTCATTCAGATTGGGCATACAAAAGATTAATTTCACTTAGTCTGTAATAATCGGAAAATCCTCGACATACCACAACTTATAGCTACTAGATGACGCTCCGGGTGCGCGGCATACTCTGCTAACTGAAGCATGGGTAATAGCCCGATATGTGTATGAATTGAGCATTTTATGATACAAGCATGACATTTGGCACACAATTAAAGCATATAAAAACAAAACTAGTTATATATAGGGCCATCTCAGATTTCTCCCTGGAAGGCGTTGGCGGCCATTTTTCAAGATGGCCGCCAAAAACCTATTTTCCCCATATCTTAATAACTGCGCCATGTAGAGCAGTCATTTTGGTACCAAAAGATAGGTTTTCGGGATCAACGATTTCAAATAACCTTCCCCGACATTCACATCCCCTATTTTTAAAGATGGCGGTCGCTAACTCACTGTCTCTATATCTTAACAAATTTGGCATATAAAACCGTAATTGTTGTGTCACTATATTGGTTATAGGTCAAAGATGGCAAATATGTTACGACTGGTCTTCGCCGATGTTGTTATCCGCCATTTTTAAAGATGGCGCCTTTCAAAGCCAATTTTCCTCATTTCTTAAGAACTAAACCAGCCAGAGATAAAAATGTAAAAATTTAGGATTTTGAGTGCGGCTGTTTCAAATATGCTACTTTTGATCTTGTCGGACATTCGTATCGGCCATTTTTTCCAAAATGGCGGATATTTTTCAAAATGACGGTCATTTTCAAAATTGGCCGTTATCAACTGCTATTTTACATATAATCCGCTAAGCGAAATCCATCATAGGGGTATCAAAGCTCGTTCCTTTCCTTCCTATGTTCATGTTATTAAAGTTTATGTTACCCTCAAAACGCCACACGAGCTTAATACATTGTTTATTTTATAAAGTACAACAATGGGAATACAGGGCCTGTATCATTATTTGATTGTCTGCAGAAACAGTCCACAGCAGAAACTTACTTGTCAGCAGAAACAACCCATAGCACAAAACTTATTACATCATGTGTAACAGTTCAGTATGCATGTAACAATTGTGTGTATGTCACATGATAGCTGTGAACACAATGTTCACGACAGAAACGTTCTAAACCAAATGTGGCAGTTCCCAGTTACTGCACGTCCCAATGTTTAGTGTGTCACACGTTAGCTAGGAGCACACAGTCCACCACAGTAGCAAAGAGCAGTGCACCGAAATCCTGCCTTGCTCTCTGCATCCCTTCTTGCAAGCACAGCACAGTAGTTCTCGACAAGCTTGTGTCGCTTCTGGAAGAGTTGTCCAGCATATTTTCCAGCCGCCGTTTCCATTCCAACCCTCATTCACTTGGAGATGGAAGCTCGGGAGCCGCGATCATCGTCTGTGCCCAGCAGTGACCGGCTTGGTAAGCAGCCCACTTGATGTGCTGGATAAGTGTTGTTTGTGTCGGAGGAAGACCTTGCTGTGTGAACAGCTGCTTCCTCGCTCAATTGACAAATCCCTGGCTGCTGGTACGTACGGTCGTACAACAGGACGACAAATCGTTCCACTGGACCTAGCCAATCTCCTACGGACTCCGGGGAAACAGCCAAGGCACAGAAAGCTGGTGTGACATCGTCATATAGTCCAGGACTTTTATGGTTGGACCTGGAACAAATTGCAACAGAAGCAATTTCAACTGTTTTGGTTACATTGAAGGTACCTTTAAAACATATCAAACGTCTTCAGCGATGAAAATTGGGGAAGTGACGTAAAACGAGGAATCAACATTTCCAATTTATCCCAGGTTAAACAGCATTAATACCTATACTTGAAAGTGCATATTTTGCTAATATTCGATATAGAGTCGATTCTATTTCATGGTGATTGAAACTGGGTATTCATAATATACATATGATTGTATCTAAACATACTACAAAGGTGCCATCTGCTGGACCAACCCAGAGAACGCATGCGAAGACGCTCAAAAGTAAGTAGGCTTGCATGACGGTACTTTCACGTTTTATGTGGGCGCCCACGCTTCAATTGAATAATTTATGTTAAGTCAAATCGATGTTAACACATTCTCTCATGATATCGTGTTAACGAATAGCAACATCGCACAAGTATTTATACATATTTGCAAAGTATGCTCAAAATGTGAGCGATAATAAAGGTTGTTCGAATATGGGTTCCTGGTTTTGCGCTATATCGTCTCGCTGAACGCTTGAATGTAATAGCATAATATAAAGTAATAATATATATATATATAATAACCATAATGTATATTAATAATTGATAACATATATACAACATTTATATAAACATATTTCTTGTTTTTTTCAGATGATCTTGTTGCTTGAAGCATGGCAGAACCAGAAACGGATTCCTGCCAGGAACCCCTAAGTAATGGCCATGAATCAGTATTCTTTTGCGAGAACGATAGCAAAGGCATCAATCAAGCTGGCAAACACCGTAGATACTCCATTGAGACTGTTCCCGGACAAGTGGTGCATCAGGAATGCAGTTATTCGTACTACAATCCGACGAAAATTGCGCAATTCATTAGAGATTATGAGAAACCCGAACCAAGTCTCCAGACTTCGTTGCTGCGATCAGCAGAGAGAACGTTTACCTTCAAAACTGATTGTTTATTCCTTGGGACGACAGTATGTTTTGACAGAAGGAAAAGACAAGGAGGTGTGTATACTGTGGCTACAAGCGAATGCAAGGAAACATTGCTGGATCAATGTTATACAAGAAGAGACGCCTGGGCTGATCGTGTTCGGGCCCGGTTGCTCGCTGTGCATGATCTGCCTGCAGCTGACGCCGTATATCACCAAACATGCAGCGTCAACTTCCGCACCGGAAAAGTTGTCCCTCAAATGTGTGTGCGTGATGAAGACGTCCAGAAAAAAAACTTAAAGTTGGGAGACCAAGCAAATTAACAAACACAGGCCGTCCTGTCTATCAAGTCCAAACAAGTACCTGACAGGATCTAACACTGAGCCATATTCTGTAAAATATATGAAGGCTAGACTGAGGGAACATTTTTGTAATCAAGTGATTAACACTACTATAAATCACAAATCAAATGTGGTGACTATGCGGCAGACGGCTGAAAATGTACTGCTTGAGTTTCATGCTTGTCAATCGGATGATCCAAAGAGCGAGAGAATCCGCATAATACGGGCTGCTGCAAAGTTCATCCGGGAGGACATCAAGGCAGTAGACACATCATGTGATTCGTACTCAGCGTCAAATGAAATCGAATCTGTAGAAGCTTGTCTCAGCTACTTACCTTCTAGTTTGAAGATGTTGATTGAAGGATTCGTGAAGGGAAGAGGTGTTGGTGTAAAGGTAGCGTCCATTGGACAAGCCATCATGCAAGCAGCGCGACCCCGGGTGTTGTTTGCCCAACTTCAGATTGTATTAGCAGTGCAATTACACCATCATTTTGCATCTCGTTTTCTCATTGACTCGCTTCACAATCACGGATTCTGCAGTTCGTACAAAGAGATCAAACGGTTTGGACAGAATGTAGCTGTAGATCAAGGCACTGGCATACCCAACTAAACCACAGAGTGTGTTCAGTATGCAGCTAATATCGTCGACCACAACACCAGGACTCTAGATGGAAATGACACATTCCATGACATGGGCATTATAGTGATGGTCACACCCGGAACAAAAGCGAGTCGCCCAATCCCTAAAGCCCAAGAGAGTACAAAGGATATATCGACAACTGGGCATACATACATCCAGTACCACCGAGTATACAACCGGGCATTGGCAGAGCTGACGTACCAGACCATGACTATGCAGACAGTCCAGGATCCTACGGCAAATACAGATACGCTGTGGCAAACGTTGCTCCTGTTCAGACCACCAAGGCCCTCGTGGTCTGGACTAATGCAAGCTGTCCATCACGATGCCCACCCACATAAGTCATTTGTCGTGTTTCTACCTATGATCAACATTTGCTCAAGTGACACCACGTGCATCTACTCCACCCCCAACTACGTCGCCCAACATGCCCAACGTCATAGTATGCCAACTATCGTAACCTTTGACCAGCCATTATGGTGGAGAGGATTATCAATCATACTTTCCGAACCTAATGAAAGCCCACTGCGACGCATTGTGCTTAGCTTGGGTGCGTTCCATATGGAGATGAGCTTTCTTGGAAGCATAGGTCACCTGGTGGCTGGATCGGGTTTGAATGAGTTGCTAGAGTTGATTTATGCATCAAAAGCACTGGAGCACATCCTGACAGGAAAGGCCACTAGGCCAGTAGGTGCACACCTCATGTTAGACGCAGTTCTGAATGGGCTCCTACTCTCCATCTCCTTAGAGGTCCCCCTTCCCAAGCCACACGATGCACCACAACAGCAAGATGTTGGTCCAACAGGTGAAATTGCATTAGCAACTGACGATGAAGTCCATCCAGACTTAGTTGTGGCACGCCAGGTTGTATGAAGAGATGATGACTGGAAGGAAGTCGGTTGAGGAAGTCTCCAAAGCTGAAGTCTGAGAGAATCAAAGAACTGCTTCAACAACACATTGTGTCTTTGTCGAATGACAGCACAGCTGTGGCTATACATGAGTCTTCGGAAATTCATAAAGACAGAGCGCATGAAAAACTGGTAACTACATCTTGAAGCTCGGAGAGGCTACATTATCTGGCTGCCTCATGGCATTCTTTGTATGCTGAGTCAGCCAGGCTTTACTTCCAATCCATGCTCAGCTTACAGAAGGAACATCTTGATGTACACAACAACTTTGTCTCAGGATTTCATGTTGTCGAAGTAACCGCACCTGGGCGGGCGTGTCAACGGACCTCATGATTGAACAAGTACTCATGCGCAGCATGAAGATAATGGGCGGACTGACGAGGGGAAGAGGGATAACCGAGCAGCAACGACTGACCTGGCTGCTGTCCATGCCAGCCTGTGCAGCGATTAACAGTCCAATGCAAGAACTGACTGGAGTTAAACACAACACAAGTGAACAACACAAGGACACGACCAAATCACGACAGCATCGCGACATGAAATGTGATACCACATCCCGGTTATACGGCCTTGGAAAAGGAGCACCACTGAAGAAACTTGGCTCCTGCCAGCATTTCCAGCGACAAGCCGAACTGTTTCAAAAATATGATATGTTAACAGAACATGTTGTAATGACGGGGGAGAGAGCACTTGTGTGTCTCTACAATGGCAAACCAGAAGACAGTCTGAATTCTCTGAGGTATAGACGGTTCTGTGAGAAGGCAGCAGTAAAGAGTTCGCACATTCAGCCACAGACCTTACCTCCGACAACAGCAGCACCGCGCTATCACAGTATGCGAGTGTACCTGCAAGTGCAGGAGTGGATGGGTGTAAGCCACTTGAAACCAGACAATTGGGGGTGGAATATGTGTAACGGTGATCTTGTTCCCGTCATAACAGACCTGCCTCCAGCACCGGATGTCCTGTTGCACGTAATCATATGTAACAGTTCCACAGATTGCAGTACTGCAAGGTGCATATGCCGCAAGAACAATTTCGTGTGTTCTCCTGCATGTGGTCAATGCCGGGGCTCAGGTTGCTCGATCTCGGTCTTGGGTGACGCCAGTGATGATGAGGAAGACGATGAGTAGTCGTACGTTTGTTGATGGAGAGACAAAATAAAAACTAGTCTTTATTAACATAATGACAATTATAATTTCTGTCTTCATGTTATACAAATGCTAGTTCTGTTTTCAATAAAGATATGTAGTCAAAACTGTTTTGAAAGTTGCAGTAATTAGCGCAACATGTTGTTGTATAAGTTAAATGTACATAATTCAACGATTATCCCTGAATTAAGCTTTTGGGCTAGGTTGATGTATTGTGTTTTGACGTTACACGAACGGTTCAGTATAATTAGTATATACAATGTTATCCTACTAAATGTATTTGTGTTATGTTGTGTGTACGGCTGTTGCTGACGACAACATCATGCTTATATACAGAGAGTAGACATGTTATATGGGAGAAAATTCGGCGGTTTACTTCAGTTAAGCCTTTCAGCTAGATTCATGTGTTTATGTTTGACCTTATATCAAGTGTTTGTTATACACAATGTTCCCAATTAAATGAATGTATTTGTATTATATTATCTATACAATTGATGCTCGTGACAGTAGCACACTTATATACACAGTGTAATCATGTCCATTTGGGAGTTAATCTGATGATTATTATAATTATGCCTTCGGGCTAGATTAATGCATTTATGTTTTGACCTTACATCAATGGTTCATTATAATTATTATTATGCACACTGTTCCATTGTTAAATGTATGTGTGTTATGTTCCCTATACGACTGATGTTCATGATAGTGATGTACTTATATGCAGAGAATAATCATGCTATATGGAAGACAAACTGGAGATGTAAGTCCAACTAGTCGTGCAATTTCTGTGATACGAAGAAATAATTTCATAGAAAAAGTTATTCAACATTAAAATATTTTAATGTATGTATATGTTGTTATGGTTTCTGAACATATCTGCATATTTACGAACACCCATTTTAATAGTTTGGGGTTTACAGAAACATTATCGTGATCATTCTTTTTCCCGATAATAAAATCGTGATGAAATCGCGCAGAAAAAATCTCACATTTGTTCCGCAAGAGTACACTTGCGTGTCTTTGAATGGACCATCACAACTAGATAGATCGACAATAGTGTTTTTCGTTCGTGGCTGTGCCTGTTAGTACTTTGGTTAATGTATGATATGTAAACAAAGAAAATAACCAGTGCAACATAGCTATGGTAAACACATGGATTATTACTGTACCAGAATTCCTTCTGCATGGTTTGAGGTATAAGTTGATAATCTGCCTTGTTAGGCCTCTCTAGCTTTGGCATGGATAGATTGGGTCTGCATACTGCAACATGAGGCACACTGGTGTCCGTCTGTGGTAGATACGCTACCGTCTTCTTGGCCGCAATGCGACCGTTGGTATGGGTGGTAGCAACAGCCCGTTGAACTCCTCTAGACACGTCGACTGGATGTTGGAATAGGGATATTCCTGTTCCGTGGAACGAGTCATGTGAACTAGTAGAACTCGGATTGTGGTCGATGTTATATACTGCTGCAGTGGTGAAGAGGCGGCGTTTGAGTTGAGGTGGACACACGGCTTTCTCCATCTCATAATGACGACAGATGTTGTTGGCCAGTTCAGTGGAGATGGTAAGTACCCTTTTATACGAAACGCTCAGGCCCAGGTCATACAGTGTCCACAAGATCACACTTGCGAGTCTGTGTATGGACCATCTCACCTAGATAGACCGGCAGTGGTGTTTTCCGTTCTTGGTTGTGCTTAGTAGTACAAGCAGTTACATCCTCTCTGCGGCGTACCGAACTGTTGAACATCGGTAACTGTGAGAGGGAGTGTCGGTTGAGACACGGATGCAGAACGTAACTGTATGTTGATGTTTGTGTCGTTCAACACCATATCTACTGATACCAAGAGTGAAACTGGCGCAGATTCCTCCTGGCATTTGGTTTCAAATGAACGGCTGAATTCCCTTTTCATTTTGAACATGTATCTCCCGACTATGTTAGCGGCCTTGGCAAGATGAACAGCGCCGTTATCAGCATCGCTTTCACGTGCTTTTCGTATTGCCGATCCAACATCTTCATTGCAAACGAGAACCACGGCCTTGCTTGCGAGCTTCCATATACATGGAAAATAAGCATGTACTCTATCCTCAAGTATGGTGGAGTGGACACGTCCCGTTACACCCCTTCCCAGTTGTTCGAGTCGGGTACTGTACAAATTTGCCAGGTCTGTCAGTTTAAAAACTGGTACAAGACAACGTGCGGGCTTCTTCAATATATGAGGAGTCCAGCAAATGCGATGCCATGGTATAATCAGTATACTCCACGTTCTTCAGATGTGGCCATTTCTCGTGCGTTGTTGTACAATGTGTTCCAGGTATTGGGTGTGATATTTGGCCGCTTGTGCAATCATGTCCCCGGCACTTAGTTTCGCTAGAAGGGCAGTGTCGTGCAATTGGACAGCATACGGACTGTAAGGTCAACGTCATGCGTAAAGACTCTCCAGTTGGAGGCATGCCACAGAAGAAACATGTTTCGATGGAAGGAGGTGCCTCTTCCTCTTGAACTGCAATCTACACGAGTGATGCCATTTGTTTTGTGCTGCCGGAAAGTTGCCTCAATGCCCTTACCTTCATCTGACCTCAAAAGCTCGATTGTTTTAGACAAGCAACCAACCAACCCTGTTGAAACCCATGATATTGTTAGTGATAGTCTTGTAACCTGTTAGAAATTACATTTTTACGTCGCGCCGCTTCTGTCAATTTACCTACTCCAGCTTCTCTCCGTTGTCTCGGCTGAAATGATGACATACAAAGACGGGGCGAGGGGGGGGGGTGCTTTGGGAACAAATTTCGCCGCCGCGCCGCCTATTACTGGGAGGGGGGCAGAAAACCACGTATGCCGTTCAATTGCACACACCTTTCATAGTCGACACAAATACACATTAATCGTCTCATAAAATTTAGATTTTCACCCGCCATTGACGCTCGCCACAAAAGCAAACATTCACGCTCACATTTAATGGGAGGGCAGAACCATGTCTGCCCCCGGAGAGATTCCAGGGGCAGATGCCCCCACATCCCTGTTCCCGCGGTTATGTCTGTGTGCCTGTATATATGACATTTGTGTAACTATGTGTGTTTTGATCATATTACTGGCTCTCGCCTACACGTGTTTTCTACTCTTGATCTAAAAAAACAGTGTGTTGTCGTCTCTGAACTACGAAGATCCATTAATGTTACAAACTGATATCTTGAAAATTAAATATATTGTATGTGTTTGTTTGATATTGCTACAAAGGGAAGTTGGGATCTTGAAGCTAAAACAAGTAAATGAATTGCAATTCAGCATGGTCAAGACATACAGCTCTGAATGCGTAATTCAGAAAATATTAATAAGATATGCAACTAGACGATATTTTTTTGGTAATTCCGATTGTTGCAGACCAACTGCGTTTCCCGTTGTTCCGACTGTTTGCAACTTCAACACTGTCGTGTTATACTGTTTCATGTGTGGAATGAGTTAATATTGTGTGTATTTAATGAGTTAACATTTTATGTAATTGTATCATAGTATTTGGTCTAGCAGTGGGAAATTTAATGGTAAGCTCAGATGGACAGACTGGAACTATACATTATAGTTCTAGTATCATAGAAACAGCTTGCAACTCCTTAATAGTATGCGTGTTCATGGTAACATCTAAAGGGAATTGAGTATATAAATATACAACATACAAATATCCTCCAGAGCAAAATTGCAGGACTTCATATGACCAGATCTCGAAAGAGGAAAACGACATAACAAGCAACCACTTCTCGCATTACAATAAAATCCGAATGTGTAGTTTGTATACAGTACTAACAAACGATGACATTGTCACCTGTAGATAAAAAAAATACTCATAAATCTGGAGACTAGATACGAACAGAAGCATTTTGTTTGTCCGATAGTACGTGCGGCGCGTACGAGTTATTTGATGTTGCGGGGTAAAATAGCCTACCTGTTCATAATCTGAAACTCTTCGACATACTACGTAGCTACTGTATGACACTCCGGGTAAGATGGCATAGTCTGCCGACTGAAGTATACGTAATGGGGATACACTGTACGCCTTGCAAACTTCGCTTCCAAAAATTATCCGGCCATCTTTTTACTTTGAAATATGACAAGAGCGAGACAGTGACACGTCGCAAATGACGTAACAACTCGAGTCGTTGCCTTAGATTCGTAAACAGAAGTTAGATGGCTGGTAATAAGTGACGAAGTCGTTCTTCTATATGTGTGTGTGTGCGCGTGCGCGTGCTATTACTTTCCACGCAGAAACACGTGGTGGTAATTACACTCCCTTTCAACTATACGTGCTTTCTAGTCTTCATCTCAGCAAAACACATTGTTGTCCTTTGAATTAAGAAGAGCCATTTATGCCACAACCTGCGATTAACGGGCGAGTTTCTTTATTAAAAATAATGTATACAGCTTCGGTGTGTGCGTGTGTGTGCGAGCGCGCGCATGTGTGTTAGAGTTATGTGTTTCTTAACAAGACTGCTTCATCAGTACATCTGACGTCACAGTCGTATGACGTCATCGTATACACGCAGAAGCTTGTGGTTCCCCCAATCTCTACAAGCTGCTTCTGTGTGTACCCTGGAATATATGATGATGTCATCCTATGCGGACTTCAGTTGTACTAGTGAAGCCATTTTGCTACGAAGGGCAAAAGTCTAGATTTATAGATAGAATATTTGAATATAACAACAAGAAATGATTTAAGTAAACTGAGCTATTGTGAACAATGTTCAATAATAAAACTACATTGTCAACCTACACAGGTGTAGAAACAATTCTACGTAGTCAACTTACACAGGTGTAGAAACAATTCTACGTAGTCAAACTACACAGGTGTAGAAACAATTCTACGTAGTCAACCTACACAAGTGTAGAAACAATTCTACGTAGTCAACCTACACAAGTGTAGAAACAATTCTACGTAGTCAACCTACACAAGTGTAGAAACAATTCTACGTAGTCAACCTACACAGGTGTAGAAACAATTCTACGTAGTCAACCTATACAAGTGTAGAAACAATTCTACGTAGTCAACCTACACAGGTGTAGAAACAATTCTACATAGTCAACCTACACAAGTGTAGAAACAATTCTACGTAGTCAACCTACACAAGTATAGAAACAATTCTACGTAGTCAACCTACACAGGTGTAGAAACAATTCTACGTAGTCAACCTACACAGGTGTAGAAACAATTCTACGTAGTCAACCTACACAGGTGTAGAAACAATTCTACGTAGTCAACCTACACAAGTGTAGAAACAATTCTACGTAGTCAACCTACACAGGTGTAGAAACAATTCTACGTAGTCAACCTACACAGGTGTAGAAACAATTCTACGTAGTCAACCTACACAGGTGTAGAAATAATTCTACGTAGTCAACCTACACAAGTGTAGAAACAATTCTACGTAGTCAACCTACACAGGTGTAGAAACAATTCTACGTAGTCAACCTACACAGGTGTAGAAACAATTCTACGTAGTCAACCTACACAGGTGTAGAAACAATTCTACGTAGTCAACCTACACAAGTGTAGAAACAATTCTACGTAGTCAACCTACACAGGTGTAGAAACAATTCTACGTAGTCAACCTACACAAGTGTAGAAACAATTCTACGTAGTCAACCTACACAGGTGTAGAAACAATTCTACGTAGTCAACCTACACAAGTGTAGAAACAATTCTACGTAGTCAACCTACACAGGTGTAGAAACAATTCTACGTAGTCAACCTACACAGGTGCAGAAACAATTCTACGTAGTCAACCTACACAGGTGTAGAAACAATTCTACGTAGTCAACCTACACAAGTGTAGAAACAATTCTACGTAGTCAACCTACACAAGTGTAGAAACAATTCTACGTAGTCAACCTACACAGGTGTAGAAACAATTCTACGTAGTCAACCTACACAAGTGTAGAAACAATTCTACGTAGTCAACCTACACAAGTGTAGAAACAATTCTACGTAGTCAACCTACAAAGGTGTAGAAACAATTCTACGTAGTCAACCTACACAGGTGTAGAAACAATTCTACGTAGTCAACCTACACAAGTGTAGAAACAATTCTACGTAGTCAACCTACACAGGTGTAGAAACAATTCTACGTAGTCAACCTACACAGGTGTAGAAACAATTCTACGTAGTCAACCTACACAGGTGTAGAAACAATTCTACGTAGTCAACCTACACAGGTGTAGAAACAATTCTACGTAGTCAACCTACACAGGTGTAGAAACAATTCTACGTAGTCAACCTACACAGGTGTAGAAACAATTCTACGTAGTCAACCTACACAGGTGTAGAAACAATTCTACGTAGTCAACCTACACAGGTGTAGAAACAATTCTACGTAGTCAACCTACACAAGTGTAGAAACAATTCTACATAGTCAACCTACACAGGTGTAGAAACAATTCTACGTAGTCAACCTACACAAGTGTAGAAACCATTCTACGTAGTCAACCTACACAGGTGTAGAAACAATTCTACGTAGTCAACCTACACAGGTGTAGAAACAATTCTACGTAGTCAACCTACACAGGTGTAGAAACAATTCTACGTAGTCAACCTACACAGGTGTAGAAACAATTCTACGTAGTCAACCTACACAGGTGTAGAAACAATTC
The DNA here is from genome assembly GCA_963995525.1 of Escarpia spicata. Taxonomy (NCBI): domain Eukaryota; kingdom Metazoa; phylum Annelida; class Polychaeta; order Sabellida; family Siboglinidae; genus Escarpia; species Escarpia spicata. The sequence continues at coordinate 17,970,439 of OZ023212.1, forward strand.
TACGTAGTCAACCTACACAGGTGTAGAAACAATTCTACGTAGTCAACCTACACAGGTGTAGAAACAATTCTACGTAGTCAACCTACACAGGTGTAGAAACAATTCTACGTAGTCAACCTACACAGGTGTAGAAACAATTCTACGTAGTCAACCTACACAGGTGTAGAAACAATTCTACGTAGTCAACCTACACAGGTGTAGAAACAATTCTACGTAGTCAACCTACACAGGTGTAGAAACAATTCTACGTAGTCAACCTACACAGGTGTAGAAACAATTCTACGTAGTCAACCTACACAGGTGTAGAAACAATTCTACGTAGTCAACTTACACAGGTGTAGAAACAATTCTACGTAGTCAACCTACACAGGTGTAGAACCAATTCTACGTAGTCAACCTACACAGGTGTAGAAACAATTCTACGTAGTCAACCTACACAGGTGTAGAACCAATCCTGCGTAGTTATTTGTAGTTTCACTCCGTTTATTTCACCTGTCGTTCCTGTTGCTTTCACTGTCTCTTCTGCTATGTCTCCCACTGTCTCCATGGCGATGATGTTTTTCACTGTTTCCATGGTAACCATGTTTCTCATGCTCACTATCACGTCTTTTACTGTCCCTCTGTTTCTCAGTTTCTTTATATTTTCCTGTGTCGCTGGACCTTCGATGGTCTTTCTTATGAGTGTCTACATCTTGACTTGAGAGTCTTTGATGTTTCTCAAGACCAGAGACATGGGAACGAGATTCGTAAGCAGATTCCTTGTGTTTAGTCTTCTGATGTCTGTCTTTCTTGTGTTTCTTTGCCTAAAGACAAACAATGTATAACTTATCGCAGCTACACCGCATGTTCACCAAGTTATGAATGTTTGGCAATCAGTGATTAAAAAAGATTGTCATCCAAAGCAACAAGTTCCAGATAGCAAGTTAACAAGAAAGCCTCTGGCTTGTCGGGAGAGTGGGCAAGATTCCCAGATGAAGGTCACAAACATAGTTACTAACTCTCGCTCATTGGCTAATAACAATAGGTATCTTGAGCGTCACTGGAAGTGCTTTGCGTGGTGCGTTTTCGTCATTGATATTTGTAAAACTTGTTTATTTTGGTACATGAATTGTATGAAATAGGTCCTGGAGAAATATGATATGTATCTCTATCACAAACGTGTTTTAGATTTTTGTGAAAACAATCGGATGCCCAGTATAATTATAACTATGAATTCACAAACTAGCCTAGTGCCCAGACACAAACTAGCCTAGACTAGGCAAACTGGAAAAAAAAACAATAATGCCAACTTTAAAACAATAGCACCAAAATCAATAGAGAAATTAGAAAACAACCACAGAAAACAAAATCTTGAGACGATCTCAAACTCTCAATGCTCAATCACGGACAATTATTGACCGTCCTTGAGGTAAGAAATAATTGTCTTGAGAAATATTTAATAAAGAAGAAAGAGAATCACAGCATACCTTTGTTTCGACATCACTATCGGAGCTGCTTGAGCTGTGTCTCCTCTTCTTGTGCTTCTTTCCCTGCCGCAGAACAATAAAAGGTGAGTAAGTTCTTGTACAGTACTGCCAGCTGCAACCGCAACGACAACTATTACCAACTATCCATGAAGACAAAGTAATAATGGTGCGCCTGAGGACGGGACACTGCAGACATGGGCACCCTATGCACGCTAAATTACACATTTAAGAAACCAGCATATGTCCTCGTGGCATGGCTCCAATGTGAAACAACTTCTTCAAGATCGCTTAATACACCAGAATGAGAAAGATAACCTGGCCCACAGAGACTGTCTTTGGCCTTCTGGAAGACCAGTGGTATACAGCGACCTACACATGATACACCGGAGTTACAGTCTGGACGAACGCCGAATAGGAAGCTTGAAATTGCTTTGAGTGCTTTACAGTTCACACCTTCGTAGACCTGTTCAATCTAGCTGGAGCAACGTGGAGTGAATGAACTTGTCCAAAGTTTGAAACAGCGGCAACAGGATTCGAACACTGAATCCCTCAAGTGAGAGTTCGATGCTCTGATGCTACTGCGACCCAATATGACATGTCAGCATTTGTTCATCAATATTTTTCATAACAAATAACTTTTATGCAGATACATCCTTTTGTTGTTTGTTCAAACTAACTACAGAACTACCTTGATGATGGTCAATAAACAGAATGTTTAGTGAATGTGCAGTGATACATTGTTTGTTTTCTACAAAGATCAATTGCTTTTCATCAGTGACTTCAGCTGTGGTGGCTTGTCAATTGCAATTCTGATTCACACATACTGGATGCAAAACAATGAAATATTCATAGTTTCAGTGGAGATAGTAATTTAGATAAAATCATGCATCACAATTCATCAATATTCACAATACAGTGACTAATACTGTAGTAAATGTTTACTTCAAAATCCATTATGTAAATTTTTATTACAAGTAATAAGTATAAATACACATGTCATGCACTAAAATACTGGAAAAATATAAATATACAGACATCATAATTTAAAGTGAGATTGTCTGTTCCATCCAGTGTGGCAGTCATTAGCAGGCAGTTTGTTGAATTGGTTGCTTTGGCCAACGATATATTACAAGTAAAGTTGTTTACAATCTGAATATTCTGCTTACATTCCACGGAAGTAAAATTCAAATTGCAAATACTGTTTCAGGTTTATTAAAAAAAATTTGGCGGGCAGTCTTAGGAACATTATGTTAATTACTAAAAAAAACATGGAAGGGACAACATTTAATGAGGACACTTACATTCCTTTTCTCTTTCTTCTTCTTCTTCTTGTGGTGTTCATGTTCCTTCTCCATCATCTTCATCTCCTCTGCCTCCTGCTGCTGTTGTCTCATGTAGTCAATGTCAGGCAGCAGATCATACGTTGTTGCACCAGGAACGTGGAAACAGTCTTGGGCAAAGTGGCCTGAAGCACATATTCAGGGGCACCATTTCACTAAGATAATGACATCATAGGAGGTAAAATCCATCATTAAACATAATTTATTTAATTTAAGGAGTATTTTCAAACTGCAAAATGTCACCCCATATTACAGAGGACACTAATTCCGTGACACATAGGAAACCATTTCACCAATATTCTTATAGATAAGCCTGATTTTGTTCTTTAAAATCGATTTTGCTCCTCAACAGTGATATTATACTGAAAACTGTCAATGCCTGGATGTGCCACCAAAACACTTTTTCATCATCAGTGATCAGTGTTGGCATTTTGCATAAAAATTGAATTGAGGAAGTAAGGTACTTGTAAATGAATTACAATTACTACCACTCACATCAGTATTACTATTTGAAATTAGCATGGCAAATTATACATGGCGACTAATCCTGGTATTGTTCACAGTCCTACCATCATACAGGGTATAAAGCCATCTTGCATCATAACTGGGTCTACCAAAAATTATCATAGAAAAGAAATCACTTATTTACAATACATAATAACAAAGGGACTGTGGAGTGATACCTTTCCCGCCACACTTTGAGCAGGTTGTGTCTAAAACAGCACCGAGATTGATCCTTCGTGTCTCCCGAACGTGACCTGTTCTTCTTCGCTGTTCGTCCAGACTGTACAATATATTAGTTAAACATAAACTTAAACAAACAACAGTAATAATAAAACAATACTCAAAACAAAACCATTTATTTGATACAACAATGCAAATACTGGATAAAGGTTCTTCTTATGAACGTTTACAAAGCATTTTTCCTGCAATTAATCAATCACGAGTGGTTGTAATTCAAAAAAGAATTAATTTTAATCATTACTCTCATCTTCAAACAACACATTTTACACACAGATGATGTCGCACTGGTGTCAGGTGTTGATACAACCACAACAGGATGTGAATGCTAGACTGAATAAAACAAACATTATAGCGTTTCTTTTCAATGCAAAAATTTAAACAATTGCTAGATTCTATATAATGAAATAGATTGAACTTACGACGCTTGCACATGGTTAGGATCGAGGTCTGTTCCAGACGTTTGGTTCACCACCTTCATCGACATCCCAATCTTACCTTCATCCTGGTCAAACCAAATACCGGTACACAATATCAGCATTTTTATATTCCACCACATGTAGTGATTATCTATCGATTGCATAAATCTTCTGTAATATTACTGCAATAAAAATTGACTTGTGATCCATTTACATGGACTGAAATGGCATTAACTTCTATCAATAGAAATTTGACCCTGTCATCTTACGTCAATTGAAATTTTGACTGAACAAGATTGCCACCCAGACAATTAACTCTGGACGACAAGTGGACAAGGAAGCCTTTGTCTTATCTCAAATTTTTTATCTACTTGTAACCCACCCTTCTGAGAAATGTTGGTTTTGTTTTTAAACATAAAGCGTGATATCCAAGCAGGCAGCACCCACACTCTCAGCAGACAATCTGTTCCATTCATTTATAGTCTGCCGTAAAATTTTTACATAATTTTCTGATATCTAATCTACGCTGTTCCTTCACTCATGTTACTTCATGTCCTCTATTAACTCTACATCACCTAGAAAAATCAGACCCTGACATTAACTTACATCAACCGAGATGACTTACAGTAGGCCCTGTCATTAACTTACATCGACCGAGATGACTTACAGTAGGCCCTGTCATTAACTTACATTGACCGAGATGACTTTATAGTAGACCCTGTCATTAACTTATATCGACCGAGATGACTTACAGTAGGCCCTGTCATTAATCAACATCGACCGAGATGACTTACAGTAGACCCTGTCATTAACTTACATCGACCGAGATGACTTACTGTAGGCCCTGTCATTAATCAACATCGACCGAGATGACTTACAGTAGACCCTGTCATTAACTTACATCGACCGATATGAATTTACAGTAGACCCTGTCATTAACTTACATCGAACGAGATGACTTTACAGTAGACCCTGTCATTAACCTACATCGAACGAGATGACTCTACAGTACATCCTGTCATTAACTTACATCGACCGAGATGATTCTACAGTACACCCTGTCATTAACTTACATCGACCGAGATGATTCTACAGTACACCCTGTCATTAACCTACATCGACCGAGATGAATTTACAGTAGACCCTGTCATTAACTTACATCGAACGAGATGACTTATAGTAGGCCCTGTCATTAACCAACATCGACCGAGATGACTTACAGTAGGCCCTGTCATTAACTTACATCGACCGAGATGACTTTACAGTAGACCCTGTCATTAACTTACATCGAACGAGATGACTTTACAGTAGACCCTGTCATTAACCTACATCAAACAAGATTATTTTACAGTTGACCTTGTCATTAAACTACATCGACCGAGATGACTCTACAGTACACCCTGTCATTAACTTACATCGACCGAGATGATTTTACAGTACACCTAATCATTAACCTACATCGACCGAGATGACTTACAGTAGGCCCTGTCATTAACTTACACTGACCGAGATGACTTTACAGTAGACCCTGTCATTAACTTACATCGACCGAGATGACTTTACAGTAGACCCTGTCTCCGTGTGCTACCATGTCCTCTGGGTGCTCCAGGCGGGTATTCGACATCTGAGACTTGTGAACCAAACCTGAAATATATTACATATCAAAGTTCTAAGATACAGTGAAATGCAGAATTTGTTGCAATGTGCTTCTGGCACTGAGCACCATCAGGTTTCTCAACTCACCAGTTGCCACCAACATAAACAACTATTGTCTTTGAAACACAACTAAAAATTATCTATGGAGATAGCACATGTGCCTTATATTGCAAAATACTGAATGTTATTTTAATATATATCTAGAGTATTCTACTAAGTACAGACAAGGGTTTTTCTCATATCCTTAATTTGGTAAATACTAGTATTACTTCAAATTAAAAAGATTCAATTTGTCAATAATTGCGTATCAACTGAAAGTTTTGATGGCTTGCTTAACAACAATTTTAGCAGCTAATTACAAATGTGTGTTGCTGTATACACACCATTCTTCTTGAAGCCTGGAATCTTCACAAAGACTCCATATGCTTCTAGGCGTCCAACCTGAAGACAGAATTAACACAAATAACATTAACACTTAATTACCACTGCTCAGAATGCAAACACAAGTATTGACTGCAAAAATTGGCACTAACTCCAAATCTTTCTGTCGATGTTTAGCAAAACACAATTAGCGAGACACAAAGTATGCAGATGCATAACAAAATACAAAAGAAATTTGACAGTTGATATAACAAGTAGTTTATAACTACACAGGATCAGGATAACTGCTACAGGCACTACTACTTGACATTGGCCGATATAATATATTTAATTATTACCAGTTAGAAGTATAATTGTACATCACATCACTGGAATAATTTTAATCTGTGTTGAAGACTCATCTGTTCACTGCAGCGTATATGTAACTCGGACCCTTACCAACACTGTTTTACCATAGCTGATTGATGTTTAACGTTTATTTATTATTTATTTATCTATTTATTAATTTTTCGTATACATTTTAGCCTAATTTATTTGTTTACATTAATTTTAGTTTATTTATATAAAGAAAGAAAAAAAGATCTTAACAATTTTATTTTATGATATTTTACATCACATTCCTTTTCTACTTCTACTATATTTATTGTTTTAATTGCTATTATCATTAGTTAATTTGATCTATGATATAATAACTATTGTTTTTTATTCAAACGCATTATTTTTAACATACACTTGTATATTGTTGTAAAGCGCTGTGAACAATATTGGATGTGGCGATTAACAAAATAAAATATTATTATTATTATTATGTTTTCTTGAAAATATTGTTTTGCAGGATGTCACCACTCACGCATTGTGCTGTTGGTAAGTTTGTAAAATGCAGACCAGTAACTTTGTTGTCAGGCTAGTAACTTTGGGAAGTTACTGACTGTTTGAACAGAACGTTTTGGGCGTCAAGGTAGAACACTATGAGTACAGCTCAATCATTGTCTCATTAAACATGATCTGGGCAAAGAATTCTGAATCGCGGTTTATCTTGTATTGCATAGCGTAAAAATAGTTATCATGTGTGTGTGTTCTTTAAACAAAATGTGTTGGCAGGGTGCCACTCTGACAAGATAAGACCACCTCATTTATCTGAATAATGCCTAAAGCTGGTACTCCTCAATTTTCGACCAAGTCTGGTGACTAATTTTAAAATGTTAGTGTGTTCTGCAACATAGCTTTGAAGCATTTTTTATTGCCATCAAATGAAAGATCTAATGCATTAGTACAGAAAACATTAATTGTTCTTTATCATTGGTGCAACTGGTAAAAATTCACATGTTATGCAATCCTCACGTTCCTATTAAATGTTTATGACGTAATAAAGGACGGATCCTGAATGTGGTCTGTAGCTTCATATGGTGACCGGATCTTGCAGCTAAAGCCTAAACCCAGTCACTATATCAACCTACAAAGTACATCCAGAATCATGTCTACAAATACAATAATATGGTATGTGACTGAATCATGTGCTTAAATTATGTCAGAAGTACATTTTATAAGTTAAATCAATGTGGTCTCTAACCATAATTAATAGAACACTTCGCAAAGACGGAAGTCATCCAGGATTAGCCATAACTTCATAATTCTATAAATGCCTTCTGTCTCAGAGTTACACATTCACATTAGTCATTCATGATTAGATTAAGACGGTCAAGCCAAGTTGAAGCCAGACCCAGCCTCGGCTCCAGGCACTGGCTAAACTTAAGTTAAAGCAAGGACGGTGTTAGGAAACCCAAATCTACGTACACAAACCTAAGGAACTATATACCTCGCATAAGAAAATATCGTATAATTTTGGCAGATCGCCTGACGAACTATATGACATGCTGCTTTTTCTGACTGGCAAAAACTAAACCAAAATCAAAGATTGTAGCACAAAAACTTTCCGACAGCGCCGGAAGTAAATATTGATGGCGACATCTAGTGATTAACGAATGCAAACAATGGTTCTCAATACTTCGCTACGCGCCGCCACTATCACCGACGAGAGCCGCCGTCTACCTCTGGTCAGTACAGTACAGGCAAATGGCGTTTCAACAATCGTTTCTCTTGCCCCCCCCCCCCCCCTAGTCAGGCCAACAAACTTGTTCCCCAACCCTGGCCTTTATTTAAAGGTATTAATACGTGCAACATGGTCTATAAAGGGCAATCTTGAAAGGAAATTTGCTAAAATAGTTAACATTCAACAACAAAAATGGTTAATTTTATGTTTATAACAATTGGGTACTCAGTATGTTATAATAGCGGTAGATAAATGTATTATAGTTTATTCTGTATAACATGATTTTGCGATAAAAAACGAAAAGAGTTTATGACACTGTTGTTGCAAATTATAATTTTGTTACAGAAAGCAACATAAACCGAATACATACTCATGGTACAACCAAATATTGGTTACTGTTTTATGTACAGTTGAATATTATGCGGAGGTTGTGCATAGTTTTAGTTGCAACATCAACATCTGGATCTGTAAACTAAGCAGTTCCCTGATTAAGTAACACTTCTGCTTTATCTTACTAAAAAAGAAAACCCATTTCCTGGCTATTATTGCAAACTGTTTAAAATATATAACAATTTCCATATTTAATTCGCAATGGATGGATGCATGGATTAGTTTTAGATTGTTTAATTGAAATATGAGCAAAACTAAAAAATACAGTGTCATAGGCAATTATTGGTCTGTTGTTGGAACAATTTCTTTTTTGTATGACTTCTTTGTATATTGTTTCCAACTTCACGTTTTAATCAAATGGAACTAAACCTGTTTTACGTGTAGGCTTTTCTGTATGGCACAAAACACACATATTTAAATAAGAAACATATTTATTCATTGGATACATAAGCAACAAGTATAAATATAACATTGTTATATAACAGCAAACATATTTCACCGCACATTTAAACTAATTAGTATGGCACAGTGTATAATCGGTACAGTGTACAATCACAGATGATCTGCCTTCTTCCTCTACAGAACGTAATATAATAGTTTATGATACAATAGTTGAAGAAAAAAGCAAATTGTCAAATAAACCCAATTTATGTTAAATGAACAATCAATTATTGTTAGTTGTCTTTCTTAGTTCCGCACATAAAGAAAAATAGACCTATGGGATTCATCACGTGAATCTCTTGAGGAGATTTTGGTACAAACATTAATACTGCCATTATATATGTTCTAGTTTTTATCTTCACTGAACAATAGACAGTCTTGGTTTAATTAAGTTGACTTGACGTAACCCATTTTCAAACTTACATGTAAAACATGAAGGTACATGTAACACCATTTGCTTACACAATGTTGTGTGAAATTGTTTGCACTCCTTCACCAGAGTGAATTTCAACATTAGAACAGGTTTGTGTGCAAGAGACAGTATATAGAGCGACAACAGTCTAATGTTCTTCAGCAGTAAACCATAAAATTATATGCAACATAAAATCTACAGATTGTCTAGCACATAAGAAACATTCTGTGGAAATAACTAAACCAGAAATTATACCCAGATCAATAGGTTTTGATGTACGATTTCCAAAACCACAACTAAGTATTTAATTATCACAGTCTGCTAACACGCACACTAGTACCTGACATAGTTTAAAAACCAAACATTCTTGCATCATGGATCAGCATTGACAATATGCACCTATTGAAGTCAAATATCTTCAAAGTATTTTGATATGGTTTTGCAGCAGTAGGGTAATTTAAATGGGTAATTCAACCTTCAAAGTACTGCTTATTCGCCCATCTATCCAAATGAATAATGTTGTAGGTTTTTGTTTGACAATAAAGAGGTACTGGATAGTGGTTATCACACATACCCCATGCCACAGATTTGGATTCAGTACTGGAAGCATGCACGGTATATTTGGTGTAACATCCTGGCTCACAACATTTAAGACTGTGTATCCATTGTAACTCGAATGATGAACATGGCAATGTCTTGTTAATCGGGGACATAACACCCACTGAAGATGACATGCTGGCAGTGGCCACCCTCAGTGTCTGCATAGAAAAATAAAAGGCTGAGTAGCTGAATGAGGCCTTCTCAAAAAACATCAGATACCAGTTACCACCATTAATATAGATTTGGGCTAGTCAGTTAAGTGCATGTTTCTAGAAATATACAAGAAAAACATTATACAATGTAAACTTTATCTTGACAGTACAATGAACAAATTTCTTAACGGAAACCAAAGTAGTTAACATGCAAACAACTTATATACTATGCAGTGCAGACAATGAGACCAGCATTCTTTTCAAGGAAAGCTGCTCTTATGAGATAGTTGCTGCACTTGGAAGAAAATGTCTGTATTATTCAATTTTCAGCCAGTCAGAGGTCGAAGGTCAATGCGAACCTTCTCGTTTGTGGTCTGCATACCGACTGTCGGGTAGAAGCCGCCCCTTGCTATTCGAATCTCTCGTTTGCCTATCGTCTTGCCGTTTCTTGTGAAGAAAACCTGCAGGAAGACAAAACCATATTTAACAGAGGGCATTACTGAAGTGTTCAAGGATTGCAAAACTAGCATTTGCTTTTCAGCGAGCAATTCCGATTGTTATCCTTATAAAATATGTTTTTTTAAATCTTCCGTTTATTTCAATAAACACATTTTTGCTTGTCTCATTTTAAGATAATTTCAATAGAACTCAAACCATTGCGATACCCACTATGATATACTAACTCATTGTGAAAATGTGTTACATAGATTTTATGAAATCAATAGCGAAAAACTGGTTTGCTTAGAATGGGCCAAGTCAAAATCGGGCTGGTGATATAGCAACACTGATTCAGCTCTAGATACTGTGACATTTATAGGGATATTTAGTATTCATACTTCTGCAAACTACCCAATTACTGGGTAACAAAGTTAATTTTGTCTGCGAATTTCAAAAAATTATATTCTTTTCATAAACTGATGAAAACCAATGAACATTATTTGCAATAAGCCAAATTAATTACACAGAGAGTTGAAGATATGTTTTACATATCATTTTTAGGCTTTAGACAATATCATGCAATATCACCTGTACTTTAGTGCCCCCCTCCACTCACCTGTACTAGTGTCCCCGTCCACTCACCTGTACTTTAGTGTCCCCCTCCACTCACCTGTACTAGTGTCCCCGTCCACATACTTGTACTTTAATGCCCCCCTCCACTCACCTGTACTTTAGTGTCCCCCTCCACTCACCTGTACTTTAGTGTCCCCCTCCACTCACCTGTACTTTAATGCCCCCTCCACTCACCTGTACTTTAGTGCCACCCCTCCACTCAACTGTACTTTAGTGCCCCCCTCCACTTACCTGTACTTTAGTGCCCCCCTCCTGGTCCACAAACTCATCGTCATCATCGTCCTCGGAGTCTGAGCTGTGATAGTTCTTCTCGTCGGTTGCCGCTAGCGACACGTTCTCACATGTGTCTGCCTCGGCCCTGTACTCCCGCGGGAACAGGATGCCGCAACCCATGATCTCTCCTGTAACACCATACAACTATTATACTCAATTGATGTAACTATAATCAATGTGTGTGTGTGTGTAAAGCTGACCCGGCACTTGTGTAGAATTCGGACCCACCTTGATTTCACCGTTATAACTTCTTGAGTTTTGCTTAACTTTGATACCTTATTGCGTTAGTTCCATTATTCAACAACATCCCAGGCATATTTATATTATGAAAATATTGTGTCTTAGCACACTTTTGAAGCTTAAATAGCAACCAGGTTTGCGCTAGTCTGAACCGCTGCAGTCGTGCGTTACCGCATCGCACTCGTATAACGGCGTATGTTGATGCAAACAGCGGGGCGCTATTTACGCATCAAAAGTGCACTAAGACGCAATATTCTTAAACATAAATATGCCCGGGATAATGCTGAATAGTGGAACTAATGCACTGAGGTATCAAAGTTAGACAAAACTCAAGTGATAATGGTAAAATTGAGGTGGGTCCGGATTCTACACAAGTGCCACCAACTCCCTTTTTTATAAACGTTTGCAGCACACGTTCCTTCTTGGCTGATGGTGGTGCCGTTTTGACCTATGCCATCATTTCGTGCCATGCGACTTCTTTTTGTTTGAGCGCGGAAATGCAAATTTGTTGTAACGCTGTTTCTTATTGGTCAGATTACGACCAGAAGCAGTGAATGAAAAACCATGTCACAACAAGCAGCGTATATATGCTGCCACCTGTTGACTATAGTGGAAGCTAAATTTGAGGAGCATTGTGACAAAGAATGAATCCGTGATATTTTCATCCCTCGCCGTAATACCATAATTTAAGGTGTGTTTCCGGAATGATTCCGGATAATCCGGAATAGTAGGCAGGTTAGCTTCTGCAGGTGTGTATGTAATGCCATCCAAAGGATGGACTTTTTTATTTAAATTAACACACATAAAAGTATACGTTGAATTAAATAAAAAATAATAAATACAAGTTTACATAGAATAACATAAAATAATAAATAAAACTTGCTGTGTTCTTATATATCATATGTGAGTCGTATAAGTTATGCAATCCATTCTAACTAATTGCACTGCAATTGTTCACTAGTCTTGATATCTTGTCTGCCTCAGAAAAGTCTAATGTGACAAAGCTAGACAACCACTACTGTCTTTTCTACAAGTAGGAACCTGAGGCTACTTACCTTTGCTGCATTTCGGGCCAAATGGTTCACCTAAACCATTACCAATGAATATCTTTCCATCATCTGTAACAAAACAATATATTAAGGCCAGACACGGCAGATAGATAGGATTATTTTTTAATTTGTGCAAACAGTTAAATTTTTTCTGCCCAAAGCATGAAATGGGTCCTACTGAGTAAAATATATATTGAACTTTTTTCAGCCAGACCCCCCATTTCCATGGTAACAAACAAAATGGCCACCATTTTGAGCAAATATTGGCAAATTTGGAAAAGCTGCCACTTTTTATTGAATCCATATATAGGTATAATTCGTGCAAATCCATGTTCTCTATAGAGTCTATTGTGCAATGATCAGAGCATTTTTTTAAATGTTGTTTTTATTTTTTGGTAAAATACAAAAAAATCTAGTTTTTTTGCAAAAAATATGGCTATATCTTTCAAACTAGTCATGATTTAAAAAAAATTATCGCACACAATAGAATATGCTGAATACAACACTGAAAACTTTATTTACATAGCATAATTATTCCAAGAGATATCCCGTTTCAAAATGCAGAAATTTTAAGAAATTGTTTTTTGAGAAAATAACACAGAATGAACACAGAAAGAGGACAGTGGACGTCAACACCTTGGAGGAAATGCACTTATAATGCTCCAGTGGTAGCGTATTAATACACAGATGAAATATCACTGTGAAGTTGTGGGGTTACAATTTTATTTATGACAACAAACAAAGTCAGAAAACAGTTTGTTACCAAGAAAAGAACATACGTGTTCTCCCACATGTTATCATAGCGTGTGAACACCAACCCCCCTGCATGATGTTATTATAGTGTGTGAACACCAACCCACCTGCATGATGTTATTATAGTGTGTGAACACCAACCCACCTGCATATGTTATTATAGCGTGTGAACACCAACCCACCTGCATGATGTTATTATAGCGTGTGAACACCAACCCACCTGCATGATATGTTATTATAGCGTGTGAACACCAACCCACCTGCATGATGTTATTATAGTGTGTGAACACCAACCCACCTGCATGATGTTATTATAGTGTGTGAACACCAACCCACCTGCATGATGTTATTATAGCGTGTGAACACCAACCCACCTGCATGATGTTATTATAGCGTGTGAACACCAACCCACCTGCATGATATGTTATTATAGCGTGTGAACACCAACCCACCTGCATGATGTTATTATAGTGTGTGAACACCAACCCACCTGCATATGTTATTATAGCGTGTGAACACTAACCCACCTGCATGATGTTATTATAGTGTGTGAACACCAACCCACCTGCATGATGTTATTATAGCGTGTGAACACCAACCCACCTGCATGATATGTTATTATAGTGTGTGAACACTAACCAATCTTCATGATGTTATTATAGCATGTGAACACTAACCCACCTATATATGTTATTATAGCGTGTGAACACCAACCCACCTGCATGATATGTTATTATAGCGTGTGAACACCAACCCACCAGCATGATATGTTATTATAGCGTGTGAACACCAACCCACCTGCATGATATGTTATTATAGTCTGTGAACACCAACCCATCTGCATGATATGTTATTATAGCATGTGAACACCAACCCACCTGCATGATATGTTATTATAGCGTGTGAACACCAACTCACCTGCATGATATGTTATTATAGTGTGTGAACACCAACCCACCTGCACGATGTTATTATAGTGTATGAACACCAACACACTTGCATATGTTATTATAGCGTGTGAACACTAACCCACCTGCATGATATGTTATTATAGCGTGTGAACACCAACCCACCTGCATGATATGTTATTATAGTGTGTGAACACCAACCCACCTGCATGTTATTATAGCGTGTGAACACTAACCCACCTGCATGATATGTTATTATAGTGTGTGAACACCAACCCATCTGCATGATATGTTATTATAGTGTGTGAACACCAACCCACCTGCATGATATGTTATTATAGTGTGTGAACACCAACCCACCTGCATGATATGTTATTATAGCATGTGAACACTAACCCACCTACATGATATGTTATTATAGCGTTTGAACACCAACCCACCTGCATGATATGTTATTATAGCGTGTGCACACCAACCCACCTGCATGATATGTTATTATAGCGTGTGAACACCAACCCACATGCATGATATGTTATTATAGTGTGTGAACAACACCAACCCACCTGCATATGTTATTATAGTGTGTGAACAACACCAACCCACCTGCATGATATGCGATGGAGCCTTTGTTCCAGCCTGGCAGTCGATTCTTCGGATAATCCTACAGTGTGACATTGAACAAATTAAAGGTCAACTGAACCATTTTGTGGTAGATTAGTTCTTTAAAATATCTACAATTGTTTTTATCCTAAAATGGTCTTTGAACTGTACAGAGTTCAAAAAGGCCAGTTAGTGAATTCTGGATTTTTCAAACCGTAAGAACCTTAATACAAAGGAACTTTACATAGTTACATACCATTGTCTGCCACATTCTACATGTCTTCTCCGTATGTATGTTTAACTTGCTACAACCTACGTCAAACATCTTTACTATAGACTATACATTAACTAAGCTGTATCATAAAAATTATGGTGATATATGTTTACAATGAATGTAACCACCCACCTTCCTTGCTATGCCTATTACAATGACTGTAGCCACCCACCTTCCTTGCTACTCCTACTACAATGACTGTAGCCACCCACCTTCCTTGCTACTCCTATTACAATGAATGTAGCCACCCACCTTCCTTGCTACTCCTATTGCAATGAATGCAGCCACCCACCTTCCTTGCTACTCCTATTGCAATGAATGTAGCCACCCACCTTCCTTGCTACTCATATTACAATGAATGTAGCCACCCATCTTCCTTGCTACTCATATTACAATGAATGCAGCCACCCACCTTCCTTGCTACTCCTATTGCAATGAATGTAGCCACCCAGCTTTCCTGCTACTCCTATTACAATGAATGTAGCCACCCACCTTCCTTGCTACTCCTATTACAATGAATGTAGCCACCCAGCTTTCCTGCTACTCCTATTACAATGAATGTAGCCACCCAGCTTTCCTGCTACTCCTATTACAATGAATGTAGCCACCCACCTTCCTTGCTACTCCTATTGCAATGAATGCAGCCACCCACCTTCCTTGCTACTCCTATTGCAATGAATGTAGCCACCCACCTTCCTTGCTACTCATATTACAATGAATGTAGCCACCCATCTTCCTTGCTACTCATATTACAATGAATGCAGCCACCCACCTTCCTTGCTACTCCTATTGCAATGAATGTAGCCACCCAGCTTTCCTGCTACTCCTATTACAATGAATGTAGCCACCCACCTTCCTTGCTATTCATATTACAATGAATGTAGCCACCCACCTTCCTTGCTACTCCTATTACAATGAATGTAGCCACCCACCTTCCTTGCTACTCCTATTACAATGAATGTAGCCACCCACCTTCCTTATTACTCCTATTACAATGAATGTAGCCACCCACCTTCCTTGCTACTCCTATTACAATGAATGTAGCCACCCACCTTCCCTGCTACTCCTATTGCAATGTGACAGGCTACTCCGGGATCCACTATCTCTATCTCGTAGTAGTGGTTTCTCGTGTCGAGGGGGTGGCAAGTCTGTGCCAGGCCAACCATAGGCGCCCGGCCTGTGTACTCTAGCAGCTGAACAAAGCAAGGGTATCTTGAAGAAGCAACATATAACTATGGCCAAGCTAGCATGTGTTTGTATATGTGTGTGTGTGTGTGTGTGTGTGTGTGTGTGTGTGTGTGTGTGTGTGTGTGTGTGTGTGTGTGTGTGTGTGTGTGTGTGTGTGTGTGTGTGTGTGTGTGTGTGTGTGTGTATGCATGCATGTGTTGGTATGCATATATGAATGTACACTATGTATGTTTGGTATATTATTCATCTTGGATGCGGGTTCGAACTTTCATAGGTTCATATTTAAGGAAGGATCCATATTGTAAAAAAAAATGTGAAACTCCCTTGTCACTTATTGGCTGTTTGCAATGCTATACACATTTTCTATAACTGTTTCCAAGCTAAGTAGACTGTTCTCACCTGATCAATGGCTGGTTCACACAGCTTGGAACAATGACAGAATATGTGCATGCATCCTCGCAAGCCAGGGCTGTTTGCTATGCAAAACTACCCCTGGCTGATCCACTATGCGAAGTGCAGAAGTCAGCCGAGTCAAACTAGTAATTGACTTAGCCAGTCGCGACTGCATCACCCGTGAGAACAGCGCAAATACTCACCCCAATTTGAAGACAACCAATATATAATGACCCGTTCGCCCATTAGCATGAGCAGCTTAGCGGTATTGCGTATTCGAATAATTGCTTCTACTTCCTAAACATTGCATGTAACATGAGCCATGGTTGGTTGAAATGAGTTTTATTATGACCACCTGACCTGCCTAGATCTACTGATCTAGTGAGCGATTTGACAGGCTGAGCTTAAATTCAGAGTTTCGCAAAGCGATCAGCCAGGGGTACTGCTGGCTGGGACTGACGTAATCGGCAGCTTCAACCCCTGGCACGCGAGGATGTGCGCATGTAGCATTGTAAATAACTGTTCATAGCTAAGTAGTCTTTATTTAATGTAAGGTATGAACAATTTTGTGAAACCATTCCCTGCAGCTGTACATATGTAGCACCCTCTGGCATACATACTATCGATTAAGTACCTGTTTGTATAGTTTTACATCTAATCCTCAAGTGGCTTAAGGTGGTTGGATCGGCTATTATATGCTTCTTTTGAATTAATCATTTCTAATAAAGTTTTGAAGATAAGCTAACAATTTTTTCGCAGAGTTTGCCTAAGATACTAAATAATACTCCAGATCAAAAAGAATTGATTTTTTATGTTGTTTAGAGATATTTAAATGTGTTTAAAGACAATAAAAATATATGTCCCAACAAAATCACCCTAAAATGTCATTTTATGTCATTTTGAGAAACTCCCCAAAAGAAAAATTTATATGGTTTAAGTACAAACATGTTATTAACATTCACACATTTTTGTGTGTAAACAAATGCATATTAAGTTTGATACAGCTTCATAAACATTTTGCTACAATGTTGAAAGACAGCAAAAATCCATACAGCATTTTTGGCACGACCCCTTCACCAAACATAAAACTATCCCATGCAATTTTATGTAAACACAAGTCGAGTTCATATGCCAAGTTATGGCTTCATAAGTATTGTAGTTATATAATTATAAAAAGTTACATTAAGTAATACTTCCTGGTTGTTACCAATAATACAAGTGTCACCAGATGCTTGTTTTTTTTGCTTAGAAATGTGACTTTTTTTACTGGCATGTGGCTTATTTCAACACAATTTGACAGACACTTCTATTATTGAGATTTCCCCCCAAGGTTTTCCCACCAAGTTGTCTCATGATATTGTGTTACAAAGGACCATGTGTTGAACTTGTGGTGGTAGACAAGATTGATTGACACCTGCCTGGGTCAGTCATGTGTCATTGCAAATGGCGGCTGAGGTTGGGCATTATCGGAGAATAAACAAAACTATGGCCAGTATTTGGCAGTGTGATGCATTTAGGTAATTATAATACAACAGCATAGTGGCATGAGAATAACCAGACTATATGATCTGCATTCATGGTGAACGAATTTATGTTAGAACTGGGCTGATGCACACGTGATCGTCACTATGAAAACATTGTCAGTTTCCAAGAATCTGAAAAGGGACTTTCCACACACACTAAAAATATTAGTTTTTAAAGGACGGATTGGTGACATATGGCGATAGTGCCTTGGTTTTTTTAATAGTACACATGTTCATACTGACACCTACTAATGTTCTATGAAGAAAAAAATAAAGAAATCAACTGACATGATACCCGATCCAGCTACCTTAAGAACAACCAAGTTATAATAAAATTCTATAGTGCCTACAGAACCGGAGCTCAGAGGTGCAAAACTTTCTGGTAGAAAATAGTACACATGGTTGGTCAGGGGAACATTTTTATACAGTGGAACCTCGGTACTGGGTTACTTGTCACTCAGGTGGAGTCTGACAAAGGGGCAGCCAGCCGGTGTCCTGAATCTGATGGGTAGCTGCTCGGCCATGACTGACCCTAATTGCGGGGTTCATCTGTGGATAATCTGGCCATTTTGCACTCAGTTACTGACCCTATTAGCAAGTAGCGAGGTGATCCTATTATCCGGACGAATGTCCTGTTCTTTACTATGGAAATTATTTGGGACTCACCCAATAATATGACCTTAATTGCGAGGTGACCCAACCACTGAGGTGATCCAATCACTGTATATGCATTTATTTAGCATCTAAACCCCTTCCCCCCTCACCTGCCCATTGAGTCGGATGCCGTGTTGTCGCACCCAGTCTTCATCCCAGGTGTCAATTGACATCGGGATGATGTCATTGCACTCCCAGGATGCATTGAGACTAAGTCGCACACTGGCGCCCTCTGGTGAATGGGTGCACATACCAACGGCTGGATGCAGGCCATCTGGTGGCAAGTGGGCGTGCAGTGTGCAGAGCTAAACGCAAACAGATTCATGAAATACACATCTGCATAAACTCCAATTGTTGCTTTTCTCATTTCAGAATTTTAGAACTAACAAACCAAACCATCTAGCAGCCATTATGACAGGCTGGCTTGTTTGTGAAAATATCTTATTTTGTTTTGATTAAATCATCAGACAAATGACTAAATTATTTTTGACCTGCCGGCGTAATCAAACTTTGGAAATACATTTCAAAAGTGGTCCGACTCTATATACTAAAATATAAGGATGCTCACATTTTTGCTAACAAAGCAACAATCAAAGAAAAAAAGTTATGATTTTAACACCTTGACACACATGTATTAAACTGACTATGAATCTAAACTTTCACTCTTTAATGACATGCACGTATTTCATACCCTACTACATGAGAACCATACATCTACTCACCTTTTGCCCATTCATAGTGAAGAAAATTTGTATCCGTGTCTTATCGCCACTGTTGTAAGACACCCCGTCGAGTTTTATACCACACCCAACCACGTCCCCTGCTACCCAGGGCAAACCAAACTTCTGCTGGATTCCCCTGTCAGTCGTATGCAACCTGCAACCACGTCACTTACTGACGATATACAGAATGTCTGTGTATGGTTCAAATGGTTACTCTTTTACATTTTTTAGTCACATTTACCTTTATTTTGTAACATTTCAACCATGTTTGTGTGTGACATTTTGAGTGCTGAAAGTGGTCAAAATGTCACAAAAGAAAACCTGATCTTGAAAATGTAAAAAGTGTAATCATTATCTGGAATGTCAATGAAAAAGCATTTACTAGAGCCACTGCCTATCAAAGATGCCTATGCACTGCTGCAATGACTATGCATTAAATGGTTTCGTTAAAATTTTGACTAAAAACAGAAAAAAGATTGAAATAAACTGAATGTGAAGGCATTCAGTTTCTCAAAGGAGGCCATACAAACATTAAAATAAAATTAAAATATAGTTGCGTTACAAGAAACTTTCATCAATACAACTGCAGACTTAACAGGAAGCTGTCTCCCTTCCAACCATGGCTCCAGAACCAGGTCCCTGGCACTACTTCCCAGGCGCTTACCTGCCATCACTTCTGTAATAAGCAACCGAGTCTGACTTCCAGTTGTGTGGCTTGTCCCGAGGAACGTTCCCTGTCGTGAGTCCCACAGCTAAAACGGGAGGCAGCAGACATCATTTAATAATTAATAATATATATCTTATTTGCTACAGCACCAGATGAACAAATGTTTATTGTGCAAAAAACAAAGAGATAATACACATAATAAATACAATAAACACAGAACATTCATTCTCACTAGCTTGTTAAGAATAATTTTGGAAATTGAATTACTGTACAAAGCCCTATAATAATAATAATAATCTTTATTGATACATAATGTTAAGTATAGCACAGATGTAGCAGTAATATGAAACATGTATACATTACGTAACAAATGGAACGAAGCAACACATTGCTTGTGTTCCTTATTCATGTCATATTTGCAATGAAAACTATGATTCGTGTAAAAAAAACAAAAAAACATCTTCATAATAAACTAACTAATTATTTAATACATATATATATTCCAACCCGCACTGGCCAGCGTGGAAGAGTAGGCCAACAACACCAGCATACAAAGTACAATGAAGCGAAAGAGGCGACACCTTGGTAGTATGGGCAACTTCAAGAAAGTACAAAACATGAATACCATGTTTCAAAAGAAAGCAGGGAGGAGATGGACGTGGAAACCCCCAAATGGAGAAACGAAGAACAAAATTGACTACATCCTAACAAACAGGCCAGACATTGTCACTGACGTAACTGTCATCAACCAAGTCAACATTGGAAGTGACCACAGAATGGTAATGAGCAACATCAAACTGGACGTCAAGGCTGAAAGGAAGAAGTTGATAAACAAGAGACCATCAAGTATTGATACCACACAAATAGGAGCAAAAAAGATCAAATTCCAACTCAAACTGCGAAATCGATTCGAGACACTACAGGAACTAGATGACATCGACACCATGAGCGAAAACATCACTGAGATGATCCAACTAAGTGCAACGAGTGTAGCCAAAGCAATCAACAGGCATGTAAAGATGAGAATATCGTCACCGACACAAGCACTGATGAAGAAACGACGATAAATGGTGGATAACGGCGACCGTAAAAAACAAACAGAGTACGCAGAAATATGCCAGACCATCAAAAAGAAAGCGAAGGAGGACATCAGGAAGTACAAACAAGAGATCATACGAGAAACGATTATGACATCAAAGAGCATGAGGAAAGCAAGAAGAACACTGGCACTAGGCTGAGACAGACTGATTACACTTCTAGACAAGCATGGTAGAGAAATACAAGAGCAAGATATGATCACAGAACTAATAGAGGAATTCTATACTGAGCTATACGACAGTGAACAGAGTTCCATAATTCACACCGACCCGAAAGACGTACCAGAGATAACACCATGGGAAGTGGAAGCAGCCCTAAGAGATATGAAGAAGCAACGATCATGTAAACATTGAAACAATAAAAGCAGGAGAAGATATCATCTCGAAGACACTGGTTGAGCTGTATACTAAATGCTTATTAGAAAGACGAAGACCCACCACATGGAAGAACGCAAAGATGGTGATAATCTTCAAGAAGGGAAATAAGAAAGACTTCAAGAATTACAGACCAAGTCTGTTATCAAACATGTACAAATTACTCACAAAGTTACTAATGGATAGGCTAAAGAAGACATGCAACAAAAACCAACCACAAGAGCAAGCAGGATTCAGAAACAGGTACTCAACAACAGACCACATACACGTCATAAACTAACTGTAAGAGAAGTGCAGAGAATATAATATCTCACTCTGTGTCGCTTTCGTCGACTGCGAGAAGGCTTTCAACTCGTGCAAATTCAAGCAATACTGACCTCCCTTCAAGAACAGGGGATAGAAGATGTGTACATCGAACTCCCGAAAGACATCTATACCAACAGATCGGTGACAGTCTACCTACACAAAAACGACAAAAAGGTCAACATCAAGAGAGGAGTATGACAGGATAACAGCATATCACCCAAGCTGTTTACAGCAACACTCGAAAGCATATTCGTAAGACTGACCTGGGAAACCAGAGGCTTGAGGATAGGTGAAGAATATCTCAATCATCTTCGCTGACGACATACTCATATGTGCTACTACATGGCAAGAACTACAGAACATGCTGCAGGAGCTAGCTGATGAAAGTGAAAAACAAGGTCTCAAGACGAACAGTTCGAAAACAAAAATGATGCTAGAAAATTGCACACCAATATATATCAATGCCACACAGATAGAAAACGTTGAAAACTATGTCTATCTGGGACAGTGGTACAATATCAGAAACAAAAACCAAGACAAGGACATTCAAAGAAGAATCACCGCCGGCTGGACAGCATTTGCCAAACACCGCGACATCTTCAAGGGTAACTTTGGAACCTGCTTGAAGAGACAAGTCTACAACTCATGCGTACTTCCAGCGATGACATATGGCACAGGAACATGGGCACTCACCATCCTGACAAAGAACAAGCTAGTAGCCACACAAACAAAGATGGAAAGAAGTATGTGATTGTTAAACATCACGTATCGGGAGAGATGGGAATATGCGGCCACGGCACCGTGCTGCATATGGGTTTTTGTGCTGGCAACAACGCAAGACAAGTGATGATTGGCCTAATGTCTGATGCTAATTATTATGCTAATTACCTCTTTGTCTCTGGCGCAAGGAGCCAATCACCGCGCGGTAGTGGCGCGCAGTCACAGATTACAACGAGCTCTTGGTCACTTCGTTTTGTGAAAGCAGACGGAGTGGTCGCTTCAACAAATTTTGGCCCTCCCATCCCTCCCAAATTTTTGATAGCGTTAGGGACTACCATGTACATCATTGGTGGAAGAGGGGTTGATAGCATATCTCAAAGCTTTCCCCGTTTTCTTAGTGCAGGTGGACAATGTGTTCACGGGGTTTTAACGCAGAGACAGCTATTTCTCTTCCACCGGTGATTTTAGTAAGTGGGGCGTAATGGCCCCACTTATAGGTTTAGGCTAAATCTTGATACAATGTAAGTCTTCAGCAGGTAGTTGGGATTATAGTTAGGTGAAAGAATGGTGTGCTTGATTAGTACGGTACGGTGCCTAAGGTCTACTGTGATTACAGTAGTAATGATGTTGTATATATCTATAACAATACTGCTAATGTTGTATATGCCGAAATGTGGGCTCTGTCAACCTGAGGGACAGGAGACTAGTATGGGCTCAGTCACAGGCCTGGCCTTGGGATGTAGAGCCCACATTTCTCTCTCTAACTTAATCTCTTAATAAACGTCATTCATTTGGCCTTCTTTCATCACTATTCATGACTTGTGTTGGTGCTTGCATAAAAAAACATCTGGGTAAAAGAGAAGACAGAGGTCATAGATGTGATAGAACAAATCATTAGCAGACTACGAGATAACCGATGGACATCGCAAACTATCCGCACCATCATGGCCAGCACCAGGAACGTTTCCAGGGTCGCCCCACGATGACATAGAAATTGGACATCGCACGGGCGGCCCTGAACTTCGAATCCGGCAAACAGATCTGCCGATTCTACGAATGTATGCAGCCATGAAACATGACTGTGACCGATACACAGAACAGAAATCGGGGAACACGCCGACAACATGATAGGGCCGACGACGAATTCAAACCACAAAATGACAAAATGGCAGAACCCGAATTGTGATAATTAAACGCAAATCAAATATAAAACGAAAATACTCAGCTCAATCCAGCCGAGAGACATCGAAATCACCTCGATGCAGCGACGAATCGTAGCTGAACCAACGGACGAGAACAAACAAATGATCGTGCAAAAGCAAAGAACCAATACAAACTCGTATCAAATTAGACAAACATCTGCCCCTTTATGCTTTCGCAAATGGAGTGCGGGATCAGCTTGGGATTCTCCGGATTGGTTGATTTGGAGGCCTCCGTGTGCTGTTGTCTTGCACAAAGTCCAGTATGCAAATCGGCTGGTGCCAGATGTTCACACCATCATTTTTACATTAAATTTCTATTATCATTAAAAAAAATATTTCTGAAATTGTTCCAAGGACCCCCGATCAGTTTGGGACAATTTACGTAACTTGCATGTAAAAAATTGCTCCCTTACGTCTTGTAACAAATGTCATTTATGAATATTTCCAGAGACATCTCCAAAGTACGATGCACCGTCTATAGTATAGGATGACCAAATCAGTACTCACTTATGTGACCTTCTTCCCCAGGGTCCAACACCTCCATTTCAAAATAACAGCTGCCAGGCTTCAACGGTGACATCGAGGAGGCAGCAATGTAAATACCAGGCTTGCCCTCTGACCCTGCCGCTGGGGAATATCTGGACAAGGAAATAAGTCACATGACAATCTATCATGTGGAATAGCAATCACAGAATGCTACGTATAAGAATCATAACTAAAACCCTGCTTGAAAAGTTCAGATAATGTTGTGTGATCCATTAGCAGATAAACAGTTTGTGACTAAATTTAGAGATCACTCTGAACAGGGAAATAGCAATAGTGTGGCCCAATTCTGTTAAGCTATACAGTACAATTAAATCAAAACTTTGCAAATGTATACGATACTGAGAGGTTACAAATGTCATGGTGACATGGCAATGAAAATATTAGGTTAAATAATGAACAAAACATACTGAAGCAATAAATAATTAAAATTTACAAAACAAAACTCTATGTTATATATATTAACATTATACCTTTGTCTTAAAGTGCAAAACCTATGAATAAAATCACATAATTGAAAAAAAATCACTCTGATAACACATTCTTGTGCAAAATTATCAAACGCGAAGAGTTTTCACAGTGTCAACACATCAGTCAGAAACTACCATAGCCAATAGTAAGTTTACCCAAGTAGGTCGCCATCTACAGTAATGTGTTCACATCGTACCGGGCGCCTGGCCACAGCTCGTCGTACTACCCAACCATGTCCTTGATGCTCAAAGATATCTCGGGCCAGATTCTTCCATTCCGCCATGATACGTCACTGCTGAAATGGAAACATTCAGCAATGTGGAGTGAATGAAAGTATGACAGGCAAAGCCCTTTGAAATTCTACCAATTTGAGCCAACAAGTTCCAAATATTATAAAAATGAACAGATCAATACATGTATGCATACGTCCATACGCTTTCTTATTACATACAGATCACAAGTCTAAAAAAAATAGACTCAATGCATCTTGTCTTGACTGTATACTGGTCGACATTCCTGTGCAGTCAGGGTCGGAGTTGGGTGCGCATGCTATTGATGTTGACTATTGCATCTGGCAGGGAATTCCAATCTTTTATTGTTTGGGGAAATAAGAAAATTTGTAACAGTTCTTGCTGGTGTGGATAGTGTAAGGCCTGCTTGTTTGCTTACCCTGGAGGCTGGACTGAGCGAGATATTCTAACCACTAAGCAACCCATCTCCATAAGGTACAATATACAGCAACCATGCACAAAAAACAAGGTAAGGAGCAGCTAATTGAGGAATATATGGCGTAATATTTATTACGAAATATTACTGAGGCTGAGTGGCCTAAATATTCAGCATGTCATAAGACATAACACATAAATATCATAACTAAGTCTAAGGGTGGCTAATAAGGCATTTTCATCTCTTATCTATTAGTGCCAAACAATCATCTGTTTCTTGATCTCTTTTAACAAGATTTAACAAGATTGCCATCCAGAGAATTAACTCTAGATGGCAGGTGGACAAGGAAGCCCTTTGGCTTATAGAGAGTCCAACCCTTTTATCTACATATATACAGCCCTTCTGAGGTGTCGATTTTATTTTTAAACATATTCACACTACTAGCACCCACACAATCAGCAGGTAATCTGTTCCATTCATTCACAGTCCTTTGTGAAAATTAAAACTTTCTTACGTCTAATCTACACTGCTCCTTTGCTAATGTAACTTCATGTCCTCTAGTCCTTCTATCTTTCTTAACTGAGAAAAAAATATTTCTATCAATATTTTCATAACCCTTCAATATTTTACACATTTCTATCTGATCTCTCAATCTTCTGGTCTCTAGTGTTGTTAAAGCACTTTTTAGGCGTATTTCGTAACTAAGATCCCTCAGTTTTGGTATCATTTTAGTTGCTCTCCTCTGCACTCTTTCTAGCATATCTATGTCCTTCCTGCGATATGGCCTCCACACTTGAATACAATATTCTAAATGAGGCCTAACTATTGTTTTGTACAGCGATATTATTAGCTCTTTTTCCTTATACGTTATGTTTAGCCTAATTAATCCAAGGATTTGATTTCCCTTTGAAGCTGCAATTCCGCACTGCTCTGAAACCTTCATATCAGCACTAATGGTTAACCCTAAGTCCTTTTCTTTTACAGTAGTACTTAGTACAGTACCCCCCATTGTATATTCTACCTCTTCGTTCCCATGTCCTGTGTGGAGGCATTTACATTTCCCAAAATTGAACAGCATTTGCCACTTTTCAGACCATTTGATGAACCTGTCAAGATCATCTTGTAAATGCTGTCTATCTCCATCACTTTTAATCCTTCTAAACACTTTTGTATCATCCGCAAATTTCAACACCTTGCTTGTTATTTCATCATCCAAATCGTTGATATATATTAAGAATAACATAGGTCCTAATACTGATCCCTGTGGTACCCCACTCAATACCGATTTCCAGTTTGAAGCCTCCCCATCAACTACTACACGTTGTCTTCTGTCAATCAGCCATTGTTTTATCCAGTTTATTATACCATTTCCTATGCCATGGGCCTTTAGTTTAAGCAGTAATCTTTGATGTGGTACTTTGTCGAAAGCTTTTTGAAAATCCAAGCAGACGATATCTACTGGTGATCCCTCATCTATCCACTTAGTGATGTCTTCCAAAAAACATAACATATTTGTTAAGCATGACCTCGCTTTAAAAAAACATGTTGAGATGGGTTTATAAAGTTTTGTTTAACAAGAAAATCTACCATGTGATCTTTAATTAGTCTTTCTAATAATTTACAAACCACTGATGTTAAACTCTCTGGTCTATAGTTCTCCGACTTGTTTCGCAAACCTTTTTTGAATAACGGTATAATGTTTGCTTCTTTCCATTCTAAAGGAACCACTCCCTCTTCTTATGACAAGTTGAAAACTGTTGCAAACGGTATGCTAATTTGTTCTACAATTTCCAACAGTAATTTGGGTGGAATACCATCCACTCCAGGTAATTTATTATACTTCATAGCCCTTATTTTCTTAGCTACCATTTCCGGGGTTACAATTAATTGTCCTAAATAGTCTGAATCTGCCCCCTTGAACTTAGCCTCTGGTACTGGCAGTGAACTAATATCTTCCCTGGTAAACACTGAACTAAAGTACTCATTCAGGTCTTCTGCCATTACGAATCCCTCTGATATTATATTTCCAGCACTATCTTCTAGAGGACCGACCTTATCTTGAACTTTCTGTTTGCTTCGAACATACGCATAAAAACTCTTGCTGTCATGTTTTATATTACTAGCTAATTGTTGTTCATAGGTTCTCTTTGAATTTATAATTTTAGCTGTAGCTTGGTTAAGTGCTTCTTTATAACTGTTGTAGTCTTCATCATTTCCAGTACATCTATATGACTTCCACATCATTTGTTTATACTAAATTTTTCTAATGGCTTCTTTCGATAAGTGTTTATTTTTGGACCGTTTTCCTTGTTTTTTGAAGGGTACAAATTTATCGATTATGCACTTAATTTCACTTTTTAATATATTCCAGCATTCTGTTGCCGTCTTATTTTTCAGTGTGTTATTCCAGTCTATCTCTGCTAAATATTTCCTCATGTCCTTATACCTTCCTTTGTGGAAATTTCTCCTATACTGCTTTTTACTATTCCTTTCTGATTTTACTTTGATGGTAAAATGTATCTGGCTGTGATCGCTACTCCCCAGTGGCTCACATATCTTGACATTGTCAACTAATTCATTCTGTGAGGACAAAATTATGTCTAACACATTCTCACCCCTGGTTGGTTCTAGCACATGTTGAGAAAGGAAAGTATCTTGAACTAAAAACTTGTGGTCCTCACTCCCCATACTCTGTAGAGATTTCCACTGTATATGCCCGTGGTTAAAATCCCCCATAATAATACAGTCCCGTTTGCTTACTTCCCTTATAACGTTTTGTATTTTTTCATTCTCTTCTATACTTATGTTTGGACTTCGATAAACTAACCCAACTGTTAACGTTGAGTTTCCTGTAACTATGTTACACCAAACAGCTTCTTCGCAATCTGCTTCTCTTTCTAATTTAATTTCATAAGCCTGGATAGATTCTTTAATATATAAAATAACTCCACCTCCCTTTCTTCCTATTCTATCTTTTCTAAACATTACATATCCTGTCAGTCCCAATTCAGCATCTGATATATTGGTGGTGGTCCAGGATTCGGTTATACCTATTATATGAGGGTCGATATCTTCTACCATAATGTTTAGTTCATTTCTTTTGTTTAGTATACGCCTTGCATTTAAACAAACACATTTATATCCAGCTTCAGAAGAGTATTCCAGACTGTTATTTGCTGATTTATTTGTGCTGTCTTTATCTATGCCTCCATTTTCAGGCTTTTCTGTGAGTCCCCCCTGCGAATCTAGTTTAAATAGAACAACCACCCATTGTCTTCTGTCAATTAGCCATTTTTCTATCCAGTTAATTATACCATCTCCTATGCCATGGGCTTTAGTTTAAGCAGTAATCTTTGATGTGGCACTTTGTCGAAAGCTTTTTGAAAATTTAAGTAGATGATATCTACTGGTGATCCATCATCTACCAACTTAGTGATATCTTCCAAAAAACATAACATATTTGTTAAGCATGACCTCGCTTTTAGAAACTCATGCTGAGATGGGTTTATCAAGTTATGTTTAACAAGAAAATCCACCATGTGATCTTTAATTAGTCTTTCTAATAATTTATAAATCACCTATGTTAAACTAACTGGTCTATAATTATTTGATTTGTTTCTCGAACCTTTTTTAAATAACGGTATAATGTTTGCTTCTTTCCATTCTAAAGGAACCACTCCTTCTTCTAATGACAAGTTGAAAACTGTTGCAAGCAGTATGCTAATTTGTTCTACAATTTCCAATAGTAGTTTGGGTGGAATACCATCCACTCCAGGTAATTTATTATCCTTCATAGTCCTAATTTTCTTAGCTACCATTTCTGGGGTTACAATTAACTGTCTTAAATAGTCTGATTCTGCCCCCTTGAACTTAGCCTCTGGTACTGGCAGTGAACTAATGTCTTCGCTGGTAAACACTTAACTAAAATACTCAGATCTTCTGCCATTAAGAATCCTTCTGATATTATATTTCCAACACTAACTTCTAGAGGACCGACCTTATCCTGAACTTTCAGTTTGCTTCGAACATACGCGTAAAAACTCATGCTGTCATGTTTTATATTACTAGCTAATTGTTGTTCATAGCTTTTCTTTGAATTTCTAATTTCAGCTGTAGGTTGGTTTAGTGCTTCTTTATCAATATTATTTCCAGTATGTCTATATGACGTCCACATCATTTGTTTATACTTAATTTTTCAAATGGCTTCTTTCGATAAGTGTTTCTTTTTGAACCGTTTCCCGTGTTTTTTTAAGGAAACAAATTTGACGATGATGAATTAAATCTCACTCTTTAAGATATTCCAGCATTCTGTTGCTGTTTTATTCTTTGGGGACCTAAATATGAGGGTGCGTACTTTTATTATATTATTGACAATATTATCGTCCACACCATCAGCATTTTTGTTGTTTTTGTTAGACACCACGCCCACGGTCCCAATACCGAAACTGCGAGGCCCGAGGGCGAGGCCGGAGAGGGAGACCGAGCAACTTTCCGTGCTGTCTGCTACTGTCAGATCTTTAAACACAGTTCTCACCTTTAATAATGTTGTACGGTAGGGGCACACGTTTACGACATATTGAGTATATCGTGGGAATTAACATCAAGTTCATCTTAGACTTAAAAAACATTCAAAACCACTACGTATACATTGCGGCACGAGATACAATACAACACAACTTGAAACCGTGACCCATGCTCGACGATCCCGCCGCCTAGCGGATTACAGCGTTAATGTGCGACGTGGCCTATTTAGTACCCAGAACGATTCACACCAGAGAATGTTCGTACCCAAGACGATGAGTATCCGCACGAGATGATACTGTTTACATTTCGAAGATTATCTACATTTACCCAGACTAGCAGAACACTGACATGCGTTGCCAATGTCAATGACCATATTGAGACAATGTGTGAGCCACATATCGATTTGCATATGCAATTACGTCGGTATTTAAATTACGGAAATTAACAAAAGATCACATTTTATACTTAGAACCATGTCACTGACATAAATAATAAAAAGCAGAGAACCTAAAATGGACCCCTGTGGTACACCTCGTGTAATTTCTCCAAGCTCAGAAAACCTTCTATTTATTTGGTTGCCTTGGTCTGCGCCTATGTGGCTGCACCTATAGACACTATCCGGATATATTGCGGATTTTACAAGTTCTAGCCAATCTACAGCACTCAAGTTTATATATATATTATATGAATACACCAAGAGGACACTGGACTAAGTGTTTTTTCAAGTGTTTGTGACTTTTTACTATTTTAACCGACTTACATTTTACATTTGCGATTGCACCTGTGTGACATTGACAAGCTGGTGATCAGTCGTGTGTAACCCGGACAAAGTGAACATTGTTTACACGCCCATGAACCAAGACTGCCTGTACCGGTTACGGCCCAGTGGTCACAGTCACATTCGGCTCAACAATGCTGCCTGGAGAGCTGCTTGTGAAGCGGGGGTGGCACTCCATCGGCCTACCCATCGAGATTGTCGTGGGGGTGCACGCAAACAACGATCGATACATGTACTTGTGTCAGCGCGACCAACAGCATCCGTTGAGCCTGTACCTCGAGCACGCTACCTAAAGTGTATCAGCACAAGGACACCATCGCCATTACTGAAACTTGTTTTACTGAACACTAGATCTATCTGCAACAAAGTATCTGTTGTGAGCGAGACGTTACTAGACGCTGATGCCGACATCTCCTTTTTCACAGAGACCTGGCTGCGAGATGAGCATGAAGACATCGTCAACGATTGAACACTGCCGGGGTTCGAGTTTAAGAAACTCAACCGATCGCTGAAACGGGGCGGTGGTCTGGGTGTTCTGCACAGAAGTTCGCTGAAACTGGTTGTACGTAGACCTGCCGTGACACTGATCCACTTCGAGCTTTTACAACTGTCGTGTGACAAGCCACCGTACTACTTTGTATTGATATACAGGCCACCATCTTCCAATATATCCGGCTTTCTGGACGAATTCGAAGATCTCGTAACATCACTTGTGACCATTCCAGGACGACTGTTGATATTGGGCGATTTCAATTTTCACTTCAACGACGCATTATCGCCGGGAGTAAGTCGAATAATGAACAGTCTGGCTTCGACAGGACTAGTCCAGCATGTGACTGGTCCTACGCACCGTTCCGGCCACACGCTGGACGCCGTTATCTCCCGGAAAGAAGACACCATCCTCACATCTCCCGCTGCTGTCCTACCTAACACGTTTTCGGATCACCACACAATAACATTTTCTATTGAAGGAGACGCGCCACGTCTACCAACCAACAAGTGGCGAGGGCGTGACTACCGTCATGTAGACCTGGATATCTTCAAAGCTGACCTTCACGCCGCACTAACCTCACACGATGACAATAACAGCGATAGCGTCGACAATCTCCTACAACAGTATCAATTAACATTCCGTCTCTGTCACACTCGACATTCATGCTCCAGTTGTGTCGCGAACTCGACGATCAAAGAAAAGCCAGCCATAGTTTGATGACGAAACCTTGAGTTTAAGGCGTAAGCGACGAGCACTTGAGAGAAAATGGCGCCTAACCGGACTCGAAATCAACAAGCAGATCTACTTGTCGCAAATAAACAACGTTAAACATCATGTTCGAAACGCGAAAATCGCCTACTACCGTGCAGCACTGAACAACGCTGACGCAAAAACAACATTCCAAGTGTTACATTCACTAACCAAATGCAGTGACCGGAAATTACCTGATCGCGAGAACGATGAATCAATGTGTCATGCTTTTGCCGAGTTCTTTGAAGAAAAGATTAAAAAAGTCGTCGATGTTACGCGTGCGAAAGTGACAACAGAATATATCGTGATGCCACTCTTGCCTGCTGCTCCACCTGTATTGCAAGGTCTAAACAATCTCTGTTCAACTGATGCTGAAGAGCTGCAAACGATCATCATGTCCAGACCAACGAAATGCTGTCCACTCGATGTGCTACCTACATGGCTACTTAAAACTACATTAACCGTTACGCTACCCACATTCGTCAACATTGTAAATGCGTCACTAAACACAGGAGTGTTTCCTGGTGAACTGAAAACTGCCCTAGTGACACCGTTACTGAAGAAAGCCTCACTTGACCAGAACGAACTGGAGAACTATCGTCCCATCTCCAACCTCGCTTTCATAGGAAAGTTGATCGAGCAAGTCGTCCTCAAACGCCTGAATCTGCACATGGCAACGAATAAGCTGCATGATGAAATGCAATCGGCTTATAGACAACATCATTCTACAGAAACAGCTCTGATGAAAGTACAACACGACATCGTGCGCAACCTTGACACGGGACGTTGTGTCATGCTGGTTCTTCTTGACACGAGTGCAGCATTCGATACGATTAACATTGACGAATTGTTGAACACTCTGGTTTCACGTTTCAACATCGGCGGTATGACACTTGACTGGTTTAGACCATACTTGACCGGCAGATCTCAGTGTGTCACGATTGGTTCGTCTTCTTCGAACGCAATCCCCATCTACCACGGTGTACCTCAGGGTTCAGTACTTGGACCAGTGATGTTCAACGCATATACGACACCCATTGCTGACATCTGCAAGAAACATAATGTGCTTTACCACCGATTCGCTGATGACATCCAGCTATATGTCAGCTATAACCCTATGGTGTCTGACGAACTGGAACACGCTAAACAGCTGCTCATCCAGTGCATCGCCGAGATTAGAGCCTGGATGCTGATTCATCAACTTAAACTCAACAATGATAAAACTGAGTTTATCGTGCTGCAGTCACCGCACAATCTACGTGTTTACGGCAGCCCCAGCTTGGAACTACCTGGACTTACCTTGCAATCAACAGATGCAGCGAGAAATCTAGGCTGTTACTTCAACCGACACATGCAGTTAGACCGCCTCGTCTCCAGCTACTGTTCTTCGGCCTACTACCATCTACGCCTGATCGGCAGAATTCGTCACCTGCTGACGCGAGACGCGTGCCATGTTGCAGTACGCTGTCTTGTGCTAAGTCGCCTCGACTACTGCAATGCTCTACTCGGTGGATGGACAGACCAACCGACTTCAACGAGCACAGAACTCAGCCGCTCGCCTCATCAACCGCGTCAGACGGCGAGATCACATCACACCAATTCTGCAATCACTGCATTGGCTGCCGATCCGAATTAGAATTACTTTCAAGATATGTACTTACATATTTAAGATCCAGCATGGCTTAGCCCCGAACTACCTCAACTGTGCGATAGTTCGCAACGCGCCCACACGTGCATTGCGATCGGCGAGTGACGCAACGCTTCTCGCGGTGACGGTGTCTAAGAGAACTATCGGACGGGGCAGCTTTGCAGTGACAGGCTCACATATGTGGAATGGCTTGCCAAAGTGTGTGCGATCGGTTGGAACATTGGCGGCTTTCCGGAAACAACTTAAAACCCATCTATTTCGCATGCACTACATGCCTTGATGCAAGCATTGCTGCAACATCTAAATGACACTGGTTTCTATTTTATAGTATTGATTGGTTTTTAATTTAATTGTTTGAAATTGTGTTTTTACACTCTAATATATTTATTTTTATTTATGTATTTTTTATCTTAGCTTATTTAATTAATTAATTTATATTTTAACATTTAGCCAACACGTCATGTTAGTATGTGAAGCGCTTTGATTAGTATTTACCTACTTAAAAAGCGCTATATTAAAAAACGGAATTATTATTATTATTTCCCTGACAGATAATACTCAAACCATAACACTGACGGCCTGTCAGTACCTATAGCTTTCAAATTGTTTTGCCAAGATAGAGTAATCGACTCTATCGAAAGCTTTTTGAAGGTCTATTAAAATAATTCCTGTATAAAGGTTAAGGCCATCATCCATGGTGAATCTCAGTCTGTCAGCGAGAAACATCAAAGCAGCCATTATGTTTCCTGAACTTTCTCCATGTTTCTTGTTTCTTTCACTGATCATTCTTAGGATAACTCCTGTAAACCATGGCTAGCAATCATTATTGGTATAACAAAGAATACGTTGTAAGTAGTATATTAGATCGGGTTCCACAAGTCTGTGCACGTAGACACGTTTCAATGCACATTCCTAAATATGTTGTTATAATATGTTTCCACCATGAGAATGTTTACTCACCATCTTTGGACAAATATCAACAAAATTATTGAAAATTGGTGCCATAATACG
Source organism: Escarpia spicata (assembly GCA_963995525.1). NCBI lineage: Eukaryota > Metazoa > Annelida > Polychaeta > Sabellida > Siboglinidae > Escarpia > Escarpia spicata. The sequence goes on from OZ023212.1 coordinate 18,005,386, forward strand.
TAAAAATGGCATTATTTACAAACGCGTACATGCATCGTCGCCATGCACCTCCGCCGTTCCTTAAGTTCGTGGACGCCATATCTTGGGTAAAACATGCATGTTCTATGTACGTAATTGCTAATTTTAATGCCAATGGTGTGATGCCATAGAAATACAAGGACAGGTTTGCATGCACAATTTGGCCGATTTCATAGTTAGATTTTATATAGTCTTAGTATATGCATATCATATTTGATTAACGATCGTATAGGCGGAGCAGTCTGAAAAATGTAAGAAAATGAAAACTGTCAATTCAGGGTATAAAAATCGATCTCCATGGCACTGATTAACCACTACTTTACAAATGACATAATCTCGCGTTGTCGTGGAATTGCGCACTGCACGAAATTGGGACACGTTACTGTGTACATTTATTTCACATACCTCACCAACGCACGCAAACATGCATGCACACCCAACCACACAGTGACACATACGCACACATTTCAAAATGCCATCGTTAAATTCCCATTCACCACACAAACTCACGTAGCTTGCTTATAAAAGCAAACACAATAGAACACTTAAACTGGTTCTGGTGAGTGAAACTACATAATGTGACGTCGATCACTAAAGAATAACACGTCGATCACCGAACCAACTGGTTAAGTATTACACACATTGCCTACATTGCACGTGTACAGTGTGCACGTCATCACTCCAGTGTTAAAAGGAAACAAAAGGCATCTTAATTTATGGGCCTATACATCTAAAAAGAGTTAATAAAGACTAACCATTAGAATTTTATAATCTACTGTCAAGAATACTATGCCAGCTGTTTGCTAGAAAAACCTTGTTGAAGACACACAATTTAAATTGCACGGACAGCACCATTGTGATAGAAATCTTAACATCGTCTATGCCTACTTTTCCCAGTTCGAAAGTAACTAAACTAAGAATATTACTTGAGTTTGCGTCGCCGAATTTGTGTTGGCGCTGTTACTACTAAAATGTTACGTCCTGCACTGTACAGCATTATAACAGTTGTTACAAGTGAACTACGAGAACCTAATATAATTAAGAGCTGGCATATTATTGACTTCACATACACATATTATCGAGGAAACGGGAGCATTCAACATCAGGGAACATCAACGCGCCAATGTCAATGAAGCTCTACAGGCGCTTATTGGTCAAGCATCGGGGACATGTCTAAAAATATCAGCCAGCTGGAACTGTGAGATTTTGAAAGAATTTACCACTTTGAAAATACACTCTTAGTAAACCATAGGTGTGATATTGTTGATAGCAGTTGCAAGTGTTTGTAGTAATACCATAACTGCCAGCAAGGCTTTGCTGCACTTGGGACACTGCGATAGCGCACCACGACATCCGCCTAGCTATGACCTGGGAGAAGGATTGAATAAATTAGTATCTGAACGCCATACTTGTCTCTGTCATTCGTCCGTCTTAGTACTCACATTCCTACAAACACACGCAACATTAGATGGTGGCAGCGGTCTAAAAAGAAGCCCGAACACGGCCCGAAGACATGGCAGACAATAACCAGCCGGTACAGCAAGCAGCACAACCGCAATTCAACCCTGTCCAGGTACCGTTACCAGATCGTTTTCACTTCACCTCGCCTGACACCTGGCCAGCATGGATCAGACGCTTCGACCGCTTCAGGATCGCGTCGGGTCTATCCAACCGTCCCGCTAATGACCAAATTAGCACGTTGGTCTATGCGATGGGCGATCAAGCTGAGGACATACTGAATACATTGCATGTCCAAGACGGTGCTACATATGATCAATTAAAACAGACGCTCGACGCGTATTTCGGACTTCGCCGAAACCTCATCATAGAAAGAGCCAAATTCAATCGACGAGTACAACAACCGGGAGAGTCTGTGGATGTTTTCATCCAAGATTTGTACCGATTGGCTGAACACTGCGACTACGGCGACTTAAGGGAACAGTTGATCCGCGATCGCGTCGTAGTCGGGGTGATTGATGACGCCCTGTCCGATCGCCTGCAGGCGCAGGCCGACTTGACACTCGATCAGTCAGTCCAGTTGAGTCGGCAAGCCGAGGCTAGGAAGCAGCAACGGAAAGTTGTACGCGGCGACACGAAACCAAACCCGACGGCTATCGAGTTCGTCAAGAGGGGTCAACGATCAACGGCGAGTAATAACACGACTACGACCAGACATCACGCCGGCAAATGCAAGTGGTGTGGCCAACAGCAGCATGACAGGAAGGTCTGCCCTGCGAGACAAGCCATATGTCACAACTGTCAGAAAACTGGCCACTTCAGCTCTGTGTGTCGGAGCAGGCCAGAAACGAAGCCGCGTGGCAAATCGCACGTGCACAGCGTTGGAGATGTTTTCCTGGGTGAAATTGAAAACCGGGATAGCGGCGTCTGGTCAGCTGACATTACTATAAATAGTACCAACAGAGTCACGTTTAAGCTGGACACTGGCGCAGCGGTATCGGTACTGCCAGACAGCGTACCAATGCTACAAAACCGGAAATTAACGCCCACCAACAAAACTCTGAGGGGCCCCGGAGGCACAAAGCTTCGAGTACTGGGGACGCTGGTTGCCAAGATGCAGTACGGTAGCAAAACATGCACAGAAACGCTGTACGTAATCAAAAACCAGCCAACTTCACTCCTTGGTCGTGACGCTTGTGTGCATTTGAACTTAATCAAACTCGCGGTGAACGAGGTTGCAGTACACAAGGACTTTCCTAAGTTATTTCACGGCCTAGGAAAGCTGAAGACGACACATCACATCAATCTCCGGGAAGACGCACAACCTGTATGCCTGTACGCTCCACGCAAGGTGCCACATCCGTTACTTCCGAGAGTAGAGGAAGAACTCAAAAGGATGGAAGAGCAAGGGGTCATATCCAAAGTGACCCAGCCAACTGACTGGTGCTCAAGAATGGTTGTTGTACCGAAGCCCAACGGCAAGGTTAGGATATGTGTCGACCTAACCCATCTCAACAAGGCAGTAAAGAGAGAGGTACATCCGATGAAATCAGTAGATGAAAGTTTGGCGAAATTAGGAAACGTATCAGTGTTCTCCAAGCTAGACGCAAACAGTGGGTTTTGGCAGTTGCCTTTAGATGAAGAATCAAAACTGCTGACCACATTCATCACACCGCAAGGGAGGTTCGCCTTCAACAGAATCCCCTTCGGTATTTCATCAGCGCCAGAAATCTTCACTCGCACGATTTCTATCATCCTACAGGGACTGGATGGAGTCATCTGTCATATGGACGACATACTGGTGTTTGCACGAAATGAAGCTGTGCATGATGAACGACTGAAAAAAGTCCTCCAACGACTCCAAGACGCGGGACTGACACTTAACGAGAAGTGTGAGTTTGGCAAGAAGAGTATACGCTTCCTGGGCCACGTCATCGATGGAACAGGAGTTCATGCGGATGAACAGAAGCTGGAAGCCATCCAGAAATACCCAGCACCAACCAACACCACAGAACTGAGGAGGTTCACAGGAATGGTAAATCAACTGGGTAAATTTGTGCCGAACTTAGCACAACTCATCACGCCGATCTGCTATCTCCTGAAGGCAGATGTTGAGTGGCAATGGAACCCGGTACAAGCACAAGCGTTTGAGAGAGTCAAACAAGCACTGACGTCTTCTGTAGCGCTTGCTCGCTATGAACCACAGCGATCAACGATCATCGCTGCTGACGCATCGGGCCATGGTCTTGGAGCAGTACTCATGCAAGTCCAAGACAACGGCGATCGAAAGCCAGTGTGCTTTGCTTCACGAGCACTAACTGAAGTGGAACAACGATATGCAGTTATCGAAAAAGAAGCACTAGCTGCAACACGGGCGTGTGACAAGTTTGCAGACTATGTTCTGGGCATGGCATTCATGCTAGAAACCGACCACAAACCCTTGGTTCCACTCCTGAGCTCTACTGACCTCGCTAAGATGCCTCCACGAATCCAGAGATTCCGTATGCGCCTGATGCGATACAATCCAGAGGTCCAGTACGTACAAGGTCATCTACATGTCTCTGCAGATGCCCTGTCACGGGCACCAGTGGGAACTCCGTCGACTACAGACGCAGAACTCATACAGGAAGTTGAGACATTTGCAGAGATGGCGAACAACGCTCTGCCCGCATCTGCAGTAAAGCTTCACCAGATAAAGACGGCTCAGAAAGGCGATGAAGTTTGCACAGAAGTTCGCCGATATTGCAGTGAAGGCTGGCTTGCCTTCATGCCGCAAACTCCCTTACTGCGACCTTACTGGGAGAATAGGAGCCAACTCGCCATGATCGACGATCTGCTGCTCTACGACGAACGCATTGTAATCCCACGTTGCATGCGGCTCGACACCCTCAAAATAATACACGAAGGTCACATGGGAATCTCCAAATGTCGTTCGCGAGCCAACCAAGCTGTCTGGTGGCCAGGTCTCTCCAAAGAGATAGAAGAGATGGTGTCGACATGCCACACCTGTGCAAAGGTGCGGCCAGAGCCAAAAGAGACGTTGATGTCAGCCTCCTTCCCCTCTCGTCCGTGGGAAAGAGTTGGAATGGATCTCTTTGAACTCAACGGAAAAGTGTACATAGTCATCGTTGACTACTACTCCAGATGGGTGGAGTACCGAGAGCTGGCTAGTATGACTTCCGAACACACCATTGAAGTGCTGAAAGAAGTCTTATCCACTCATGGGATTCCGGATGTGATTTCGTCTGACAACGGGCCACAGTTTAGTGCCGACGCGTTCGCTCAGTTTGCCAAGTCGTATGGCTTTACTCACACAACTAGCTCGCCAAGATTTCCGCAGGCAAACGGGGAAGCGGAACGAGCAGTGAGGACCCTAAAGGAGATCCTGAAGAAGAACAACAAGAACGAAGATATTCACCTCGCTCTCCTGACGCAGCGCACGACACCGTTGCTCAATGGTCTGAGCCCAAGTCAACTGCTAATGGGACGTCGCCTGCGGACTCGGCTGCCAGTCATGACAAGCACTCTCCAGCCAGGAGTACCTGGTACCGATCTCCAGAAAGTGAGAGAGAGAGAGGATGCGCAGCGAGAACGACAACAGCAGCAGTTCAACAGACGCCACAGAGCAAAAGATCTTACACTGTTGCAACCGGGGGATAACGTGTGGGTCCGGGATCAAGACCGATACGGCACGGTTATGCAACGAGCGCCACAGCCACGGTCGTACATGGTACAGACGCCCAAAGGAACAATTAGACGCAACAGATCTGCGCTAATTACAATGGACAATCGTCAAAACATTCAAGACGACCACCCGTCTTCCACGTCTGTCACTCCAGAGGAGTCAGGACAACCTCCTGCTACTCCAAGACGTTGCCCAGACACGACACCACCGTCAGCTCCACCGGCAACAACGGCAGAGCGTCCGGGCGTGACAAGTACGAGATCGGGACGTTTGGTCCACCCTCCATGTCGTTTGAACTTGTAGAGTTAGCGTAGTGACACGGAGGGAACCACTGTGGTAAAGACAGTGTTCTGGGGTCACGTGCTCGTAACCTCTGCCCCATAGTTTAGTCACAGATAATCTCGCCTACATAGAAAAGGGAGATGTAGTAATACCATAACTGCCAGCAAGGCTTTGCTGCACTTGGGACACTGCGATAGCGCACCACGACATCCGCCTAGCTATGACCTGGGAGAAGGATTGAATAAATTAGTATCTGAACGCCATACTTGTCTCTGTCATTCGTCCGTCTTAGTACTCACATTCCTACAAACACACGCAACATTAGAGTGTTTAAATTATATTAACTCTTTAAATGTATAGACCCACTTATTTGCCTTTTGTTTCCATTTAAAACACCAGGTATTATCCCCTCCAAACCCTCCCGACTTGGATAATCTCCTGCACTATCCCAGTGTACGTATTTTCGAGCTCGTGAGTTCGTTACAGTTTACAATGTACGGGATGTTTTACTTTTTTTAGGTAAAAATTTAGGACCAATTAAGATCATTGTCGTCGGAATGTGGTGCATATTGGAGGGCTGAGACACTCCAAACATCTCCAATTGCACCCCCTTTAAGCTGACAAAAATAAAACATATCGAGACTCTTATAAAAGAATTTGCACCCCCCTTGAGGCTTACCAAAATACCTACCTTGAAGCTCGCCAAAATACCCACTTTGAATCTCACCAGAAACCTTGAGTTCGTCAAAAACATCAATTTGCACCCGCCTCTTGAGACTGACCAAAACCCTCAAAATGCGCCCCAAGAACAACCCACCCTCCTTGAGTATTGGGAGGGGCTAAACCTATCTCCAGTCCTCACCTAAAGTATTGGGGTTGAGCCACCCCAAGCCCACACCCCAGGTTCCAACGCCTGTAAACAGCATTTACAATATTTCTTTCTTAATTAAGGTACAGACAAAGTTGGGTGAACTTATAAAAATGGTAATACATTTAATATTTTAATTGCTGGTACAGTGAAACTTTCGAACATGGCGTATGATGACTTCTTTCGCGAAACGTGTGGGTGATGTTTTACTTCTATGGGACAAACTATATTTGTCCCCCTGACCCTAACCCTATCCCTATCACCCTAGAGGAGTACCTAAAAAATTATAATAAAGTACAAGGCGAATAGTACGTGCTAATAATTTAGGCAAGTTAAGTGTAATATTGCCAAAATAACTTTTAATGATTTTTGTTAATATATAATATACTATATAGATATAATATAACTATAAAATAATATGTTTTAGAGTATACTTCTTGTCTTCAGATTTATGTCTGAAAACGGCACTTTTGCTGCAGTAAATTCGGGTGTGAAATGTGACGAGTGCGAATCGTCTTGGGTACGAATCGTCTCTCGTTCTGACAGCAACCACTAATGGCGGCGCCCAGAGGTCATTTTAAAACCGGACATCGGTGTAGCTAAATTACTAACTGTTTAAAACAGCATGGCCAACTTTTGTGGCATGTTAGCAAACTGCAATAGAGCTTTTATCTGCAAAAAGTTGCAACTCACTGTATGCACAACGCGGTAAGTGGAGTATGATAAACAGGTGGTAATATGGGCGATAATCCAGGCATTAACCAATATATCGGTAACTCCACTACGTCTACGGACACGGAGTCACGACCAACTCTATGATAACGTCAAATGTTCAAAATCCACGACACTTGTGTCGATTTCGGGAATTTTAGTTATGTAGTATGCAAACTCAACAGACTGACACATTTCAATAAAAGACCAAAAATGGTGTATATAAACTTTATATACACCATTATAATAAAGGTAGGCACTTCAACAAAAAATTTAATATCATGCTAGAACATTGGGAATGGGCTTAAATTAAAGGTAATAGGTTAAGGATCACATAACTGTTTATTTTATTAAGATACCTTTAATAGATCAAAATATATTGCGATTTTAAGACGGAAAAACAGCGTCATTTTTGTGTATCTCTTACAATGGCAAAATGGACTCATTTTTGTGTTTTCTATAGGTAAATATTTGCTTTAAAATGTAATAACTTTTTTATTTATACAGATATTTAAATATTGTCTTCAGGGTTTTCAAACACATTGACAAGAGTAATAAATTTATAATATTTAATATTTTTAGTACTAATTATAACCAAATTAATGCAATTAATTAGTTAATTTTAGTTATGTAGCATGCAAAACTCAACAGACCAAAACGCTCCAATTAAAGGCCATAATGTCCAAGATTATAAAGATTTCATACATATTATGCAATGTGTATAACCACATTAATAATGGTAATAAATATGCATTAAAAAATAATAATAATTTAATTAATTAGTCAATATTGGGTAATTAGCGCACAACCTCGACAGACCAAAACATATCAGTAAAAGGCCATAATGTCCATGACTATGAAGATATTTATACATATTATGCAATGTGTATAACCACATTAATAATGGTAATAAATATACATTAACAAATAATTTAATAATTTATTTAATTAGTCAATATTGGCTAATTAGTGCGCAACCTCGGCAAACCGACACATTTCAGTAAAAGGCCATAATGTCCATGATTATGAAGATATTTGTATAATTTATAAAAGCAGTAAACCACATTAATTATAGTAATAAATGTACATTAACCAGTCATTTCACATTAACAGTAACTTAATTAATAAGTTAATATTGGCTAATATTAGCACGCTAACGACTGACCACTACATTTCGATAAAAGGCTGGAATGTCCATAATTATGAAGACAGTTATATAATTTATGCAATGTTTACCACCACATTAAACATTATAATAAATATACATTAACAAGTCATATATATCATTAACAATAACTTTATTAATAAGTAAATATTGGCTAAATAACACACAAACTCAACAGATCAATACAGTAGTCATACTTCACTGTGTCTATGTGTGACTGTGTCCTGACAGGTTGGATGAATGTTGCAGGCTCAGTACAGTCCAGTAATAAATTGTCACTGCTTCATAATGTAATATTCTACATTTCAACATGAACTTGATGAAGTAATATTCATAAATTGTTAACAGTAATCCGTCGCTGGACCCAAATGCGCCAAATGCAAGACTGCTTTCTGTGTTACTCCCCATGGGAATCAAGTCATGAAGAAGAAGTCTGGTGTGCTCACAATACAGTCTTTTTGTAATATTGGCAGTTGATTGTCTCATAGTTTAATGCCAGTAGACTGCAAGATATGTGCAGCAATGTTCATACTTGACAAAACCTTTGATTGATACTTAAGATAAGAGTCACTGTGTTTGTAAGATCAGTCAATCTCAAAATATCTGAAATAACAAGACAGTCATGTATCATACAATGATAAATATCTTTATTCTACATGTAAAATCTTGATTGCAAAATCTTGTAAAATATTTTGATATCCCTGCCCTTGTTACTTATGGCTAAGATAACTGTAAAATTCTACATGTCACCATCACAAATATAATGCATTGCATGCTAAACACATTGACAACTTTTGATGAATCATGGTACATAATTTTAATTTAAAGTCACAAACTGATTAAATAATCTATTTAATAAAACAATTAATTGATTGTTAGTTATTTTAAATATCAGCCTTTCAAAACAAATTGAATATTAACAGGACTGGATATAAAATTTGTATTTTCTAAATTCTAGCAAGCCTAACTCAGTCAAACTAAAATGTATAAACCTAACTCTGACTAACAAATACTACTAGTTGACAACATCATACTAATAATACTACGATTACCAGTAATAATAGTAATACTATATCATTAATTAATATTAATAATTAATAGTAGCAGAATTGGCTTGACCCGTATAACTATAAATTATAATCATTAAATAAATTAATAACTTAAGTAATATTATTATCATTATAGGCCCTATCTTAAAGTTAAATTAGATACTGTTGTTTTTGTTTTCACTAAAAGGCACAGACATTAATTAAATAAGTCATGATCGAGGCGCTCCACGATCTCGGTCCGCGTCTCCGGTGACGCGCTCTCGGTCATATTGACACAGATCGCTCAAATGTCACATGTTTTGAATGGCGCAAAAACCACATTGCACGAGCATTTACGCCAACAAAATTGTCAACACATACTAATTCAATCCTATAGATCTACCTACAGACATAATCGTTCGATACAAATCATTACTAGACTATAAATTTTGCAACTGAAACACAGCTATGTCATCAAATCGATTAAATTTACCATAATTTTGATCAAATTTGAAAAAGAAAAGGACGTACAGAAAGTTCGACTTACCCGCAAAAGGAATCCCGCTGCGAATGACGTAAACGACCGGGAAAAAACGCGAAAATAGAGGTTGAAATAAAACACTACCCAGGTGCCGAGTAAACGAGACGGCGCTGCTGCGACGCCGCTGAGCGCACGTAAAAACATCGCGGTAGCAGGATTCATTGAAGTGCCTAATAAAGGTGTATATAACCACATAATTATATAATGGCACATTAATTATGGTAATAAAAATACATTAACTATTCATTAAATATAATAATAACTTAATTAATAAGTCAATATTGGCTAATTAGCACGCTACCTCGACAGACCAACACATTTCAGTAAAAGGCCATAAAGTCCATGATTGATTATGATGATATTTGTATAATTTACGCAAGGTGTAAACCCACATGAATTATGGTGTTAAATATAACTAACCATTCATTTAATAATAATGTAATTAATAAGTCAATATTAGCAAATTACTGTGCTTCCGTAACAATTATTTGTATATAACATGTAATAAAACAAGTAATTAATTGTTAGCAAATTTGAACATATCTCAAACTAATTGCATATTATTATTACAATTATAAAATAAAATTTAACTTCCAGCATATAAAGGTCAGTTTGGCGATAATATTCTGAAAAAGGCTAACTAATTGAATCAGACCTCATAAGACCATTACATTGTAACCACAATAATACAGACTAGTCAGTTAATAGAACATTGCCGAGCACTGGAAACAACTAGAACTAGAATACAGACTAAATTAACATAATAGTTATGAAAATTTTAAAATAACTTGGTATAACTACATTTAATTTGCCAATGAAACACACTGTTGTCATAAAATTTATGTAACATAGCTTAATTCTGGTCAAATTTAAACAACGTAATCGAAGTTGAACTTACCTCTGACAACAGCACAACAGTGAATGAGGTAAATGACCGGAAAAAAGCCCGCCAAAACACAAGTCGAAACAAAACGCTACCCGCATGCTGGCAAACGAGACGGCGCTGCGGTGATCGCAAGTTGTGCCACGCGAAACGACCCAGTTAGCAGAATTCGTTGAAGTGCCTACGTATAGACATATTTATGATTATGGATTTAGGCAGCCCACTTTTTAGGCTCAAATAGCACTCCAGTTTACATCAACATGCACTGTTATATTGCTTTTGTGATGCACGCAGCACAGCAACGCACCACTGCAGAGCATAGACCGTCAGACGAGTGCAAACTGCAGTGTAATTTAACCTAAGCTTCACAAGTACTCTAACTTAAAACAGTGTTTTCCTAATACTAATTATATAAATATAAAATTATTAACTACAACACAATCACACATACTATAGCTAAAGAATAACTCTTTTATTATAAAACTTGTTAAAATAAAACTGATGTTATACTGATCTTGCATGATTGTCTTTGTTGCAGTTGTTACCAGAATGTTGCGGTAAAGCTTCACGCATCACTTTCAAGAAGTGTGGGCACCTTTAATGCAGCCACATCACGAGTAAACAGACTTGCAAACGTTTCATGTCGAAACCGCACAAAGTTGGTCAACAATGGGTGTACAGTTAATCGGACTAGGACCTCTCCAGCAACCGCAAAGTTGTTTTACATGGTTCCCGTGACCGTGACAGCCTTGGGTTGTCATAGGCTGGGCCTGTTTAATTGTCAAGCACACTGTGAATATAGACCTTCCAGGAATTCCAAACTTATAGAAGAAGTGAATGGGGCTACAACAAAGGAGGCTGAGTTTCCATGGATCGAGTTTCTGAAATTGCTTCTGCCTGATGTCTGGTACTTGTTAGGGGCAGTTGTGGTGAGTACTGTAATTGTTTAAATTATTAATAATATATTGTAACAGTCAGAGATGCGTTAGATTGGTAATTTCACACACACTCAGTGTGACTCTATCCTGACGTAAATTTGTGAAGTGCCTTCAGCAGGTCTTGACATGCACCCTGTCAGTCTTGGGCCAGAGTCTTGACATTCACCCTGTCAGTCTTGGGCCAGGGTCTTGACATGCACCCTGTCAGTCTTGGGCCAGGGTCTTGACATTCACCCTGTCAGTCTTGGGCCAGGGTCTTGACATGCACCCTGTCAGTCTTGGGCCAGGGTCTTGCACTGAACAGCCTCTTTAGAGTGGCTGTGGTTTGTACATGTTCTGTGATCCATTGTACATAATGTCACCATCTTAACAGTGTTTTTATTTCCAGTCTCAAATGTTTTGCTTATTTCTCTTATGTTTGCTATCGACACCTTATGTCCGTGATAGTCCCATTGACTGCTAGGACACCTGACAGTCAGTGCAAAGAGGTCAGCAGATTGTGTACAAAACATCAATAACAGTATTCATGAATTTTTAGTCATGTCTTGATACAACTGAATGAAAAATATTAATATATTATGTAGCTAAGTTTGAAACACAGACAGAATAAATCTGATATTAAAATATTATGTGTGTACTTTTCAAAAACACTGTTGAAACTTGAAAGTGCATTTAATTTGTATGTTAGAAATAATTTTTAAATTTTGTTTTAAAAGTAACCGAGGTTATTCTAAGATTACTGTATCGCTGCTGTAGCTGCTTCGCAATTTAAATTAACATTAAACCTGACGTACACGCAGATGTGAATGATGTGTATTTTTAGACAGCGTTGGCTGTAGCAGTGGTCAACATAGACATCCCACTGCTCCTCGGTGAACTGGTCAACGTCATCTCCAAGTACACTTCCGAAACAACTGGCAATTTTGCAGATGAGATCCGCCAGCCGGCATTGAAGCTGTTCTATATGAGCGTCTTACAGGTGAGAAAACAAGATCTCCATGTTTCTCTCATAGTAGAAAGATGAGTTAGTTTGCCATTAAAAACAGCAAACATAATGTTATGTTGGTACATGTGTAAAAGGCTGTGTAATAAATGTACTAGTGAGAGAGAAACTATAGTTGTAACACTTTAAATAGTGACTTCTATATTATTATAAAACAAAGTGAGGGTCTCTGTCTGTATGTTCTATATAACTGAGCATACCTACGTCAATTTCACATGTATGGAATTGAAATTATGTAGATGTGCTAGTAGGCCCATTAGGGTGATTAGTAAATTTAGATTTGTTAAATTTCACTCAATGAATTCTGATAGGATGGGGATTTGGGGCAAACTGAATGTTGGCGCTACCTGTTGCAGTTTGTGTCAGCATTAAGCGGCGGCCAGCGGAATGAGCGCATGCTGTATTTATTTTACAACAAAAAAGAACGCCATCATGGCATTATATACAGTAGTAACATTGCAGCTATGCATGGGCATCATATCATATCTTTGATCTCAAAGCAGCTTTAGCTAGAATATATTAATAGGTGATTTTTCCTGCCATGCAACACCGGGATAACTCAGCTAGTTACTAATAAATGGGGTTATAGATATGATAACGTTGCACACACTGGGTGGCACTGGGTGCAGTAGCATCAAGACATGTCAGTGTAGTTGTGTCGTGACACTTGCAGGGCGTCCTCTCAGCCTGTGACATCTCCCTCCTGTCTGCCATCGGTGAGCGCACTGGGTGCAGTAGCATCAAGACATTTCAGTGTAGATGTGTCGTGACACTTGCAGGGCGTCTTCTCAGCCTGTTAATTCTCCCTCCTGCCTGCCGTCAGTGAGCGCACTGAATGCAGTAGCATCAAGACATTTCAGTGTAGCTGTGTCGTGACACTTGCAGGGCGTCCTCTCAGCCTGTGACATCTCCCTCCTGTCTGCCATCGGTGAGCGCACTGAGTGCAGTAGTATCAAGACATTTCAGTGTAGCTGTGTCGTGACACTTGCAGGGCGTCCTCTCAGCCTGTGACATCTCCCTCCTGTCTGCCATCGGTGAGCGCACTGGGTGCAGTAGCATCAAGACATTTCAGTGTAGATGTGTCGTGACACTTGCAGGGCGTCCTCTCAGCCTGTGACATCTCCCTCCTGTCTGCCGTCAGTGAGCGCACTGGGTGCAGTAGTATCAAGACATGTCAGTGTAGCTGTGTCGTGACACTTGCAGTGCGTTCTCTCTCTGCCTGTTACATCTCCCTCCTGTCTGCCGTCGGTGAGCGCACTGGGTGCAGTAGCATCAAGACATTTCAGTGTAGCTGTGTCGTGACAAATTTGCAGGGCGTCCTCTCAGCCTGTTAATTCTCCCTCCTGTCTGCCGTCAGTGAGCGCATTGGGTGCAGTAGTATTAAGACATGTCAGTGTAGCTGTGTCGTGACACTTGCAGGGCGTCCTCTCAGCCTGTTACATCTCCCTCCTGTCTGCCGTCGGTGAGCGCACAGCGGCACGGATGAGAACAAAGCTCTTTGAGTCGATCATCTCACAAGATATTGAGTTCTTTGATTCACACAAGACGGGAGAACTGGTGAACAGGTAGGACTATACAGCCGCGTAGGAGGTTTGTCCTCCTGTAAATGTGATGACTTTCTTTTTGTACACGGAAGTACTCATACAGTAGGTTTTATTGATGTGTAGTGAGACTATGCTGTAGTGATTCTTGTTTTTATTGCATTTCTCTTTCTCCCTGAAGTCTGGGGTGATATCTTGCCTTGATTTGTTTGCTGTCACTGTCCTGTTTCACTGCCATCTCCACCACTTATCTCTACTCCACTTTTCCATCATTCTCCGCTCCTGCCAAATCTTTTTCACACAGTCCTCCAATCTCGGTCATCATTTTCCCTTCTCTGTCTACCATCTATGACATCTGGTCTCTTCATTAACCGTTCCCCTTCTTTTCGTTCCATGTGTCCGCTGTCCAGTTCATTTACCTTATTTTTTGCCAGCTTCTGCCTAAAACTTTTCACACCAATCTCCTCCCCCAGCTTCTTCATTCTTTACTTGTGTATTCACTTCACTCCTACAATTCTTCTTACCCAGTTGTTTTTTGTAAACTTTCCCTTTCTGTCATTATCGTGGTCTCTAGGTGATATAGGTAGGCTGGTATGACACACAAATTAAACAACTTTCATTTGAGTGATTCACTCAATTAAAAAATGTGAACTGTGTCTTTCACAGACTGACATCTGATGTGCAAGACTTCAAGAGCTCCTTCAAGCTTTGTATTTCCCAGGGACTGAGAAGCATGACGCAGGTACGGACACATGCATCCATGCACAGTAACACACTGGTGGTGACACCAACACACTCTCAAGTCTTTGTATTTGCTTGCAGAATAATGTAATAACTTGTGTAGTAATTATTTGTATGTTCATACATACACAGACAAATTATATGTGTGTATGTAGGCACGCACGCATGCACACATCCATGTACACACACACACACACACACATATATACATACAAATTATACATGTGTATGTACATATGCACACATGCACACACCCATGTACAAACACACACACACATATATACATACAAATTATACATGTGTATGTACTTATGCACACACACACACACACGCACACCACACACACACACACGCACACCACACACACACACCACACACCACACACCACACACACACCACACACGCACACCACACACACACACACACACACCACACACACACCCACACCACATACACACACACCACACACGCACACCACACACACACACCCACACACACACACACACACACACCACACACCCACACCACATACACACACACACCACACACACACACACCCACACCACATACACACACACACACACACACACACACACACACACACACCACACACCCACACCACATACACACACACACCACACACACACACTTCTACAGTGTCATCAACTCCATTATATTATTAGTTCACAGGTGTAAGTAGTGCTAAGTAGATCATTAATTTAAACGTTACTGCTTTAGTTATTTCCTGCTGTTTACTTCCAGGTCGCAGGCTCTGCGATGGTGTTGTTCAAGTTGTCACCAAAACTGACGGGTCTTCTCATTGTAGTCCTGCCCATAATCATAGCAGCCGGAACATTAATAGGAGCCATATTAAGGACAATATCATCCAAAGCCCAGGCGCAGGTATGACTTTATTTTAAAAATAAATTATCAGCATCAAAATGGTCAGTCTGTTTTAAGAGTAACCACTTGTTTCAGTCATTCATATTATATTATTTATAGGTCGTATCAAAATATTGCCAATTTTACATAGGTCATTCAATAGCTGTAAATCTGCAACTTAATTATATTTGTTTGATAAGGGTAAATCAGTTACTCTATCTAGAAATGGCTTAATTTCCAACAGTGCTTTCCAATATGCAGCATAACAACTGAAATATCTCAACTGGCCTTATGTGGTTACCAGTTGTGCCCTGACAACACGATTATGAGTATGTGTTTTTCAACACATCAGCCCTTTTTCTTAAGTGGAAACAAAAGGCATCTTTACGTGCCTGTGCATCCAAGAGTTAATAAAATCTAACCATTAGCAACTACAATCAACAATATTATGCCTGCAGTTTAATACAATAACCTTGTTGAAGACACGTAATTCAAATTGCACGGACAATTCCACTCTATATAATTACAACAGTCATATATCAACGATTTGGATGATGAAATAACAAGCAAGGTGTTGAAATTTGCGGATGGTACAAAAGTGTTTAGAAGGATTAAAAGTGATGGAGATAGACAGCATTTACAAGATGATCTTGACAGGTTGATAAAATGGTCTGAAAAGTGGCAAATGCTGTTCAATTTTGGGAAATGTAAATGCCTCCACACAGGACATGGGAATGAAGAAGTAGAATATACAATGGGGGGTACTGTACTAAGTACTACTGTAAAAGAAAGGGACTTAGGGTTAACCATTAGTGCTGATATGAAGGTTTCAGAGCAGTGCGGAATTGCAGCTTCAAAGGGAAATCAAATTCTTGGATTAATTAAACGAAACATAACGTATAAGGAAAAAGAGCTAATAATACCGCTGTACAAAACAATAGTTAGGCCTCATTTAGAATATTGTATTCAAGCATGGAGGCCTTATTGCAGGAAGGACATAGATATGCTAGAAAGAGTGCAGAGGAGAGCAACTAAAATTATACAAAATCTGAGGGATCTTAGTTACGAAATACGCCAAAAAAATGCGGTTTAACAACACTAGAGACCAGGAGATTGAGAGGAGATCAGATAGAAGTGTTTATAATATTGAAGGATTATGAAAATATTGATAGAAATATGTTTTTCTCAGTTAAGAAAGATAAAAGGACTAGAGGACATGAACTTGCATTAGCAAAGGAGCAGAGTAGATTGGATATAAGAAAGTTCTCATTTTCACAAAGGACTGTAAATGAATGGAACCGATTACCTGCTGATTGTGTGGGTGCTAGTAGCGTGAATATGTTTAAAAATAAAATCGACACATACCTCAGACGGGTGGGATACACATAGATAAAAGGGTCGGACTCTCGATAAGCCAAAGGGCTTCCTTGTCCACCTGCCACCTAGAGTTAATTCTCTGGGTGGCAATCTTGTTAAATCTTGTTAAATTCCATTGTGATAGAAAGCCTGATGTCACTAATGCCTGCTCTTCCCAATTCACCAGTCGTTGAACTGAGAATAGTACTCTCGTTTCCGTCACCAAATTTGTTTTGGTGTTGTAACTACTTAACATGTTACATCCCCATGGTGCACTCTATATAATTACAACAGTCATTACAAGTGTAACTCTGAATTGGAATACGAGAAACGAACATATGAGCTGACATATTCATTTACAAGTCAAGGAAACAGGCATTCAACTGGTCACTGCAGTGAATGTCAAGGTCCAAGAAGCTCTAGAAGCTTATTGCTTTAGCACTGGGGCATGTCTCAATGTGCCAGCCATTGGGAACCAAGATTTCATTAGACTCTCTCACTTTGAAAATAAATTATTAAACCACAAATGTGATATTGTTAATTATAGTTGCAAATGGTTAGGTTGTGTTAACTCTTTTAGGTGTATAGACCCACACTATTGCCTCTTGTTTCCATTTAAATGATGTATGTTTCTAAAATTTGCTTTGACTTGCAATAATTGACCCCCAAACACAATCCCCGTGTGGACAACTCCACCCAAGATGTGGCAGTAAATATTTTGACATAATACACCTAGCTAGGCGACTCACCATTTACGAGCTCAGCACACTGTTAGTTTCCCCATTGGTGACCATGTTAACGTTTCATGTGATTATAAGAAAACGTGACCTACAAAGTTTCTTAAACTTCTCACCTGCTGTTATTATCATCTCATTGACATGCTGGTCGAGTTTAGTCAAAATCTAATATTTCTAGCTCTCGTAAAATGCCTGTATGTATGACACCCATCAATATTTACGAATGGATGCAGGCAGTAATCCGGCTAAAGGGTCAACTAGCCAAATTGCTGCCAAATACCCTTCCGCTTAGTAAAATCAGCTACCAATGCACTACTTTTACTGTCAACAGCTTCTACAATCACACCGGGAAATCTGAATAGTCAAATGCACTTATGTCAGAGCAGGTGAATTTCAAAAAAAAATTATTTCTCAAAAATAAATTGCACTTTTTCGTCTGTAACCAAGCAGGAAGTCCAACAGTGTCCTGACCCCTTCCACCATTACTCGCTATCAACTCTAACTTCTAGCTCCCAGTTTACAGCCCTGGATATCCCTAGATGTCAGCTACTGTCTATTCATAGCAACAGTACTGGGCTTATTGAGTCCATTAGCGATTACGTGACACCAGTCAGCATATCCTAGCAACGGCCTTTGGCGGGCTATGCACAACAATTGCCAGAAGGCGCATCAGCATCTATTGCAATCAAACGAAGGAAACAGTCCACTAGTTGCACATCTTTGGCCGGTCACCTAAAGAACTTGTAGTATATTACTGACAGGTGTTAGAGATGTCACTATCCATCAAAATACTGCTGTGTCATTTCGGTTCCATGGTGAACAATACACAACATTCATTTGTGTATACCCAAGATGGCGAATCACCTTGACGACTGGACACCAAATAAAGGCAATGACGTATGACTAATGGACTCAATTGTATAAGAGTTCATTATGTAAAGTGCTCTAGAATGACCTTCTGCAAGTCTACACACTCACTAATTACAACTAAACCATTTTTCATAAGACATGCATGCAAATAAACCCAAACAAAGAGGTACATGAAATAGATATATTGACTCTTTCCTTTAGGTTGCGCGATCTACGGCGGTGGCTGATGAGGCTCTGGGAAATGTTCGAACAGTGCGAGAGTTTGCCATGGAACCTAAGGAAATCGAGTGAGTGGTCAGATCCTCAGGGGACAACTTATAACAAATTGTTTTGGAGGCAAATCATTATTTTAGTTTGAGATTAATGATAGAGAAACTAAGGCCAATAATTTTTAGATGGTACCCTCTTTCAAGGATTTCTTCATCCTGAAGAAAATAGTTATGAACTTGAGATGGTTCCCTCTTTCTTCGTGATAAATAGTTACTGGTTTGAACAAGGAAAAGGGCATGTTTTCAGAAAACAACACATCTGCTGCATAGTGGCTTGTTTCTAGTGGCTGGCTGACAATATATAAACTTTCCAGAGATAGAAAGGTCCCTGGTGAATGAAGACATAAATATATGACAAATAATGATCAGCATCTTCCATGTTGACTTTTATGTAAACATAATTGTAGGATTTTGGCAAAAATGCTACAATTCATTACTGCAGTTCAAAATGAAAGTATACAGGTCAGTGCCTGTCAAAAAAGAATTGTAGTTTTGCGTACAGTGTGGAATTGCATGACACTCTTTTGGTGTTTGTTTCAGTGGGACAATCAATAGCGATCTTTACCCAGTTGTTACTCAATTTCTGTGGCTTTTTGTTGCTCAATTTAATAATGTATGAGATTAAGAATGGCATATTTTTGTGACTGCATACAAATTATCAGAATGGATACTAGATTGTCTGAGAAGTGATGTTGTTGTACTTATCTGCAGGTTGTTGTGCTAATTTGCAGGTTGTACAGCCAGGAAGTGGCTCGGTCGTCAATACTCAACCAAACATTGGGAGTGGGCATTGGTGTCTTCCAGGGCCTCTCTAATGTTGCTCTCAATGGTGTGTATTTCAATTAAATGTGCCACAAATATTTTTTGTTTTCATCCTGATAATTTTTTTTAGCATTTAAAGTACATAAACAACGTATTCGGAAACAAAGTTGGTCTGGTGATCATTTTTCTAAGTGGCAAAACTGTGAAATACTCTGATTTACGTCCAGTTCTCCGATACCCTGAGAACCCTGATTCTCCAGTATCATGAAACCCTCAATTTGTGCATAAATCTGCTGAAAACTTAACAAGTATGGTCAAGGGTAACAAGTTAGTGTTTTCATTGTGGAACAAGTCTAATGTTAGTGCCAACAATTGAAGTCACAAAGTTTGTTTATGATATATGCACTCTTAAATAATGTTAATATAATTATAACATTACCAGCTACACTTGCGTGTAATACTAATACTTTGACTTATGTTGTTATTTCCAGGTATTATACTGGGCACTCTCTACGTCGGAGGAATGTTAATGGCACGGGATGAACTCCGACCTGGGGATCTCATGTCCTTCATGGTTGCTTCACAGACAATACAACGGTCTGTCCTCTCTCATTTTGTGGTTTTTATTTGGAAGGAAAACTAAAAATAGTGTGTCTTTATGCCTTTATCCAGTCACCCTTCGTTACACATCTTTTTAGTGCAGCAACATTTTAGTATATCTTATTGACGTTTACATTTACCTTAGGTTATTTATTCATGTTATACTATTTAGCGACTAGCCAAGTTCCATTTTAGCATTATTTACCTTAGTTTATTTTTTATTCAACATAACTTATTATATACTGTCACATCAAGCTGCTGTTATAGTAACATTGTTTTGGTTTATTATAATTTACCCACAATATTACAGTTATTTGTTTTACAAAGCAATGTTTTAACATTCTCTGTAAGCACTGTGAACTACATTTAATGTATGAAATAAACGTGATGTACTAACGACTAGACATGATTCCAGATCTCTCGCCCAGATGTCACTGCTGTTTGGTCAAGTGGTGCGGGGGGTCAGCGCTGGTGCCCGAATATTTGAGGTGATTATATCTCAATCAGTGGTTTATAACTTATTGTAATATTTGTTGTACCTAACATGGATTGACATGCAAAAGAAATACCTTACAATTATCATTTAACATAACTAAAAGTATGTCTGACAGAAATGGTGCAATCCTTCATGGAAGGCATTTTGATCCCAGTCCTATTGTGAGGTGTCAGTTTATCATTTGTCACTTGAAGGAGACTGTTACTCATAGCTTCTTATTTTTGCAGTATATTGGTGTTCAACCAAAGATGACATTATCTGGCGGCAAACAAATACCATTCCATTCCTTAGTGGGAACCATTGAATTTAGGAACGTTAACTTCAGCTATCCCACCAGACCTAACCAGGTGAGTTTTTTGTTTGTAATTATTAGCAATTCTGTTCTTCCTTGTGTGTTTTATGTGAAAATTATAAGTTTTGTTTCAGTTTAATATATCTTTATCAATCTAAATGATCTCTGATTGGCTCAGAGTGGGGGGGCAATTACATTTGTGTGATTGTAATCAGTTATGCTAATTGTAATTGGAAACTAAAACAGTTTTGCCATTGTAACATGTTCGTATAATTACTCAATTGCAATGCAATTATTTTGTAGTTTCACCTGCTACCCAGGTACTGGTTAAACAGGTAACAGTTCATAAGAGTTCTTTGCCATTTTTGGTTTTACTTTAGGATGCTCGTTTATATTTCAGACGGTGTTGAAGAACTTCAGTCTTCAGATCCCAGGTGGCACCATGGTGGCCCTGGTTGGTCTATCAGGGAATGGTAAGTTAATTGTAACATCTTCATGAAGTAAATTTTGTGTTTAGAATGTGTTTTCTCCAGAGTTTTGCTTTGCTCACAGTTTGTGTGTACATTTGTTTAAATGGTTGAACAAATTAATTGTGGTCAATACATTTATTAACTTACCAAAGCTGTATGGGTAGTCAACATTTAGTCTTCAACCCACGGTATTTGTTGGTGACATGGATTGTTAGTGCCAGAGTGTAAATCGTATTGCGCATTCTCGTGAAATAGATTTTCAGAATCATATGAATTGATTCTTCAGTGTTTCCCTTGGTATGTGGTTAGCGAGACGGGCCGCCTTGCTGTTTTACTAACCTGCCTCGTCCCAAATTGCCGCTTCATAGCTGTCTCTCGCTATCTCTCGTGCTCATATTGTTTTTGATTTATCACAATCAATTCACAATTTAAAATTATTAATGTTCTGTGTTACTGTGGTTTTAAAATTCCTCGAATATCAACAGAGCAAATAACAGGTAGTTTATGGACTACAGTTAGATGCCCTATCCCGTTTATCGTGTCTGTTGGTGTGCTTTGGATGGATGGAATACAATGAATCATCAAGATTGAAACCAAAATTATGTCGACATTATGTAACTTAGGTTACAACAGATTTTGTCCACTGTTTCTTCTTACCATATTGGACATGTAACTGCGCATATTTGTGCTGCTTCTAAATGCATTGATTTACAATTTAAATACCGTGTAGTGTTGTTTTTTAAAGATATTGCTAGAAAAAGAAGAGAAAATTATTGGTGCAGTCCACATAAATAAACTTTGCTGCGATACTGGGTGTGAGTGCATCAGCCAATCACAGGCAACGATGCTTGGCAGAAAGCACACTGAAGGGGGCTTCCCATCGATGTGCACAGAATTGAAAATTGTAGCATATTTTTACATGTTAGTTGTTTCTATAGATAACGATTCTGCAAGAAAATATTGTTGGCAATGATCTAAAATACGGCAAAGTTCACTACACATGCTCCATTTTATTTTACTATAAACATAAACTCAGAAATGCGTAAAGTCATGTTTTATAGTATTCATAATGAAATGTATGTATATGAAAACATCCATGTCTAGATAATGATATACTGGTTTGGTCATGTACATATTTGTACCCAGTATTTGGTAACAACATTTAGTGCATGTATAAGTGCCACTCTAAAAGATAAGCCATTCTTTTTTTAAGATTGTGTTACTTTTTTAATACAAGCACTGTACAATGACTGTTAGGCCAATATGCTAACACGTATTTTTTCTTTTCTTGTCTAACTTTGTTGGGGAAAACATCAGAATGCACCATTTTAAAACAAATAAATATTGAAACAACTTAGGGGACATGCCGAGACCTAGCAATGGTGCTTTTCTCGCCAAATGTGCACATCTTGTTGAAACTACTACCTTGCACCTAATTTTACCCTGTGGAAACACTGTTATGGGGCAAGATTTAAATATGTTAGTTGTTTGTCTGATACTGTTACCAATAGTACATACAAAACATTGTATACTAGCCACAAAAAGAAACTGTGCATAGGAAGAAAGGCACCAAAATGTAATGCAATGGATTGATTTTGCTCAATGTCGATTAACATGAAACAGGGACATGTAGACTATACCACAACATGACTTTCATTGGAAAGTTACATAATGCAAGGTCAGGCAACGCCATTGTGTGAAAACAAAGAAAATGCTCTTGTAAGGTCTTTCGTAACAGGCATGGTTACATAAGGCAGATGTTTGGAGAGCTGCTGGTACACCCAACTGGAAAAACACACGAAGCACGAGCCTGACATTCCACAAAGGTTCCATACCCACATTTCATCAATGAGGCATACATGTTACACTTACATAACACTTTTGTGGACAGTTTAAAAACAAATTTAACAGTATAATGACATTTATATCATGCACAGTTTCTTATAAGTCAAGTGAAAAATTCAAATTAAGGATGCACCTGTAAGAATAATTAATTCTTTGGACCTACCAGGTATGAGTTATTGACACATTTATTCAGATTAGCTGTATGTACTTAATAATGTTACACTAACTGCCAGTTTATCGCTGTTTTCAATTCAGAAGTATTACTATCCTTACATACATGAGCCTGCCAGACTTTACTTAGCAGGGACCATCATTTTACAGTGGCAAGACTCAGATAATCTGTAGCTTGGTCGATGTTGCAGGGAAGTCGACAGTTGCAGCACTGTTGGATCGGCTTTATGATGTCAACTCAGGCCTTATAATGTTGGACGGGCATGACATCAAAACATTGGACCCATCCTGGTTGAGGGGCAAGGCCATTGGCTTCATCAGTCAGGTATCACTCACTTGTGAACACATTGTTCATAGGACAGGTATACCTAATTTGTGAACACATTGTTGGCATCATAAGTCAGGTATAGCTAATTTGTGAACACGTTGTTGGCATCATAAGTCAGGTATAGCTAATATGTGAACACGTTGTTGGCATCATAAGTCAGGAGACACTAACTTGTGAACACGTTGTTGGCTTCATAAATGAGGTACCACTAACTTGTGAACAAATTGTTGGCTTCATAAATCAGGTACCACTAATTGTGAACAAATTGTTGGCTTCATAAGTCAGTTGTTTTAAGTTACAAAACTTTATTTAGTCAGAAGTCACAACAAAACAGCTGATGTTGCCAATTTGAATTGGAATTGAATAAGAATTGATTTGGAATTGATATAAGTGACTTGAACCTTCAACATTATGGTTGAACTGCAGTAATTGTAAGTAACCTTGTTAATGAAACTGAACACCCTGGGTAACTGTTTAAACCTACTTAAGACCTGATGTGTTTCTTGATGCAGGACTACTGCTGGCATGGCTAGAGAGGGTAGGTGTGTATTTACGAGTGTTTAATGTTTGTTATGCAGGAGCCGGTGTTGTTTGCTACGAGTGTGAGAGAGAACATTCGCTATGGTCAACCGGCCGCCACAGACCAGGAGGTGGGCAGCTCTCCAGCATTTCCTATTTTCTCTGATGTTCATGCTCCTTTTTTGTATGTTGTGCATTTTTATTAAAGTACAAACCGGGTTGATTTGAACTGGAAGTTATTTTGCTTAATTTTTGCGAGCCACCATTTCTTCAAAAAAAATTTGATTTGTGTTGGATCGTAAAATAACTGCGTGTACACAAAATCACATGATTGCCTAGTTAATTGTATATGTACTTTCCATAGGAATCATGTGACAGACAGGTTTAAAATCTGATTTTAAGTACCGATATAAATGTATTTTTCTGTAATTTGTTGATGTTGCCAAATGTTACATGCAATGTTTCTCTTTGTGTACACACAGAAAATGTTTTTAGCTAGGGCCATGTTGTTATTTCCTTTAAAACAGAATATATTATAGTGTATAATAAAAACACAACTTTACATTAAAACAAAAAACTTTGTACCTGTAATCCTGAATTTTTAGTGGGGCAGGCCGGTATGTATGGTGCGAATGAACCAAGTTCGACAATACCCTGATCACATGACGGCTGTGGTGAAGATAAGATAAGATGTTGTTTATTGTCCCCATGAGAAAACTCTTTCTGTGTGGTTGACATTCATAACAAAACTGCTATAAAACCTTTATGCAAAGGGTAAATAAAATATCTACATACAGAGGAAATGAATTTAATCACCGAGATAGTTCATCAAATATTCAATGCCCGAAAATTGCTTCATTAAAATAGTCAACTATGCAATTCCAGCAAGTCGAGACTGGAAGACACACATTACAGTCAAACCTACAGCAAAATATTTCGGGGAAGAAAATCAAGGACAGTATATGCTGATGCTTAGTGATGCGCAGTAGTGCAGTGGCTAGAGCGTCAGACTCTCGACCCAGAGAACACAGAGTTGAATCCTGTTCATTCACTCTACATTGTTCCAGTTCACTCAGCTGTATGAATGAGTACCTGGCTAAAGACATTGGTGTATGAATACTTATAGTCTGCGCATTAATTGCAGCATGGCTGAATGCTTCCCACAGAATTTGAGATGGTGTTTGATTGAACAGGTCTGTCAGGGAATAAAACGTAAAGCACTTTGAGCAGTCCTGAAGACTGCATATTGCACTATATATGAACTTGTTGTAGGTGGAAGAGGCAGCCAAGTTGGCGAATGCCCACGACTTCATCTCATCGTTTCCCGATGGCTACAACACGGTGCTGGGTGAGCGTGGAGTGACTGTGTCAGGCGGGCAGAAACAGAGGATCGCCATAGCTAGGGCACTCATCAAGAAGCCCAGTATTCTCATCCTTGACGAAGCCACCAGGTCAGTTAATTTGTTTATATTATATGTTAATTAGACAAGATACATAGATTTTATTTTTTTATTTAATGTAGCTTTATATCATTTGTAGAGAATGTGTGTTTATTTAGCAATTTTATAAAACTGTATTAGTCTTGTATCCTGTAAAGTGCCATGGACAATTTAAAATTGGATCTTGCGCTATATTAAATCAAATATATTATTACACTGTCAGCTCTGCTAACTTTCTGCAGTGGTCGGGTGACAAGCAGCTAGGCTGTTTCCACCTTGGTCAGAAGGTTAAATGTGTGTGGGAGTGTATCAGCCATAGTATGAAAAGTTCCACAGTTCAAATTGTATAGAATAAAATCCCATAAAATGGCTACTCCTTGAAAATGGACATCCTTTCGAAATGGCTTTCCCATGAAAACCATATCCCTTGAAACTAGTAACCCCTTGAAAATGGCATTCCTATGATAATAACCATCCCTTGAAAATGGCCTTTTGTTAAAAACGGATACTCAATCAGTCTGTTTTTTGACAAATCAGCACTTCTGTATATCTGACCAGCTTCTGAACTCAGGCCACTCCAATACGACTACTTTATCATGGTTACATGGGTGGCCTGTTCAAAGAGGTTCTTCAGGATTTGCTTGCTTAGAATTGATTGCCAGCTTCTAATGTAGATGGTAGTCGATGAGTTTAGGTAACTCAATTCCAATTTACTGAGGTGGAGCAATCAGATGCTAGTCGATGAGTTTAGGTAACTCAATTCCAATTTACTGAGGTGGAGCAATCAGATGCTAGTCGATGAGTTTAGGTAACTCAATTCCCATTTACTGAGGTAGAGCAATCAGATGCTAGTCGATGAGTTTAGGTAACTCAATTCCCATTTACTGAGGTGGAGTAATCAGATGCTAGTCGATGAGTTTAGGTAACTCAATTCCCATTTACTGAGGTGGAGCAATCAGATGCTAGTCGATGAGTTTAGGTAACTCAATTCCCATTTACTGAGGTGGAGCAATCAGATGCTAGTCGATGAGTTTAGGTAACTCAATTCCCATTTACTGAGGTGGAGCAATCAGATGCTAGTCGATGAGTTTAGGTAACTCAATTCCCATTTATTGAGGTGGAGCAATCAGATGCTAGTCGATGAGTTTAGGTAACTCAATTCCCATTTACTGAGGTGGAGCAATCAGCAAAGGAGATGCTTTGTAGTGGTTTAGCTGCTTCTGTCACCAAACGAGTTTCACAAACTACAGAATTATAACAAATGGAATAACATACCCCAGTAAAACAGCACCTCCTCTCATTGAATAGTTATTGATAAGTATACATGTACTTTATTTATAATAGGCAATAATGAATACTTGAATGCAAAGAACTGTTACTAATATTCTTAATATTACAAGAATCTAATTACTTAGGTAGTATAATAGACATGTGCCAAGACTCATGTATTTGCAAACTTTCTGTATTATATCTGCCGAGTACATTGTTGAATATGTAATGTTTGACATAATTTAATTACATTTATGAGTTATGCCTGTAACTAAATGGAGCTTTTCATTTTACTTATCAGTGCATTGGATGCCGAGTCGGAGAGAATCGTTCAGAAGACGTTGGACAGCGTTGTGAAGGGTATGTATTGGATCGCATCATCCACTCACAGCTGCTAAAACACATAATATTATAGTGTATTGAAACATAAACCATGTGGGGTGAGGATCTTGGGCACCAACCAGATGTCAGCGGTACCTGACACTGATCACATCCACATTCAGCGACAGCTGACAGGGTGAGCGTGTTCTATTTCAGGAACAGTTGTCACCAAGGTATTATTTTTCGGTTGATTTTTAGGGGGCAGGGCATGATGTTTACTTTCAGAATTTATCTTTCGTTTAATGTTCAGTTATAGCATACTAATTATTTTGAATAGATTACTTTTAATATTATATAACTTGTAAAGTGCTGCAGAACCAAGAATTCAACCATAAGATAAGTATATTTAAACTATAAGCATAATTATTTTAACACGTTTTGGCCCTGTCACATTCAACGTAAAAAACGCTAGCCAATATCAGTGATTATTGTTCATTTCAGTCGGACGGCAATGTTTAGTTTTCAAAATATAGTCCTTTGCACCAATTACACTGTTAAATAATTAACTTACAAAACCTGCTGTCTGTGAGTTTTTTCTATTGACCCTTTATATTATTATTGGCCTTTTATATTATTACAATAAAACAGTATTTAAAATGGAATCATGGTGCAGTTGAGTTGTGAACTGATTACTAAGCATTTACACTGCAGTCAGTTTCTGCCTGTCTAAGGCTACGGCTAAGTGAATTTTTATAAATATAAATAGTTCTCCCTCCCTTAAACAGCCTATAAGTCTCAGTTTAGTGACCGGAGTTGGCCCCGATTCAACGTTTTCTAATTAAATAAATTAGGCGTTATTGTTAAAAGTGAGACTACTGTAGTACTGTCCTTGTAAATGTAATTTAGTTTTTGACTTACACCTTAGGCTTAGCTTTGGGCTTAACATTCCTTACTATTTAGTATCAAGATGATATATAGTTATATCTAATAAATTATAATATATTAATTATTACAATCTGCATTTCTACATTGAAATTGTTATCTCTGTCATGTTATTAATATCCTTTAATCACTGTCTTGTGTCCACTAGTTTAGACTTGTTCTGACTGTTCTGTTAACACAGACTGTGCAGGCAATTTGGATAATATAATTATTGCTTTTATGTTCTTATTATTTTGTAATATTTTGGCTTAAACAATAAATAATGACATTTGTTGTTGTTAATTATTACCCATGGTTAAGCATTTGTATTTATGTATTGTGGCTACATGTTTCTGCTCTATTAATTTATACTGAATATGATAATAGTTTGACATAATTATGTCACCATTATTCTTATTGGGTGTTTTCTGTTTGTCCTGCTCTGTTGCTGGAAGGGATAAAGATTTAGTTTTATGCAAACCATTTTAATGTGCTTTTTCCTAATCACACTAGAATACATCGTTCTATTTCAATTTTGCATAGCTTGCCATGTCTTCATGTTTGTTATAATAGAAAGTTACTGCCAATCCCCCGCTCTACGCCAACATTGAAATTAGCAATAATTATATTACTAGCAGGAGATTTAAGTCTGAATCCTGGGCCAGCTATTAGACAAAACGTTCAGGTGGCCACTACAAACGTTCGATCTGTTCGAGATAAGACATCCGCACTTTGTGATTTATTAATTTCAAAGAAAGTAGACATCATTGCTGTAACTGAGACCTGGCTCAGACCACATGATACGCATGTTTCTCCTTCTGGTTACACCTTTCACCATCGACCACGTTTAGTTAATTTCCAACAATACATCTCAAACGTGTCGCTGCTGTTTTATCATCTTTGGGATCTTCGCCGTATTCGCCGGTATATGTAATTTTCTGTTGCTAAAACTATTGCAACAGCACTTGTTAGCAGCAGACTTGACTATTGCAATTCCATCCTTTATAATATTGTTAGCAAGGATATTACAAAATTTCAATGTGTCCAAAATTGTCTGGCAAGGGTAGTTACAAGATCTCGTTTTTCTCGCTCTGTACCACTTTTGAAGTCTGCATTGGCTTCCTGTATGATATCGTATAATATTTAAGATCTGCACCATTACATACCAGGCACTGTCCAGTAAGCAACCATCTTATTTGCATTCACTGCTTACTCCTGTAAGAAAACCTATCCAGCTTCGATCATCTAGTTCTGACCTACTTTTTGTTCCCAGAGTCAACACTAACATTGGAACCATGGCTATTACTGTTGCTGCACCAACTCTTTGAAATATCATTTAATTTCTTTGATCTAGAGCCGGCTTTAACAAGAAAACATTACTAGGTGTCTCGTGCGATGTGTTTCAGACTACACTGTGTTGGTCATTGCTCATCGACTCAGCACGATCAGAGAAGCTCACAACATCGCAGTCGTGTCAAAAGGAGAAATAGTCGAGGTATGTTGTCCCCACTGACTTTCCAAAAAAGTATTTATGCTTCACGGTTATCCCTTGAAAATGACTATTCTAAGAGAGAACATTGGCAAAAATGTTCATCAAGTTTGGAGAAGGAATTGATTAAACTTTCTTCACAACACAGTGTTAACTTTTCAATGATTTGGTTGTGGTAACTTTCAAAAGGAACTGAACTATGGGTAACATGACAGAAAGTTTCAGTTCAGCTACGTGTGGGATGACCTGCTTGCCACGCCATCTAACACAGACATCTGACAATCTAATTCCTGAAGAAAGGTACTAACAATAGCACTTCAGGTACTAACAATAGCACTTCAGGTACTAACAATAGCAGAGTATGTTAACTGTTATGCAATGAAAAAATAACACTAGAAAACTAACAGAAAACCTACTGACCATGTTCCAGATGGGTAGTCACATTCAACTGAAGATGCGGAAGGGAGCCTATTGGAATCTGATCAAGAAACAAGAAAGTGAGGTGGCATCTTCACCCAGTGACGAACCAGCCACAGAAACTTCTCAATCGTCTCCACGTTTCCAGTTCTTCGCGAAGGGCTGATTTTGACACATTATCACTGAACAGAGGTTTATCCTGAATGAACTTGCACAGAACACATCATTGCGTCATGTCAGTTTTTAAACAGATTGAAACATTAGCCATACCTATGTTGATGCTGACTTCTGACTGATGATGAATACATTTGTCGCCAACATTGAGTAATATTAATATAATCATGAATAATGTCACACGTTGCATCACCAAAATGCCATGATTTTGTACTTATGCATGGTTTTTGACATGTAGATTGAGTGATGTATCTGTGAGAATTATTAGACATAAAATCCAATTTTTTGTGGCATTTTGGTAAGGTTCCAAGTTGGCTCAGACTACGTTTTTGACCTGTTGGCCTATACAACCCAGTAAATGGTATAGTATCATCTCTGATCTCATCATTCCGCCTCATTGCAGAGACACACAAGTTGTTATTTGTAGGTAATTATAAATATACAAATGTACATTGATTGGTATATAGTTTATTTATGTGAATGTAAGTATTAATATGATGTAGTAAAATGATCATTGATCATGTCCTTTAATCGGTCACTGGGATATTACTATTTTGAGATTATGCAACATAATTAGGTAAGCGAAACCCATTGCTCCAGTATTAAGATTCAAAAGAAAGCTGCGAGATTGCTTAGCTCATCAACTAGCTCACACCGAACCTATTTTATCATTGAAATTATAAATATATTGACGTTTAGACAACTATGTGTACTCACTTCAGATGTTTATATATAAATGTGGTCTTCTCCTTTGATTGTGACGATACAGCTGTATGTTTAAATATAATTGTTCATAACTACTATACAATATACACATTTTCACTTACCCATGTTGCAATCTTAGATGTACGCTGGCATTCTGTACGGGTAAAACAATATCAGACTATTTTTGCATAAGTTATTGTTCAGTAACAAGATAGTGAAGTACACACAATTATGTTAAAACAAGTTAAATTAGTATGCAACGATGTTAACATGCAAAATAATACTGTATACAATGTCACGGTTATTATTAAGTCTCTACACCTGGGCATTGTCTTTGTGTTAATTGCTAGGATATAACGTTACACATTATGTTCTTCTCCATTTTGTTTGTTTCTGTGAAGAATTTTACTTTATTTGTACTTATTGTAGTAACAATAAATTTGAAGCATGATGGTTTCAGTCGAACATAATACCTGTAAGTTATGTTCATGTGTTCCTAGATGTGTCCATCCAAAGCACCCAGGAATGGTAATTTACTTTACTTCCTTTCCTGGATTTTCGGTTTCTTAAGTATGGCTTTTAATATTGTAATAACTGCCTTCATGCATTATATTTTGGTCATGGCATTAAACTGTGAAGCCTGATTGCCATAGATTGCTACTGTCCACTACCCCTGGCAGATCTACGCATTGTATGGAAATTACCGGTAGCTGAATCAATCTCATATTTGACGTCGCCGTACCACCCGTAAGAACAGTGCAGACAACCTTCCAAATTGCACCCAAATTCCAGGAATCCCAATATAATTACCTATTTGACCATTCTCATGAGCCACTGAGAGGTATTGTGTTTTAAATAAGTATGTCTATTTCCTAAACATTCCATGAAGAGTTCCCCGAAGACCACCGGAACTTGCCAGCAAGCAATATTATTGACTGAGCTTATATTGTGCCTTTCTGCCAGTGGGTACTGAGACGGATGTAACCAGCAACTCTCCCTGCCAGGCAAGGATGACTGGGCCAGCACATTTTATGATATGGTGAGGCTTACCATTCACAAATACTCCCTCCCGTTCTAGATTACTTCCATCCTACATTCAGTACTTAATGTGTTCATACATATAATGGTAGCAACTACATTTAGGAAGTTCAATACTTTTGCTATGACATCAACTGGTTCATTCATCAGACACAACACATAATATAATTTTCACCTTGCAGACACGACTGCAGTAAAAACTGTTGTTTGTCACCATGAAACATGTGGAAGTGCAGCGGGTAATGCTGACACAGACACAGTGTTTTACATAATCACCAACTTCAATCACATTGTATATAATCAGAACAGTGCAACAATGTCCAGTGTGGGATTATGCACTTATATTGAAGAAGAAGATTGATGTTTCATTGATTGTTTTATTACCTAACAGTGGTATTGCATTACACCCACATGGTGAGCATAGCAAATAGTAAAACCAAGACTACATTCTACAACAAAATCATTTCTGTAACGCTGCATAATATATATATAGTGGGCTTATATATTACATGTATAATCATGTTATATAATGATATCCCAAATGGATATTGAATAACAAGAAATATTACAGAAATAACTATACACAATATATAACTGATGGCATACATTACATATCATAGTTATTTATGTAATATTGTTCTACTAATTATTCGCCACCCACTTGGGATATGCTTATTAAAATATCCAGACCCTGTGTAAACAACACACACTGCACAATTAAATACACTAAACTAAGCACATCTTAAACCGAGTATCATTATGTCAATACCAATACACCTATGATATCCATAAAATGATGTTCCTACTAATACTTACTGGTTGCCATCTGTGCCATATAACACATACAGTACCCATAATAATCACCTAAATAACAGCATTGGCGTTACCTTTTTGAGAGAAATGTCAATAACCATTCATCATAAAACAAGATAAGATCACTTAAAAAGTATTACAAACAATTTATACTACACTGATGCATATTGGTAATGCATACAAGGGGTATTTCGAAATAGTAACACTGGGACTGTATAACATTCATTAATGAACCTATATTTTGAAGTATACAAACAGTTTTGTAGGCAACACGTTTAATTCTAT
Source organism: Escarpia spicata (assembly GCA_963995525.1). Classification (NCBI taxonomy): domain Eukaryota; kingdom Metazoa; phylum Annelida; class Polychaeta; order Sabellida; family Siboglinidae; genus Escarpia; species Escarpia spicata. The sequence goes on from OZ023212.1 coordinate 18,038,716, forward strand.
TTTGAAAGATGTGGTTGTTGTAAAGGGTATTCCCCAACTAACAAAATATATTTTAATTATGCTGTGATGCCCAAAAACAATAGGCCATCCAAGTGATATAAATAATTGCTATACAAATTAGACCCAACATTGTTCCACACAATGACCACCATGACAGTACACATGGCTGAGCAAAGAAAACATACAGCCACCAATTATTTCTTCAAGTATACATCTTCAACTATATGACAATCCAGTGCAAGAACTTCTTGCTAAGTACACAATGATGCTTTCTTCAAAATACAAATGTTCAACAACATGACAACCTTGTGCAAGAATGTCTTGCTGAGGACGTAATGATAAGTGTGGAACCAATCTTGACATGAAATAAACAATATTCCTGCAATGTCCACAGCTGAGAAGGAGTGATCCAGACTGGTCAATATACAATTTCAAGAACGCCAGAACTGTTGTGAGCACCACACACAGTCTTCACATCCCCAAGTAGTTGTGTCTTATAACAAATACACGATGACCAACTTGCTGGGATGATAACAATATATACATCCAATATCAACTTAAACAGGCCATCTTTGAATTACCAAGTTTCCTGAATAATTTTTTCCCAGAGTGAAACCACAACTGTCAAAACTTGTTCAAGCCATGCCCGTTTGTAGGGTTACACCAAAGTGTAAGTGTTCATATCCATCTCCAGATGATATCATGTGCAAATGGTTTCTTTGGAGGTTTCTAATCTGTGTGTGTGTGCATGTGTGACTGTAAAGACCTGCTACGTGAGAAGCATGCATCGCAGGAATCACACTTGTAGGGTTTCTCCCCAGTGTGAGTGCGCATATGTGACCGTAAACCACTACCACCTGAGAAGCATGCACCACAGGATTCACACTTGTAGGGTTTCTCCCCAGTGTGAGTGCGCATATGTGATCGTAAATTACTACCTTGTGTGAAGCAGGCATTACAGGAATCACATTTGTAGGGTTTCTCCCCAGTGTGAGTGCGCATATGTGACTGTAAACTACCATTATTTGAGAAACATGCATCGCAGGAATCACACTTGTAGGGTTTCTCCCCAGTGTGGATGCGGACATGTATCTTCAAATGACTACCAACTCTAAACTTTGCCCCACAGGTGTCACATTTGAAGGGTTTTTCACCTGTGTGAGTGCGTATATGTGACTGTAAATTACCACTTTGTGAGAATTGTGCACCACATGTTTCACATTTGAAGGGTTTCTCACCTGTGTGAGTGCGCATATGAGTACGTAATACACCACTTTGTGAGAAGTGTGCGTCACAAGTATCACAGTGGAAGGGATGTTCTCTTGTGTGGACACGCATATGTATCTTCAAATAATTACCAAATCTAAACTTTGCCCCACAGGTGTCACACTTGAATGGTTTCTCGCCTGTGTGAATGCGCATGTGTGAACGCAAAGTACCACTGGCAGCGAAGCGTGCACTACAAGTCTCACACTTGTAGCGTTTCACGCCAGTGTGGATGTTCATGTGTTGTGTCAACTGACTCCGCTGTGTAAAGTGCGCACTACAGGTGTCACATTTGTAAGGTTTCTCACCTGTGTGAGTGCGCATGTGTACTCGTAAACCCATAGACTGCGAGAAGTGTTCACCACATATGTCACACTTGAACGGTTTCTCTCCTGTGTGACTGCGCATATGCGACTTTAAGCCGTATCTCCATATAAAACGCTTTTCACAGATATCACATTTGAAGCGTTTCTCACCTGTGTGAGTGAGTTTGTGTCTCCGTAAACCAGAACTATGTGAGAATTGTGCTCCACAGGTGTCACACTTGTAGGGTTTTTCACTAGTATGGGCACGGACATGTATCTTTAAACTATCACATGTAAACTGTTCTCCACAAGTTTCACGTTTAAACGGTTTGTCACCTGTAGGAACGTGAAGGTGGACTGCTAAACCACTTGTGTGCGAAAGATCAATAGGATGGATATACATGTGTGATTTCAAGGCTTTGCTGCATGTAAACTGTTCTCCACAAGTTTCACACTTAAATGTGTTCTCACAAGTGGGAGTATCCACATGACTGTCATTAACCATTGCGTAAGAACTGTGGCACACAGACATCACACTTGTGACAGTTTCTCTCCAGCGTCAATGAGCACATGTATCTTTAAGCCTTTACTCTACAAAGGTTAAAAACCCTACTTCATAGACCTGTGTCATATCTGAAGGATTTGTCCCCAATAAGTGCTACTCTGAGAAATGTTTTCCACATGTATGATATTCATAAGAATTCTCTTTGTTTGCAGAATGCAAATGAGCCTGAGAACTGTCACAGTCCCTGTTTGACCACTTTTTCCACAAGTGTCACGCTTGAATGTTTACACCCTCATGATGTAGTTAGTGTCTCTTTCAATCACCACTTAATGCAAATATTGCCCCACCAGCGAACAGTCATAGGTTTTTCTTGTGTATGAAGGCAAAGATGTGGACTGTCAGTGACTTGGCTTTATGTCCATATCGTGTTCCTTTCTGTTGTAAACCGTTGTCTCTGTCACCAGATTGGTGACTCCAGCAGAACTTGATGGTTGTTTTTCTTAGGAAATGACGGGAACCATTGTTGGCTTGTGCACAAGTCTTTGCAGCATTGTAACTTCCTTGTGGACTTGTCTGACACAAACGGCTGTCCACACGTCTCGCATTAATCCTCTGTCATCTGAAAGAACAGCAGTTATTAGAAGTAGTTCTAAGTAAATAAGTTTTAGTGAGTGGGTTGACCTTTACCTTGACCAGAATGTATCCAAAATGAGTAAACTCTGATTCTGATCAAAGACTATATTTAGTAATACTTAGCAGGGTCTGTGTATCAGCAAGTTGTTCCGTGGCCACACAAAATTTGAGATATGTACAGCAATTTGACATGTATTTTGGACAAATTTCAAGCAATATCTCATATTGTCAATTACAATTACAACAATTGTTACAATATTCTATCACTGCCATCACAGTTATTCACTCAATTTAAAATCAAGTCAGACTTGAATCAAGATAAATATTACATTTACATAATGATCAGCAGTCATCAAAATAAGGCAGGAGAAGAAAATGAAAACTGGTAAGAAACTGTCTTAGGTGACATTTGTGGGACACAGTTCTGACGCAACTATGTTGAAATGACGAATACATATAAAACGATAACATTTTGAGTCAAAACCAGTAAATTCGTAATGACAGAATTCATGCACCAAGTGATTAGGCCCTATGCCTACGGCTGACTAAGCAAAGCCTATTCCGGTAATATCATTCAACCACGTAAAACTGTCATGTTAGCCGGTAAACTTACTCGTAATCAATAATTTAAAGCATATTTCTTCTGCTGTTTAACAACAGTTTGTAGATTGTATGTCACTATCACGTACGCAAAGTCAGCGCTTAGTGCGTTTCAACGTCAGTTTTAACATAATCTAATCCCGACAAAACATGACCAACACAATAAGTCGGGCGCGTCTTTGCGATTCACTTATGAAAACTAACAGGCGCTTTTAAGCCATGCCCGGTGCACTCGTGATTGGTCACTAAGGCAAGGCGCATTTGACACATATGTCACGCGCGTTTCATTTGTTTTTTTTGCGGGGAGACGTCAGGACTTGTTATATGTTGGCAACAGTAGTACACAGACTAATTTTACGAACAAGTAGGCAAGGCTATACGTACACACACTAATTTTACGAACAGGTAGGAAGGGCCCTATGTATACGTACGTTCATCCAGATTATATTATTTAGCGTTCAATTTAGTGATACTGATTAGGACAGTAGTGAAATCCATTAATTGTAAATGTCATACTGTTATCTTAACACATTGTAACACAAAGCAAATAGGTGCAATGTGGAACCGCAATTACCTTTGCAATTATATAATAAAATTCTAGAACATGCACAATACTAATAAGTAATTAATTTGACTTTAATCAAGCTAGCATATTAGGGAAGATTATTCTCAATATAGTACTGTAATCGCAGTCTTCAAGCTTAATATGAATATTTGCAATTGGATGGGTGTAAAATTATTAGAATGTTGCTCATTTAGAAGATGAATATATGTGGAAATATTTATAAATTCTAGCCAACTAATGTGTTGTAACTTGTATTCAGCACACACTAAATCTACAAACTGCCAAAACACATATTTGGTGCTAAAATAAGTGAGATTTGTTTAAAGTTAGTTAACAATATTTTAGCAAAAAATAATAAATGTGTTCTTGTAGATGTATAACATAATGTATACTGAATATAATCCTGCAATAATTATGATATTTTTGTTCACTCACGTACCCATTTGGCATGTTTTCTGTTAAGCTCGACTCCACTGGGCTTTTGCTTACATCCGTATGCCCATGCAGACATTCAGAAATGTATACATGTATACTTAGCTATAATTAAATATGTAAATATCATATGGTAATTGGGCTGCACTTTGCTCAGTTCGTAAAGTGAAAGAGTCTCAGTAATGGTGCATAATGGCAATCCCATTTATTTAATAACATTTGAAAATGTGTGTACAGTGTGTATTAAACATACCCCAATTACATTACATGATCACAGTGCACATGCATTGTATAATTACTAGAATTTAAAAAGTATGGTTTGCATTAAATATATATGAATTAATGTAATGTATGTGGATTCCATACTTGGGTAGTGTATGAGTAACTATGCCTATAGTATCTTTGTTTAATTACTAGCATCAAATCAGCTACAGTGTATACAAAGGACTATACACATTTCCATTAGTGTGCATAGCGTACGTTATATTTTGTGTCACACGAATAAAATAATTTTGCTCTTATTGTCATAGGAATTTTGCACATTCGTATGACAATAAGAGTAAAACAATTAGACCGCGATTACATTACTATATTGACAATGGTCTTCCCTAATATGCTAACTCGATTAAGGTCAAATTAATTAGTTATTAGTTTTTGTGCATGTTCTGGAATTGTATTACATAAATGCAAAGGTAACTGGCCAGTGTTTCCGCCAGCAGGGTAAAATTACGTACCCAAAAATAATTCTAGGGTACAGATACATACCCAAATTAAATCCAGATTTTAAAATTTGGTTTAATATTCTGTGCAATGAAACTCCTTGATGACTTTTTAAAGGTGAAGAATGAGCCCGTGCCAACACGTTTATGCTAGCTATTCTGTGATTGGCTAAACGTGGTATTCACTGCGGGACTGAAGCCTTCACCTCAGGATAGAACATGGCGTACCAGTATATTGCTAGGTTTAGTGTAAAGAATACGGCGTGCTGTCATGGCTGTACATTTTTCGCGATGTTTTCGAGTATTCATTGTTTCTTGGTGAAGAAAAATAACGCAACAAGATACCATACTACAGTTTACAACTTTCCTGCTGATAGTTACATTTATTATTCATTCTCCTACGAAACATGGAAATGATCACCATGAGCCGGGCAGGATTTCCGACTCCAAATGCCGGGAAATCACTTCTTCGAGCATCTAGAAATCCAATTTTTTTCTGGGGGAGGACCCCCACTCCATAATAGTGCTTAGCCTGCCAGTTCCGCGGTCTCACAATTGACTAACTCCGTACCCAAATTATTTTTTCTGGCGGAAACCCTATTGGCAGCTGTAAATTGCAACATTGCACCTATTTGCTTCGTGTTACAATGTGTTAAGTCTTAAGATAACAGTATGACAACATTTACAATTTATGGATTTCGCGACTGTCCTAATAAGTATAACTCTAAATTGAACGCTGAATAATATAATCTGGTCTTTCTGGATGGACGTACGTGTATGTATAGGCCCTTGCTAATATAAGGGGTCAGCCCACTGTTAGTTTCCCATAGGCGACCATGTTAACGTTTTGTCTGATTATAAGAAAACGTGGCCTATAAAATGTCAAACTTCTCACCTGCTGTTATCATCATCTCATTGACATGCCGATAGATTTTTTTTAAATTGCATACTTCCAGCTCTCGTAAAATGCCTGTATGTGTGACACCCGTCAATATTTACAAATGCCGGCAAGAATTACTCCGCAAACAGATCACACAGACAAATTGCTGCCAAATATCCTTCCACTTATTTAAATCATCTAGAAATCCACCATTTTATAGTCAACACCTTCTACAATCACACATGAAAATCCCCCTACTCAAATGCACTTATGTCACAGCATGTGAATTTTGTAAAAAATAATTTCTCAAAAATACACTGCACTTTTCTTCGTGTGCAACGGATAGGATGTCTAACTAGAAAATGACCCCATAAGTTAACAAACCCTGACGTCTCCCCGCAAAAAAAACAAAATTAAACGCATGTGTCAAACGCTCCTTGCCCTAGCGACCAATCACGAGCGCGCTGGGCGTGGCTTAAAAGCGCCTGTTAGTTTTCATAAGTGAATCGCAAAGACGCAAGTCTGGCAGCCATCTCACGGCGCCTGGGTAATCGAGGCTACGATCAACAAAGTGAATCTTACTTTCTGACCTAACCATGAAAACGACCACCTACAGCCACCAAATTTCTCCTCACATATCTTACATACATGTACACACACACTATGTTACGAAACAATTATCTTATATTCCCATAATGCTCAACATTCACAAAACAAACTCAAGAAAACTCGACTTCTATGGCGGCGACTATCCTGAATCCGTAGCTCCGCAGTTACCGTAAAATCGTGATATTGTGTCGAGGCGTCGCTACATAAATGAGCTTCACAGAAATTCCGTACAGTGGCGCTATTATTACTGTACACGTGTTCGCGTGCGATATAAATCTAATATTATATAATATTCCGTACAGTGGCGCAATCATTACTGTATGCGTGTTCGCGCGCGATATCAATACATATATTTATTTATATCGCGCGCGAACACGCGTACAGTAATGATAGCGCCACAGTACGGAATTTCAATAACTTGTTCTAAAAAATATGCATTAATATTGTAACTAAAATAAACACTATGTAACGCCTGTACCAGTGTCGATGCATTCATGTGATGTGTGTATGGCATACACCGCATTGTTGTTGCTTAATTTGCAGTGCCTATAATAACGCAAGTATTCGCCACGTATAGCAAGCAAATAGGGTAGAACAAAATAATTAATGGATACCCGAACAAGTAAAAAATTGAGTATTGCAACAATATCTACGTAAAAATATGTATTTATTCGTGTAATGTGTATAATTGGAGGTGCAAATTTTATATTTCGATCAATTCATTCAGTTCATCTTACTTTGCGGGATTCAATTCGAAATCAATTCCAATTAAATCTGGTTTTGGTTTTATTCAATTTCAATTCAAATTCAAACATTTCGTTGATCAATTCAGTTCCAAGAATTGAACCCAGGTATGCCTATTATACATTGATAGGTGTGTGCACAATATCATATTTAATATGTAATATGTTGTTGTGCTGTAGGTACTAGCAAAGCATTGTACCAGGGCAGGCCCGTAGACAGGGGGCGGGGTTCACGGGGGTTCACATGAACCCCCCTTTTTGTGAACCCCTTTCTCCAAAATATGAACCCCCTCAAAATTGCATCTTTAAAATGTGAACCACTAATTGTATTCTGTTTCTGAAAAAGCGTTACCCACTCCTAAAACCTGCTGGATAGTGTTCAAGCATTACAATTAGGAATGCCAAGAAAGCCTGATTTGTGCAGATGATAAAGGGAGATCGAACCGTTATCTATTAAGCGATCATCACTGAATGTATGGGGGCCTGGCTAAGGGGTCTGTCCCCAATGCCATGTGTGAAAAGGGCAGTCACTAGAAGAATGTGTGTCAAAAGACCATTGCATCCAAAATAGCCATGCAGAAGGACTTCACACTATCCCAGGGTCTCCTGATATGAAAACGCACGGGGTAACAAATACACAAGAAGCCAGTTTTACACCAAACGTAAAATTATGAATCCTAATTGTAGTCACTCAGAGGTGACATATAAAATAAAATACTGGTGAATTAACAGGGTGACGATGATTTAACAATTATGAGCACATACATTAAGCCACCTAAAATAATTCATTATTTCTCATCAGAACTATATTAAAAAATGAACAAAAAGTGCGGTTTTTTATTTTTAATATGCTGATTAAGGTAACTACCGACTGTCAAAGAAGCTATTCTCAACAATCAACAACTTAAAATGTGTAGCGAGTGTTTTCTTACAAGCTGCAAATTAACCCGGTACCCAAACTCATCTGGCTTAACACAAATCATAATTTTCAACTATTGAGCTGGGACGCGAATTTCGAATAATAATTGTATTTAACCAGTACAAAACAAAGTTTAGCTTCACCTGTTTTATAATGCGCGTGCTGATGAGAAATCGTGTAAGTGTGTGGCTGTATGGTTGTCGAAATACTTGGTTGTATATATATAGTTGCATGTTTGTAGATCTCAGAAAGGGGAGCCTTATCGTTGATTAGGAGGCAATAATGTGTGAAGGGCCTTTATTATCAATTATTATGTCCATTTTGTGCTCCGTATAGTTGTAAAATATACATTGTGTTTCCTGGAGTCAGTGTGGTGCATGTACAGGATATGGTACTTGACTGTTTGATACCTAGAATTTAATTCAAATTCCACAAGAGGACAATAATTTTTCCAATCTTCTATTTACCGGGCATGTTTTATAAAGGTATGTTAATTTATTAAAGTAATTATGTTTATGATAAATTACGGACCTTTTGCACACCAGATCAGATAAATATAATGTATTAATTTAGTGAAAACCAGATTGTAAATATATATATATCACACTTTAACGGTTTATTCTGAAAAATAACTCGGACACACACACACTCCTCGGTGCCTCGTTTATCATATGAATAATGAACATATTCAAAACAATTACACACACGGCGAAGGGTTTCAAGTGAATAATTCAGTTATATTAACAACATACTATCACTGCGTGTTGGCTTTTATGAATACAATTAGGTGTAAATTAGGCTTAATCAGGTAACAAAATGGGATAAATCTCCACAGACCACATATGAGTCCCACTTTGTTTGAAAACGCACCCTAAAACGACCTCGTTATGGGCGATAATACAAACAAATCAATATTAAATAAGGCATATACTCTACATGTTTTCGTTCAAGGCATTTATTACAATAAGCCTACATGTAATTCTAACGCTAAACCTAAGGACGCTTTGTGTATACCCTTTCAGTTACCACCCACACATTAAATTGTGAACCATAAATATTTCTTACGAAGGCCTAATATGTATATGGCACCCTGGCCATTACCAAAGCCTAAGCAAAACGTCCGGTAATCACCATAATCGGCGTAATGACAGTATGCCAAACGTCCCACATAAATCATAATCATCATAATTGTGTTCTAGTCAGATACGGTTAACGCATTCTACTTGGCATACTCACTTTTCGAATAAGAATAAGTATATTCTACCTGCACTGAAATGTACTAGAACACAAGTGAAAATCTTAGTACATAAATACCCACATATGCCTGAAGTAAGAAGTCTTATTTATTTTGTACGATGGAGTTACCATGTTAAAAACATTTTTTATATCAATATCACATATTTATAAGTGTATTTTAGTTACATACATTTTCTTCCGGAAGAAACTGGAAGAAACTATTTCTTCCGGGATGGAAGAAACATGGAAAAAACCGCCCTTCGGAAGAAACTGCAAACCCTGTTTTCAACATATGTTGTATGTGTACGCTGTAACCCTGAAAGAGATGGCCACTGCAACATGGCCCGACCCGCACAAGCGCTGTGCCATCAACAAACAGTAGTTGTTTGTAGTTTTTGTAATCTCGTTAACTAAACATGGAACATTTATATATTTATGTGTTCTGTTAATTGTTATGTCAAAACAGAAACCACACAAATGAGTACACAATGTTTACAAATGTAACTAGCATGTATACACATTTTCTACCTACACCATATATCATTTCAGGACAGTACGTGACGCATGTATTCACAATCCTCTTTATAAATATGATAGCTATCAAAATAGCACATTCTGTAGCAATGACATATTATCAGCTCACAATGGCTATTTATAATACGTAGTCTTTTGATTCATATTTACCTGACCGAATATTTTAAAAAATGTCACATACTAATGTTTTGGAGACAACTGCTAGGGTGTTTGGCAATCTGCACACACGTGCACATGCATGCGACATACTCTATCCATGAATAATGCTGTGCACTTGCATTGTTAGTGTTCACTGACGATCAGATTTGCTGGTCTTCCTTTTCAAAGGACAATCCTTGTGAGATGTTCGTTTGTGCTGTGAGGATCCAAACATGCAGCATTTTGTCACGTCTGAGGCAGTTCCCTCAACCACAACTTCTGCTGAAGCCCCAAGGTTTTCTTTGACAATGATGTCTGTTGCTTCAGCTTCATCGTCACCTCCCTCTTCACCGTATTCCTCCACGTCACCACATGAGTGCTGTTTCACCCAGCGTTAAACACTAAAACAAAACCTACATATCTCAAAACTATTTTTGTGTGCAAATTATTTGTACCAGCAACTCTCTTGCACAGAAACATAGTTTTGAGATATGTACAGTAATCTGAAGTGTTGTTAATTTGGACAACTTTCAAACAACTTCTCATATTTTCAATTATAAATAATTTTAATTTAATATACAATAATACATTATATTCACTACAAAATAGTGAAACACAATAAAATGAGCATATGAGACATGCGCCGTAGCCACCTAACAATGGATTGTGCTTTATTTTACTCGACTTGACATGTTGCACCGATTGCGTGACCCGACCTATATGCCCATATAAGTCAAACTGTGAACCCGTGTATGAACAATGCACTGATCGGGAGCCCCAACATGGCCTATGCCAACGTTCCGCAAACCCTACCCCAAATTTGGCCCGCGGACGGTTTTCAGTTGGCCCGCGAGGCCTTCTCCAAAGTAAAAATATTGAAGAAAAAAAATTGGGAATATAAATTTTGATTGGTTGATTTCGACTCTGTTGTTGAATCAAGGCAACACGAGATTAATTTGGAGTTGCGTTATCAACCCATTTTCATGTTGGGACAGTTAGGCCTACTGACGTACGCGTTTAATAAATTCTGCGCAATTGTCCGATGGCGCTTTAAATTTCTACACCATATTTACCCTCTATTCATACACATGCTGTGCAAAATTCGTAAAATTCTCATACCTCAATTTTCCATAAACCACTTTCAAACCTGACACCCCTTCATTTCTGCTAGAACCAGACAGTGATTTGCCTTAATGACATCATACAGCCAAATGACACCTGTGTCTATACGCAGAAAAGCACAGTTTGACAACTGTCATAATTTGATAGCTCTGGTACCACGCTGCAGAAAAACATAATTTCTACTCAATCGACACTATACAAGTACTCTCAGAAATTCACACAACCTGCATAATGCCATTTCTATTGGGAACTCTCTCGGGTAATGGCGGACGAATCCTTAATGTGGTCTTACCCCATAACGGTGAGCGGCTGGAGGAGTTCAAGAAACGCTTTGATGCGTATGTGGGCGAGGCGAAGCAAGTGTCGGTTTTTGCTCAAGGTGCGAGTCATCTCAACGAAGCTAGCTATCGCATTTGTCACTCCCTTGCGCAACACTAGGTGCCGTTTGCTCACACCGAAGGTGTAACGAAACTCGCTGTTTGTATTGGTAATAAATCACATTTTATTGAGTACTGAACCTGATGCCATCGGTGCTGAGTAACCAGGGAATTGATCCCCCGACATCTGCCTCATATACTGCCTCATATACGTATTGTCACATCTCTCCTCTAAAAAAAACTTGAACAGTGAACACAACTAGAATAGTCAAAACTAGAACATGGCAACAGTTGATATGATGTGAATCGATATCGATCTAATCATTCGCATGATGTAGTCACACGTAATCATGTAGATGGCTGGGCCTGCGTGTGGCCCGACCTGATCGCCGAGGGCTGTGCACCACTGCTGGCTGAGGTGCTTGACCATTCACCTGCGCATCACACTGCCGAGGGCTTTGCCACACTGCCGGCTGAGGTGGTTGACCATTCACCTGCGCATCACACTGCACTGACTCAGCTGCACCGTTGCCCTCGACCGTTGGCTTGTCATCATGAGGAGACCCATTATATTCCATCGGGTCCCTCACGGGTGGTTCGCCAGCAGACACGAGCTGACGACGATTTCGCCGATACGTAACGCCATCCACGTCGACTTTGTAACTCCTTGGAGCTACTTGGCGTATGCAGGTGCCGACACTCCATCGCTTCTGGCCCGGTAACCGCATACGAATGGTGTCACCAGGCTCAAGCGATGACAGCGGCTTCGCATGTTGGTCTGCGTAGAATTTCTGTCGTCGTTTTGCGCCCATCAGCCCCCGCGTCTCGTCCTCGGTAGAGTGTCGCGGCATCAGTAGCGTGCCCGCCGTTGGTAGTAACGTCTTACACCGACGTCCCATCAAACGTTGCGCAGGGCTGGTGCCGACACCCTCAGTAGGTGTGTTCCTCAAGTCTAACAGCGCCAGAAACTCGGATTCGTTGGAGTCACGACATTTCGCGAACAGTCGTTTGACCGTTTTCACCGCATTTTCGGCTTTTCCATTTGAAGTCGGATACCGCGGTAATGACGTAACATGCTCGAAACGCCACTTTGCTGCGATTACCGCAAACTCAGCAGATGCGAATTGCGGCCCGTTGTCGCTCATCACCATATCCGGTATATCTCTTTTCAAATTTCACGCAGAGAGTGGAAACTTTCTGCATTTCTGGTTAACGAGAGAAGTTTGCGGCGAAGACGATGAGCGCACGGACGACGCCAAGCAGGTGCTTGTCGTTGAAGAGTCTGCAGACAACCTTCAATGAGCGATTCGTCGACTTCGCTTCTATCGATGACGTGTGTTGCTTTTCTGCCAGTCCATTTACTGCTCAACCTGATGTGTGCCACAAGTTGTCGCAGACGTTCGGTGTCGATGAAGCTAGCTGTATTGCAAGAGGACGTCATCGACTTCCAAGTTGTGCCGGGCTTAATTATAATTGAAAGAGTTTCTCGCTGAAAAGGACGATCTGGTGTTGTTCTGGTCTACGAAAGTGCCGGTTCGGCTTCTAACGTTACGAGAGGCTGCGCAGATTCCTAATACACTTCGGTAGCACTTGGTCGTGTGAGTCGGGATTCTCGACCATGAATCATATCAAGAACTCACTTCGGGGCCGATTGACGGACAAGCGATTGGATGCGCTTCTGCGACTATCGATCTCCTTCTCGCTTTAGGATTCTGTCAATTATCGAAGAACATGCAACACCACCCGTCACACTGCCTTATTCGTGTCGGTGTGCTGGACAGTCGTCATTGACAGTGGACTTTCTGAATATAACTTTTAGACAGTGTGATTTGTTAATTGTCTGGGTGTATTTCATACAAACATAAATTGCTGTATATGAGTACATATATACACACATGCATGTATATGTTCCTTCCTTTAAAACGTTGGCCCGCACAGACTTAGCTGGAGAAAAAATGGCCTTCGTGAACTGGCAAAGAGAAAGAAAGGTCGAGTGCTGCCACCTTGAGGCGCCTGGATAATCGAAGCTAACGCGCGTAAAGGTAGGGATCCATGACCATATGGGAGCTTCGAGCCACTCCTTGTAACTTTGTTAGTACCGATCAGACGTTTCATGTTTTCGAATAAAGAGGTACGCCGTCATACAAACATGGAGAGTTCTTCTTGGGAGACATTGTTCCGCCTGAAAGGAAGTAGTTGTGCTTGAATTAAAATTATGAAGTAAACTTTTATTTCAAGACATCTGACACTGTCACTCCTCCAACCCCTCGACTGCGAAAATCACCAACACTGCCTCACACTGGATGGGTAAAACCCTCCTCAACTGGGAAACTGTTCAACACTACCGCCTCGATATTGCTATGTGATCATGGCAGAAAAAGGAACCTTCCACAAAAAATGAATGACTATATATATATGATCTGTTAAGGTTAGCATAACAGGAATTAAGCAATTTCATATCAACTCTGGATAAATGTGAAATAAACAATGAATAAGTTGTATACAGGTTGGGGGAAACTAACATTAATTTTACATAATTATCATCAATTACAAATGTCCATTCACTTATGTTATGCCCAAGATGAAGAATTTGTTAAAAGTTGTTTTAGATGTGTATTCAATGCCATCAGTGTACGTTAAGCTATAACTATTCCAGAACCGACTAGTGAGCAATGTCCTAGCAAAAGAACTTATTTATACAGTAGTAATTTAATCTTAAAAACTGTATTACTTTTGGTTTATTATTGAAAATGTAAAAAAGGCTTGCTCATCAGTTCCCACCTTCCCATACCTTGCAACACACTACTTTTTTTATGTAACCCCTTTATCCCAACTAGAGCACAGAGTCATAACACTCCTTAAACACACTCAGATTTTGATTGACCTTTTTAAGAAAAATTTCAAAATGGCTAGTTTGCTGGGATACCCAAGGTAACCCACATTCTGATGCAGTATACCAATAATCACTGTACACAGATTAAAACGTCTTTCCACACATTAACAGGTAAAATCATTATATTACAACTCTTACAAGCCATTTGCAACACCTAGATTTTGCCAATGATATAGTGCTGCTCTCGCATCGACACAAGGATATGCAAGCCAGGACAGACAGCGTGCCAAGAACAGCAAGACAGATTGGACTCAAGTTCAACACCAAGAAAACAAAACACTTAAGGACGAACAGCAGAATGGAAGCAGTCATCATGATTAATGGTGAAGTAATCGAGAATACAGAAGATTTTAAGTACCTGGGCTCCAAAATGACAACCAGCGGGGGGACACAGAAAAAGAGATAACAAGGATTTCAAAGGCCAGCCAAGCATTTGCAGCACTCAGAAGTACGTGGAGATCAAGACGCATAAGCACCGACATGAAGATCAGACTGTTCAAGAGCAACGTTTTGAGCACCCTTCTGTATGGAGCTGAATCCTGCAAGATGACCAAGACCATCAGCCACAAGCTAGAAATCTTCCAGACCAGATGCCTTCGAAGAATTCTCAACATATTTTGGCCGAACATCATCACGACCGCCGAGCTACATAGGAAGACTGCTGCCAAATCCTTCACCCAAGAAATCCTGATGCATAGGTGGAGATGGATCGGACATGTTCTATGAATGCCACCTACGGCCTTACGCAGAGTAGCCCTCGGATGGACTCCTGATGGCTGGAGAAAGAGAGACAGACCAATAGAAACCTGGAGGAGGACGGTAGAGAAACAGATGAAAGAGCAGGGATGGACCTGGGGATATGCAACAGACACAGTGACGACTCTGCGCAAAGAGAACTAAGTAAGTAATAATTGTATTATTCAATGTCACAGAAAAAACACAACCTCCATTGTTCGTTCAAGCACAAATATTCTACTACATGATGTCTGACAAACTTGTCATTCACCTTATGTGTGAACCTTTTGCTAAGGACATGGTGATGACTCCTTCAAGTACAAATGTTAACTAAATGATAACCTCGTTCAGTAATCTCTCAAAAATACATTATGATGACTGTAGAAAAATCTTGACAGAAAGTAAATAATATACTACTGTTGGAAACTGTTCACAATGCAAGATAGAGACACAAGTAAACTGATGTTAAACATCACACAAAGGAGTTACACTGCTAAACTGTAGTCCTGTCTTGTGACCATTTTGTAACAACCACCTTGCTACATGGCACTGCCGCGTGCATAAGGAATATGATTCCAAACCACCAACACTGACCTGTTTGGAGATTGGTTCATTTTGGCTCTACACTACGTATTCTAGGTAAAATTATGTTCGTCTGCATAGCACAAACTTCAATTTAGCCAAGAACAACCATGACAACTGTGGTCATAACACAGGCAACACAATTACTTTAAATAAACCAGCAGTCCAATCACAATCTAAACGCAATTTGTGTTATACATTCCTGTGTAGATCTATTAACATGTTGAACGAAATTCTCCCCACAATTCCACACCAAAATTGATGATCTCCAAACAGGACATGTCAATACTTGTATACCACAGCAATTACATGTACATAGTACTTTAATAAATACATAAAGCCCCTTGTTCAAACTCGAAAGTGTAAAAATAATATTGTGAACAAGTTTTGCACCCAAAATACTGGTATACAAATATTTCATACATATTCCAATCATGTCGGTTTGAACATTAATTTGAGTAGCACATCATTTGCGAAACATTTCATTATAACGCAGTACCTAAAACTACAGAGTGATTCTTTTCTCCTGTGAGAAAATTGTCTATTTAAATGTCTGCTCACTACAGACATTATCCCATATGTCATTAAGCCACAATGGAAGACTTGATCTTGTGTCCTGGCAAAGATTTTTAGACTGTCGGTATATGTACACCTTTATAAAGCACTTCTGTTCAAAGCATGTTTGAATAATTTCTCCATACAGTGAACAAGTATAAGTGTTATGACGTAATATGATCTAAAGTACAATTTATGGTGGTTTTTTAATTATATAAAAAATTAGTTTACATTTAATTCACATATTATTTTTTGGGCAAAAAGTACCCCCCCGGACAAGGTCTTTAAACTACCATGCTCTTCAAACCATGTCCATCTAGACAATATTGCTTCGGCCTTCAGAGCAGTGCAAGTGGGAACATGCTTTTCTAGACGAGATGATATGCACACGGTTTCTTTGAACGTTTTTTGCCTGTATGATGTGCATATGTGCGTAAAGTAACATTCTTTGAGCAGTGTACACCAGATATCACATTTGTAGGGTTTCTCTGTAATACCGATAAACAACTTCAAAGCACTGTCACATATAAACTGTGTGTGCAAGTTTATATACGACTGCTGGCACAAAGCGATGTTCCACAGGTATCACATTTGCACGGTTTCTCCTCCACTTTTAGTAACCCTAGAATCACATGTATCACATATGTAGGACTACTCTGCAATATTATGACCAAGCATGTGGGTGTTCATACTGCTAATGTCCATGCACTGTGCCCCACAGAGATAACATTCGAAGTGTTTCTCGTGTTTGTGAGTGCGCATATGTAACCGCAAGTGTCCACTGCGCGAGAAGTATGCTCCACACACCTCACACTTACACGAGTCCTGACCAGTGTGCCGTTGCATGTGTAGTTGCAAGCCTGCTTTCCGCATGAAACATTTCCCACATGTCTGACATTCAAATGGTTTCTCACCTTTATGTGTGGTCTGGTGTACGCATAAAGAACTACTGGTTACAAACTGTGCACTGCACGAGTCACATTTGTAGGGTTTGTCCCCAGTGTGAGTGCGTATATGCATCTTCAAAGAATCACTTCGTGCGAACTGTGCCCCGCAAGTTTCACACGAATACGGTTTCTCGCCAGTGTGACTGCGAATGTGTACGTTTAAGCAACCTGTGTTCAAGAAACGTTTCCCACAGGTGTCGCATTTGTGGGGTTTCTCCCCAGTATGGGTATACTTGTGAGTTCTCAAGGAACCAGTAAATGTAAACAATTCTCCGCAGGTTTCGCACTTGTAGGGTTTCTCCCCAGTGTGAATGCGCACATGTGCATTCAGCAAACTCTTATTTCTATACTGAGCTTTACACACGATACATTTGAAGGGTTTCTCCCCAGAATGGACTTGCAAATGTTGCTTCAAAGCATAACTGCGTTTAAACCGTGCTCCACACGTTTTACACTTAAATGGTTTCTCGCCAGTGTGACAGCGTATGTGTACCTTTAGGTCCCCTTTATGCAAAAAACGTCTTTCACAAGTGTCACATTTAAACGGTTTCTCGTCAGTAGGAGTTTCCACGTGACTGTCACTGACCACAGTGTGAGAACTCTGATCCACAGACATAATTAAAACAGTTTCTCACCAGTGTGATCGAGCACAAGGTGTAGTTGTATCAGTTCACAAAAAACGTATGGATGGGTAGTGGGTTGTCACCACGTATCACAGGGAAAATAAAGCGAGACACTAGCGCCAACTATCGGGTGGAACAGGCATGAATACACATTGATGCTTCTGTGGATATCAGAACCAGCCAGCGTGGTGGACAAGGTACTGGTATATATATAGATGTCAAGTCAGTTGAATCTCCTGGGTATTGGCTGTGATTTTGGGAGCCAGTCTGCATCGCTCATCACAAGTCCTACACCGCACATTGGCGTGGTCGAATGGTGGCTTGAAACAATACAAAATAAAACATGTTTTTTTTCTGGACGCTGTGAACTTAACACCACAACTCCACTACTCCGTACAAAAGTAAAAAAACAAACTCCACAGGTTTCTGAGTGTAAGTGAGCCTATAAATGAGAACTCTGTGAACATTACTCCACAATGTCACAGGTGAATGATTCCCAACCGCACAGTGCAGTTGGTGCTTCTGTAAATCGCAACTCACGGCAGATATTGTTGCAATGGCGACTCGTGTAGGTTTCTCTTGCATACAAAGACTTGATGTCCTGTACCCTAATGCTGCACTGTCCTTTGCGTTGTAAACTGTTGTCTCTGTTACCACAGTGG
Source organism: Escarpia spicata (assembly GCA_963995525.1). Lineage (NCBI taxonomy): Eukaryota > Metazoa > Annelida > Polychaeta > Sabellida > Siboglinidae > Escarpia > Escarpia spicata. Next base: position 18,057,296 of record OZ023212.1, read on the forward strand.
TGATAACAGCAGAGCTTGACAGTTGTTGTTGACAATGTATACAGAGTTTTTACTTTTTTGAGTCTTCTACCACTGCCATCTGAAACAACATTAAAATCAATATAAGCAGAGGGTTAACTTTAGACATAACATTTTATTGACTTTACATATTTATTATCTAAAATAGGAATGCCTAGTGAATTATACTATCTGTGATGGTCTATACAGACATGAACTAGTCAATATTATGTTAAACAGTAAAAAATTTCTGGAAAAAGTACATTTTGAACAGACAGGTTCTTTGTCAGTAAATTGTCTTAGCTGCCATTCTGGAAGCAAAAGCTGAGCTACTGGAGACAGATCTTCATCTTATTTCCAGGCCTTTGATACAAACGAACTACTGGTGATTTCTGCAGTGTTATTATTTTTTAAACACTGACATGGACATATCTTTTACCTGAAAACCAGGTCTTAATTGACACAAATACATTCCATGCCCTGATTTTAATTTTTTTTAGTGAATGGCTGGAACGAATTTATGTGTCTGTGACTGTAGGATCTCTTCAGCAAGACGACACAGTGTAGTTGCTTTGGATTCCATTTGATTGAGAGCACCTTGTTCATACTCAGACTGTGTGGAGAAAATTACAGACATTTGCAAATGAATCATTGTAGGCCTATGCAGCAAGCATGAGTATGCCGTCTCTAGATCAGAGTTGATACGATGTCCTACTAGCTACAATGTTTATTTGTTGCTTGGTACCCTGTCAGAAATAGGAGTCGCACATATCGTTGGCAGCCACGCAATCAAGAAATCCCAATATAATTAACTGTTCGACCATGGCATGAAGCGGTATCTTGTATTTAAATAGTTACTTTTACTTCTTGAACATCAGGGCCTACAAAGCCCAAACATGGAAATCTTGGTAGGTAACACCATAACAATATTATTGGGTGAGATTAACTGCCAGGAGGTACATAGACTGATGTAATTAGCAGCGCCCCCGGCTCGTGAAAATGAAAACCCTCAGGCTCACGCCGCCGGGGGGGGGGCCGGAGTATTCCCGGGTGAAATAAAACACTATATAAATTTACGAACCATCAATAATGGGCCCGCTAGCACACCTTGATGTCGATGCAGTACAACTGTACACCAAATACGAAGGTATATGGATTACTGTAATTGTTTATGCAACGGAACGAAACATGTTCAATAGTTGGAATAGCCAAAACATGGAAGACGATATTCGAAGTTGGAACGAAGACTGGTACTGGTAGCAGAGTTTTAGCATCAGCATCATGCCAGCCGAGGTTCAACTTTACCTGTAACATATCATATTAATTTGCGATACATCATGATGCATTCAGAACCCCGAGAAAACATAATTCTGTGTAACAATGCACACTACAGCGTTAAAGGACAGTTAAAAAAGGCCTACACGTTTTCGAAGCAGCTATGACTGACATGGTAATGCTGTTGCCTGCCACCTGGTAACAATTCAATACACCGCATTTAAAGGTGCTGCCACCTGGCGATTATCATAATAAAACAACATACCACTATTTATGATAAATGCATATGCTATGTTATTTGCTGGAAATGTCCAAATGTTATTGCTCATTGACCATATTTCAATATGTGAATTGTTCTTCAATGTTCGGTACTTTTGCAGTTTAGGCCCGCACCTTCAAAAAAACATGATGACGGTTACCTACAGTCACCAAACTTCACATCACATATCTGCAACACCTATTCTACACATGTACACTTGTCACGTGATCAAACAATAACATTTACTGTCTTATCGATCAAAATGTACGAGAAATTCAGTCGTTTTGCGTGTATTCATTCCGCCGCATACTCCGGTAGTTGGCGGCATTTTATGGTTAACTCCAGACCTGGGGATAGATCACAATTCATATTTCAATAATAATTATTAAAAAGTTAATAAAATATGCGATATTTAATTAAATAAGATTACCTTAAATTTAGTGTTGACATCAATTGAGGATTTTATTACGACTATTGGTTTGTGTAAATACTGGTGCATTTTAATATGTTTATCAGAGGCAATTCATCACAAACTATGATACAATACATAATTATGTATTTTGTGTATTACAAACATTTGATTTTGCAAACAAAATATTGTTTTATTTCCTGAAAATAATAAGTGAGCTTTATTATAAACAGTGACAGTTGAATTAAAAAATGTAGTTAACATGTGTGCTTGCCATGCAATTACTGAATGGTTCAACAGTTTTAACAGTTTTTAACATCAATAATGTCAGCAGTATGAAAGTCCGTATAAAGGTCTTGATAAATATGTTATGGGATGTAATTCTGATCCATTCCGGTTATAATCTTAAAATGGCGTGTTTAGGGGTGCATTAGCCCATGGATGCCCCCTTTCGGAAATATATTCTTTGTAATTATTGTGAAACTATATGGTATTTTATTTATTATAAATTATTCCTGTTGTTAATATTTTACATGTTAACAATATTATATATTTTGTTATGTGGATTAACAAAATAGCTATATCAAACTACTTTATTATAATATTGACATAGTATTAATGATCATGAAAACCTTTGTATGAAATATTATTTGACAGATTATTGTATTTGTTGGTAAAATATGATAACGTTAAGTTGTTTGTAAATTTCTAATTGATGTGGTACATGACAATATGCCCTATTTAAAGATGAATTGGTGACTGTTTGGAGAACTTATACTTATGAATATTAACCATCATTATTCTTTAACTAATGCAGCATTGTGTCCTCTGATTCTACTGCTTTCTTTATTTTTGAAGAAAAAAAACTTTATCAATATCTTCGTACTATTCAATATTTTAAATTGTTCTATTTGGTCTTTTCTTTGTCTCTGGTGTTGTCAACCCACATTCTGTGAGACGGCTTTCATAACGAAATTTGTATGGTTTCTCCTCAGCGTGGATGGGCATGTGTCTCTTCAAAGCACTGTCACATATATACGGTATCACACAGGCATCACATACATACATTACACGAACACTTTTTTGTGTAAACTCTGCCCCGCAGATGTCACATCGGAAAGGTTTCTCTGCGGTGTGGACAAACACAAGTGTCTTCAAAGCAATGTCGCATTTAAACTGCCCTACAGGTGTCACATTTAAATGGTTTCTCACCTGTCACCGCCGTGTGGCCGCACACAAGTACTCGTAGCTGTAAGCTGCCTCTCTGCAAAAACGTTTTCCACACGTGTCACGTTTAACTCATTTCTCACCAGTGTGAGTATGCACATTCATGTCTTACTTAGTTGCCGCTCGATCGTTCTAAGCTGTTTTCCACAGATGTCGCATTTATAGGGTTTCTCCCCAGTGTGAATTCGTAAACGCTCTCTCTTTCAGTGACTTATTCCCGGTAAACTGTTTTCCACAGATGTCACACTTGTAGGGTTTCACCCATGTGTACAAACATGTGGGAACGTAAAGCGCCTCTCCGCATGCACAAAGGATGCAGCACAGGTATCACATTACTGCTTACAAACTGTGCTCACAGGTGTCACATTTAAACGGTTTCTCTCCAGTGTGAATGCGCATGTGTATCTTTAAGCCACCACTCCTTAAAAGAAGCTTTCTAGATACGCTGCATCGTTTCTTAACGGTACGAATGTGCACATTCATATGGGCATTCAAATTACTGCTGTTTCTAAATTGATATCGACAGTCTGTAGGGTTTCCCCCAGTGTGAGTGCGCATATGCACTGTCAATGTATCATTGTTAACAAACTGTGCCCCACAAATATCACATTTTTGTGGTTTTTCACCTGTGTGTGTGCGTACATGTGTCATCAAATTATTGCTGCGTTTGAATAGTGCTCCACAGGTATCACAACTATATCGTTTGTTACCAGTCTTCCAGCCCATATATAGTTTTAAGCCATTTCCCAGGAAACACCGTTTTCCACATATGTCATATTTAAGGGTTACGTCCGGCACACTGATGTCGCATTCGATCTGGCCTAACAGGGTGCCGTCGCGCACGGTTTCGAAGACCCCTGCGTGCGTTAGTCGACTGCGCGCGTCGAGGCCGCATTGTCGGGGAAAGGCGGCTTAAAGATGGGCCTTCGGTGCCAGTTCTTTCTTCGCCGGCCGCCACTTACATTACTACATCTCGACGACCGTGACGAAACAGCGAAGGTACGCCGTGATGGCGCTCGTCTCGGCGAAGTACTCGGTCATGGGCAAACCGTTGCAGCTGTTCACCTCCTTTCCCGTGCATGGACAACTGTGGAAGAAGCATCCGTTGAACTAGTACGCCGTTCTCGTTTCTCTACACCAGCCGTCGACTTGGTGCTTGCCTACTCGTTTCTACGGGCCGTTGAGTTGGTGGCGTATGACCGCTTCCGTTCGGGAGGTTTCCCACGATCGACAACTATGCCGTGGCCATGTGACCTACTGGTGTACCCGTACCGGTCGAAAGCCGGTCTCATCGGCGCGCGCACCAGCCGGTCAGTATCTCCTGTGTCCAAACCCAGAGGTAAAGGGCATTCGTATTGTAGCCGACTACGGACAGGCACATCTGGACGACGTCTTCCGCATTACGCCCCGCTGTAGCTTGGTGTCGTCCGCCTCGTGATGGCGCAAAAACACAATTGCAGGGTTATCGACCAGCTGTGTCGTCACGAGCTCGTGCAGGTCATTGTTCGCCTCGTTGAAAAGTGTGAAGTGGGTCGTCGTCGGCAATAGGTACAGTTCAATGGGTAGAACAGCGTCAGTCCAGACGAGACGAGACAGTCCCGTAGCGTCGTCATGCCTTCGTTGCGCCACACAGCACAGGATCGCTCGCAGACGTCGTCGGAGATATCCTCCCGTTTCAGGTGACTGTAGAAAGCCTCTTCCAGAGCAAGCTCACGGTGGTCCAGTTTCCGCAGGTCGTCGCGTTACTCATGCTGCCCTTCATCAGCGCACATTCGTAAGCTTTTATGTATTTGTTGTAACTGACACCGGGGGCGAGATAACTCGTGATGTCCAGGAACTTGAGTGTAAACATCGACAGGCACATGAAGTAATTTTTTTTGACGAACGCCGACGACACGTCCATGTAGCTCAACGTCCTTGGTGGCGGCCGCAGCAGCAGCAGCAGAAGCAGGACCGGCGGAACCGACGGCTGGGGTGGCCTCGCCGATTGGAACGGGTTCGGCGGCACTCCGATTGCACAGTACTTTTAGGTACTTTTTGAAGACGTTCATATTGTACTTCCCCGAGTTGAACCCAAGGCCGGGGAGCGGTGTACGGGTTAGACCTCTTTGTCTTCGGGAACGTCTCGTCGTTGGCGCCGTCATCGTCGTCGCTGCCCGTCACTTTCTCTTGCCACTCGGTCTGGAGTAAGGCGAGGGCTTCGAAGACGCCACGGTACGGTAGTTCCAATACTTTGCGGGCTGCTGCGCTTATTTCTTCCAGGGTCTCCTCCATTCGCATCGTGAGCTCAATCGAATCCCCGGCGGTGACAAAGCACTGCCCCGACTCGTACCCGGCGACGTTCGACGCCAGGGTCACACTGAAAAGCTCGTGACTGCCTAGCCACTGGCCTTTGTCGCTGTCCGGCGATAATCTCTCGGTGTCGATACAGCACTCAAAATTGAACGCCGCCCTGTACCGGTAGTAGCGCAAGGCCTGGAGCATGTCGATATTTTCGTCCTCGAGTTGTTCGAAGACGGAAGGTTTCGGGTGGTAGATACCACCGGTATATGTATCGAACACCTCCTTCGCATGTGCGTTCGTGTCTCCGGAGAAGCAACGACGTTGTTCACATCGAGTCGCCTCACTTGCTGCAGCGATACGAGCGACATGATATCTTCACGTCTTGTATGTAAGAATACAGGTTCACATTCAGGGCCACCGGGTATGGGGTGCTTTTGAAGTTTGGAAGACGGTCTCCACCCGGTCGAGTTCGTGTAGCGTGAGGCCGCCGAAAGAGTGCGCGTCTACCGGCTTGGCAGACCGCTCGTTGTAGTTAGCACAGAGTGCAGCCGCCTTCTCCAACGTGTGTACGTCGCACCTCGACTCAAGATCAGGCAGCTGGAGTGACACTGATTGTTGGTGTAGGGTCTGCCGGTGTGTTCGTTGTTCTCGAGGGTTATTAGCGCTTTGTTGTTTCTCATGTATTCGGGGAGTCTCACGCCGAGACAGCAGGTTGGGTGACGGACGATCGTGTTAGGGAAGGAGGTGGCGTTAGGCACCAGTTCGGCCGTCCAACCCGAGTCCGAGCGCTGGACGGTACGTAACGTACTGTAGGACGTCGGGCTGACGGGTACGGGCGAGGAAGGCCTAGAAAACTTCGGCGTTGGTGACGAGGACGGGTTGTTCCATATACCGGCCGCAGAAGTTACACAACGAGTCGTAGTACCTATATCGTCCCGTGACCTTGTGTCTCAGACAGAAGCCAAGGTAATGTTGATTTTGAATGGACATGTCTGTTCCTCGAACAGCGTGCGTCTCCAGACTGGTCAGGTGGAAGGTATACCGCCTCTGTAGAGGGCCGATAACCGTCGACGTCCGTATGTTCGACCAGTGCTCGCGGAAGATCTGGTGCAAGCCTTTGGACACGCCGTCGTTGACTAGTGCAGCCGCTGCCTCTGTGCACTCACCGGCGCCTACGGCAGCCCTGGGAGCATGACGCAGCCCTAGAACATTAATACATTTTCATTACCGTGCGGATTATGAAGAAAGAGAAGCGGCCACCGTAAAGGGGCGTCTACGGAATATACTGACCTGTCGAATATCCAAACAAGCTTTTATAGCCATGCGCGGCGGTATTGCGCAATCGCAGTCCACCAGAACAGCCCACGATGCACAAACATGTCCAGGCACGTCTGGCGAAGGAGTCTGAATAAAACTTAACACTACCTGTCGGGTAGTAGGAGAGGTTTGTGATTGATTTAATGGTGTTTTTCTGTTATAAGTTAACATTTTGTGAAACACATGTCTTGCACTATGATATATTTTATATTATAAGTTAAAATTGTGTTTTTCAACGTTTTATTGACGATTACAAAGCGTACACCATACAGAAACGAGGTGTTTATAATGATTTGGTGGTGCTTTTCTGTTATAAGTTAACATTTTGGCGTTTCTTATAGTCACTTTTGTGAAACACCTGTCTTGTGTTATGATATATTTATGTTATAAGTTCAAAAAAATGTCGCTTCGTTGTCGTTTTTTAAAAACATGTCTCACGGTATGATATTTTCTATTATAAGTTAAACTTTTGTTTCTTGTAATTGCGATGTGCCTCTTCTTCGGAAGCGAGTAGGCGGTGATCAAGACGCCATCGTCATCGTCGCCGTAGTCCTCGTCGCACGATAGAGGTTGTCACCGTCGACTCGCAGGCGGCGAGTAGGAAGGAGGTGATTACGACGTTCTCCTACCCGTTAAATGACGAACTAATTCTTCAATTCAAATTTTTTCAATTTACACCAGTAGTTTGAATCGAAAATAAATGTTATTGTTAAAGAGTTTGAGGATTTTACGTTTAGTCAAACCAAAGCAATTAGATCCCGACCCAAGCACAGCAAACATGACCCCCGAGCCAGGACGGCGTCCTTGTGGTGGCTCATGTTGTGCCGTGTTTGAGTGCAACAACCGCTCCTCGAAAACACCAGAAATAAACGTTTCTTTTCATTTCCGAAAGACCCAACAAGGTAAGGAAAATAGGAATAATTATTGTAACGGTACCGGTCCATTTGTTTGGGCTGTCAACGAAATAGTCTCGCTTAACCGACTCTCGCCTGGCTGCGTGACTTCGCCAGAAAGGCAGTTTGGCTGAGAGTCGCGTTTTGACTGCCCACTTGCCTGCATACGTACACATTTAGTCTGGCTGATTATGTATCTGATATCTACATTGAACTGTGTCCACTCAACATGAACCGAACTTTACTTATATATATCATGTTGAAGAACACAACGTTATTTTACAATGTACTGAAATATGAACCTTGCTGCACAGATTTTGCAGCCTACTGGCATTAAAGTATGAGACAATCAACTACCAATATTACAAAAATACTGTATTATGAGCAGAGCAGACTTCTTCATGGCTTGACTCCCATGGGCCATGGGGAGTAACGCAGAACGCAGTCTTGCATTTGGTGCATTTGGATTCAGCGACGGAATACTGTAAACAATTTATAAACATTACTTCATCAAGTTCATGGTAAAATGCAGAACATCGCATTGTGAAGCAGTGACAATTAATTACGTGTCTATACAGAGCCTACAGTATTGATCCAACCTGTCATGACACAGTCACACATAGACACAGTGAACTAGGAGTATGAATACTGTATTTCATTGTCATGTATTGATCTATTGAGTTTGTATGCTATTTAGCCTATATTTACTTATTAATAAAGTAATTGTTAATGCTATATGAATGGTTAATGTATATAGGTATTATAATGTTTAATGTGGTTGTAAACAATGCATAAATGATATAACTGTCTTCGTAATTATGGACATTCCAGCCTTTAATCGAAATGTAGCGATCAGTCGTTAGCGTGCTAATATTAGCCATTATTAACTTATTAATTAAGTTACTGTTAATGTGAAATGATTGGTTAATGTATATTTATTACCATAATTAATGTGATTTACTGCGCGCGATTGTTACGGGACCGTTTAAATAAAAAGTGAGTTTATCGGACTATCCACCATTGCACGGCTTCCATCGCTAAATTTAAGGAGCGTTTTAAAAACGCATTTCACTAACAAAAGTAGCATGTGTGTGTGTGTGTGTGTGTGTGTGTGTGTGTGTGTGTGTGTGTGTGTGTGTGTGTGTGTGTGTGTGTGTGTGTGTGTGTGTGTGTGTGTGTGTGTGTGTGTGTGTGTGTGTGTGTGTGTGTGTGTGTGTGTGTGTGTGTGTGTGTGTGTGTGTGTGTGTGTGTGTGTGTGTGTGTGTGTGTGTGTGTGTGTGTGTGTGGAACGCGCAGTAGCGCAGCGGTAAGAGCTCCGGACTCTCGACTGAGAGAACGCAGTCTTGCGGAGATGTCGAACCTTGGGCAAGTTCGTTTACTCTACATTGCGTCATTTCACTCATCTGTATGAATGAGTACCTGTCTATAGATAGTGGTGGATATTTGTGTAGGAATAGTCGTCGCACATTAGTAGAAGCGTGGCTGAATGCTTCCCAGAGAAGTCAAGGTGGTCTGCCAGGGAGTAAAGTGTAACGCGCTTTGAGCAGTCCTGAGGACTGGATACTGCGCTATATAAGAACTTACTTTTATATACCTTTATATATATATAGGTAAGTTCTTATCGTATATATATATATATATATATATATATATATATATATATATATATATATATATATATATATATATATATATATATATACCTACATAGTATAAACAGCTCTCGTTGAAATGCACGTACAATTTTATATATATATAGGTATAAAGGTAAGTTCTTATCGTGTATATATATATATATATATATATATATATACCTACATAGTATAAACAGCTCTCGTTGAAATGCACGTACAATTTTTTTATTTCACATAATTATAATAGTCTGCAAACTGCTGTCCATCCGCTTGCAAACCGCAGGTCATCGTTTTATACACTTCACTAGCTATACATCATCGTTCCGTTGAGTCAGTTCTCAACGGCGACACACAACTCACTGTCCGTCACGCGGCCATCATAACACCTTCTCCTCGCTAACGCCCGGGTCTCCGACTAGCGCTGACGCCTGGCGCTCGGTGGGATACTGCTCACAATAGAGGTCCCACAGCTCGGAAAGGAGTTCCCCAACCACCACCTCGTCCTTGTTGAGGCCGATGAGCCGCAGCAGAAAGACGCCGTCCTGCCGCAGGTAGTCGACGACGAAGGGATGACATTTCTTCCGCTCCGACATCCCCTTCAGCTTGCCCATCGTCAGCAAGTGCAGCTTCACGTAGCGCACCCTGTCGCTCTCGATGGCGACGCGGAAGAACCAGTTAACCGTGCTGAAGGCGTTGCACAGGACGATGAGTACGACCCAGAACCAAAGGAACAGGTAGATGCGCTCGTTGAAGAAGTTGACGGGTAGAACGCACTGCACGGTGTGCCGGTGGATGTTGTTGCCGAGTTGGCGTACCTCGAAGTCGCACATCGTCACCCGGGGGAAGCGAGACGACTCGGGCCACTCTTTGTGTTGGGCGAGGTCTCGCAGCACCGTGAATCCGTACCAGTGGAAGTCGGTCGATAGGAAAATGTTCATGAAGAGCAACTGCAG